>CP139509.1:224857497-225251075 GCA_021014915.2 Artemisia tridentata subsp. tridentata
CGTTACCCAAATGCAACAAGTGTCGATTTCACCACAATGGACCTTGCCCCACTCAGTGTGGTAACTGCCAAAAGGTCGGACACAAAGCCAAGGATTGCAAGGCTCCCACCCTCGTGATGGACCCAAATGACACAATAACCTGCTTTAAGTGTGGAGTGATAGGGCACTTCAGGAGTGAATGCCCAGAGCTGAGGAATCAGAATGGAGGAAGAACTCATAGGGACGCATATGTGATAGAAGGAGGAGAAGCCCGTCAGGACCTCAACAACGTCACGGGTGATAATAATGCTTGAGAAGAGAGAGAGTTCCCTGCTTCTCATAATAAGACCTAAATCTAGACCCTCTTGGATTGTATTTCCTAGAGTATTCGTATTTTCTTAAAGATCTTCTGTATCGTTACATTGTATGGATCTTCGTGTAATGAATCCCCTATCTTTTGTGCCAACGCGTTATGATGACTTCTTTCTGTTACGCTCTCTGTCAGGCAAACCATATTTGAAATTTTCCTGCAAACTAGTATGCTATCATATGGAAACCCGCCAACGTATATAATTACGACCCAAAATTTATCACAAATTAGCATGTCGCCCCAGAACATCTATCCTTAGGACACATTTTTACTACGTCTCACTTTTCTCCCTCCTCTTGAAGGAACATGTCGCCTAAGAGACAAAACCTACACTCTGCGAACATGAAACAACTCATAGCCCAGCAAGTCGCAGAGACAGTTGCTGCCTACCGAGTCAGTGGAACTACAGATGGAGTGGAGCCCACAATTCGTGGTTGCTCTTACAAGGAGTTTATGGACAGTAAGCCCCGCATCTTTAGTGGAAATGAAGGTGCAGTGGAAATATGCAGATGGTTCGAAGATGTGGAATCACTACTTCGATGTGGAAATTGCCCCAAGGAAGATAAAATCATGTTTGCTACTTGCACGTTTTAGAGACGTGCCCTGGCATGGTGGAATGCCTATGTACAAGCAGTAGGAGTCGATACTGCCTACTCAATCCCTTGGGACGAATTGAGAAAAATGATGATTGCAGAATACTGTTTGAAGAGCGAATTATGAGCGATGGAACAAGAAATATGGGATTGGACTATGAAAGGAGATGATGTCATCGGATACACCGCTAGCTTTTACGAGCTAGCACATCTATGCCCTGCGATGACAGAACCCGAGTACAAGAAACTTGAACGATACATCCAGGGACTCTCCTCGGAGATCCGAAAGGATGTCGCCTCCTTCAAGCCTACTACCATGCATAAAGCCATTCACATGGCGCATAATGTAATGGATCAAGTTGTACGAACTAGGATTGCTCAAAGTATCGACAACGACAATCACAACAGCCACAAAAACGACAAGAGGAAATAGGAGAACAACCAAGTAAACGAAGGAGTTCCGCAATCCCTCAGAAAGCCGAAGACGGTAAAAACTTACATTTCCAGATCTAGTAACGGAAAGGCCTATGCTGGAAAGTTACCAATGTGTAGTCGTTGCAAACTACACCACAACGGGCCTTGCACTGTGAGATGCCGCAAATGCCGGAAGGTTGGACACCTGACTACATGTTGTAGATCCAAAACCTCTACAAAAGTAAAACCAATGCTGGGGAAAAATCGGAAGGCTGATGAGACCTATTATGGGTGTGGAAAGAAGGGGCACTACAGAAATGAGTGCAAGTAAGCGAAGCACTAGGAAACCTCAAAGCAGGAGGAAAACAGTACTTCAACGCGATGTCAAAAGGTCAACTGCCCTGTATAACGAGACCTAAGTCTAGACTCTCTTAAGATGTATTCCTATAAGACTTATTTAGTACCTTTCTGTAAACCTCATTGTATTGTATGGATTGGTGTATGTTTATCATAAGTTGTAAGCTTATTCTACTCACAACTATCTACAATCTCATGTCCACTAGATGTATCAATCGTCGCCATTGCACTACTTAGTTTGCTACCATCTAATAAACCACTCTATTATCATTTTAAGACTATTTTTTTAACATATCAAGAGCTATTTGTTACCTTGCTACTCTCTATTAAAATGATAAATTGTGTCGTTATTAACATATAAATAGTTCACAATTATCTTACAGCCCGTTTGCTCCCACACTATGAACCATCTTTCTATTATAAATTACAATTTTGCTATACCTTGCAAATAATAAATCATTTTTCTAAAGGACTATTTTGCCAAACGCCTTACGAACTATTCTACTATCACCTTGTAAACTATTTACTCCATTGGAAAGTATTTTATGCTACCACCTCATGAACAGAATAACCAATATTTTTTTTTACTAAACCCAGCATTGTATCGTCGGACCTTAATTATACAAAGCCTGATCACCTTTGTATAATTCAGGTAGGACCATGCTATGCTAGGATTGGTTACCTTAAAATTATTATTTTTTATCGAAGGTCAAAGTCTTTACTTTCAAGAAATCAAAAACTCACGTGTGTAAATACATAAAAGTAGTGCAAAGTCATGACATCCGTACTAGCAACCCCAGTAACCAATTGGGTACCAATACAACTCTACCACTTAGAATCAGCCTTGCCTCACATCCTATTCTAAACTAAAGGGATAAGTTACACCACTAGCTATCATGAGGCCATCTATCGGAGAGCACGGCTACGATCAACAAGATTACCAATGATTACAACCTTAGGACTTCGTACGAAACCCAATCTTAAACGCCTTACTTCATCTTGCTACTTTCAATTGCGAAGAATCTTACCGTCAATTAAACAACCTCCATATACGATAACTACCTGATAACTCGTAACCACGCATGTGACTGAAACATGTTTTCCCTTGAAAGCACCCATGTTAATCCTTACGATGACTACACCCAATTCCTTAATCATACACTCTGCAACGGATACGGAGTACACCACTAAATCAACCAACTGATTTCAAGTAACAACCAACATCATTCTTCAAGATTATACTTTCTAAACCACTCATTTCACATCAACCTCATTCCAGTTTCGCCTGGAAGCCCCGATGTCATCAATGGTACGGATTGGATATCCAAGTACCGTGTCATTACCATCTGCGACGAGAAGGTCGTCCGCGTACCTTAACCTATTGAAATCATGGACTGGAAGGTCAAAAAACTTAAAGGAAGTCGTATCCCTATCGTCAACGTTAGTAGAAAATCTCGAAGAGGTCTCGGATTCACATAGGAATGTGAAAACAAAATCAAGCGTAAATACCCACACCTTTTTCTCAAATTCATCGGGTAACTATAAGTGAAAACCGAGGACGGTTTTCCTTCTAAGGCGGGGAGGATGTGACAACTGGTAATTTCCCACTAATATTTTAATAATAAATGTTAATTTATTATTACCAAATTGACAAATTAAGCATTCATGTGCTTACACAACTATTTCGGGAAAACAAACCCACACACTGTAGCACACGGTAACTCACCAAAACTATTTAACCTCACTAGAAACAGTGAATTTTTCATTTTTCATAGTTACATACTATAACACAATAAAAATGAGAGGTTACCTCTTTTTTCCTGAAAAACGACACCACACGCGTACCGACATGGAAGTATTAACAACTTAAAACGAATAATTATTAATCTGAGTTAATAATTTCATTTTTATCTAACGTTTATAAAAGTGTTACCGAAACCATATTTCGGGCATTTTGTCGAGACAAAATGCCGTGTTTATATTGTGGCATAGCAGGACACGGGGTACAGTTAATATACTTATTGGTATTAATTATAAATGTTTTCTTTTTTTCCCTATACACAACCACGCCCCACTCACACCACAAATTATGTATATACCATCTTTCTCCTTTCTTCCTCCTGTCGACATCACCCTTCCTCACCTCAAAAATTACGCATCTCCTTTAAGGCAAAAATCAGTCCATGCCATCACCCATCACCATCGAGCTACACCTTTTCCTCCTCCCCAAGGTTTCTTGTCGCCATCACTTTCATCTTCCCAGGGTCAAAGATAAGAAAAGATTTCGAGATTGAAGATGGATAGCGATTCTTACTCTTTTTGCTCACACACAAGTTCTTCATCAAGAAAGTAATGGTCAAACTTTTCTTACTTTTCCCTTTTTATGGATGCCAAATCCAAAGGGATCCCACCATCCACAAATTTAGCTTGTAAGTTATCATAAGGAAAAGACCTTCAAGGGTTGATATAACTTCATTGTTTTGGGTCTCTTGCTTGGATCTGGTTTTGTATTCGAGCTTTTGTTTTGGTCTCCCTGTCAAACCGACTCGATTCAGTGTAAGGGTTCTAAAAATTCATGATTCTTTCATTCAATTGAGTGTTTTTCTTTATGTTAATTGAACTATCATTTGATAAAAATTTGTTAAATACACGATGGTTAAAGTTTTGTTGTTATCATTATGTTCTGTGGAAATTTAGTATATGATGTTTGTGTTGCTATGGTTGTAGTGTGGCAGAGATTAGAACCAAGAATAAAAACTAAAACCGAAACTAGTAATGGCTCGATGTGGAATGTGTATGTCGTAGATTTTTATGTCCAATTTTGTTTAATACTTTTGTAGGATTTATTAAGCAGTTAACGAATTAGTCGAAGGGATGATGTGATTTGGTGTGGAACTAAGATAGTTAAGAATCAATATGCAAAATTTTTTATTTTGACTTGTGTTTGGATCCGCTTGTGTTTATGCACAGTTTTTGTGTTATATTAAGGTTCGAATTTGGTTGGGTATATACTTGAAGTTGTGTTAGTTTATTTCGGTCCAAGTGTAATTGTAAGTGGTTGATTTGAGTAACTTTGGATTTGATTGTGTCTCGGTTCGTACGTGAGCCGAGAGGCCACTCGAGCTCTCCTTAAAATATGGCTCGTTTTCCTTTTTCTTTTGGTCCGATCACCACCCCGAAGGGGTGCCGTGGTTTATTGGGAAAAACTACTCAATTTAGTCATGTTTTGTCTTTTTGTCTTGGTAAATAACATCCACGAAGGGTGCTTGTTTCACTCGGCTATAGAACACACACGGGGTGTGTTTTGGTTGTTTCTCGTACGCAAGGTCGAAGGTAAGAAATCGAGTCCATTATAAGCAGTTTCGTTCGATGGTTTATAGCACTAGAGGGAAAAACTTGTGCTTGTGGTGTGTACTGGGTTTCTTTTTTTTTCACTTAGCATGAATAGAAAATATTCCAAAAGGAGTATGACTGGATCTACACACACTCCTTGTGTTAGATGTGATACTAAGAATTATACGTAGTCTAGCACGCGGAATTTACTAGCTAGCACATAGAAGACTTTATGTGTTTTGTATTATTTGAATGAAACAATGAACACAGAATAATAAACTTCAACGATTCAATATTATTGAAACAATAATACGAGTGATCTCCTATCACTAGGGTTTACAACCTTGAATCTCTATGAATTAATTCGTACCTCTATATGTTGTGTTTCTAAACCTTAACCTAGGCAATCCTTTTATAGACCAAGGATTCCTTTACAAGATAACTATCAACTAATCTTATACGATATACACAATATATTTTCCATAATTATCTATTACATAAATCATAAACATAAACCGTACTAACTTCTTCACTCAACAGTCCTAACTGCTTATGTCTTCAAAACTCTTCAGCAGTCTTAACTTCCATCTTCAACAGTCCTAACTGTTACCTTCAACAGTCTTAACTGCTAAAGCTTAATTTCCTAACAATCCTCCCCTAAACTTATGATTTCTATCCAAATCACTAAGTTTCTTCAAATTAAGCTTCTTCTTCTTAATACTGAAAATTCTTTCAAACACTTATCAAGCAAATCTCTTAGATCTATCTTTCACTTCTTGTGCAAGGTTGAATATCTTTGTCACCAACATATCAGCCATCTTAGATTCTTCATTAGCTTCTAGTCTAACACATGCCATCATTGTCAAAACACCTGGTCTGAGTGGATAATCTTTTTCAACCAGCATATAGATCTCTATTCCATCCTTGGTAGACACTCTGTGTACTCCACACGTTCCAAATAACTTCCAAGTGATGTCCATGACTTGTGCTTGAAATCTCCATATTGACTCTCCACCATCTGGTTCATAAATTCTCTTCAATTGAACCCATAGTTCTTTATCTTTATCTTCAATAGGATCTTTATCTCTGAATTTCTCTTTCACTAAGCTCCATAGTTGATTTAGATCTTCTCTGTCGAAGCCTTTGAGTAAATCTTCAAACAACTTGTATCTTTCAGAAATATCTCCAAGTCTGATTATCTTCCATCCTTTCATTCTTCCATCAGTGAACACTTCCCAGTCAATGATTGGATGTTTTACCTGCAAAGGTTTAATATAAGAAGACTCTGGAACAATCATCATCATACTTCTGATCTTCTCATTTGTTAACCCTTCTTCTTCAGACTTTTGTTTCTTTGCAACTTCTGATTCCATAGTTTCTGATTCTCTCTTCTTACCTGTTTTGAAACTTCTTCTTGGAGTATTCAGAATAGCATAAGTTTCATAGAATTCCTTTTCAATTATGGCATAAGATTTTCCCTTGAAGTCATTCATGGTGTAATTTGCTGAGTTCTTCAAATAATGCTTCATAGACTCAACTAATTCCTTCTTTGTTGGCAACTTTGTCTTGTATCCTGACTTCTGTCTTTCTCTTATCCTCTGAATCAGATCTTCCCATGTTGCAACTCCATTCTTTTTTGTATGAATTCTTTAAGCTCCTCTGTCTTTTCTTCTTCATTCAACTGTTTATCTTTAAGAACCATTGAAGCTTGAGCTCTTACAATCACATCAGAATCCAACAAATATTGTAGCTGTTCATTGAACTCCTCTTGATTTACTTCTCTTGATCTTGTTCTTTCCATAAATTCAGCTATGTTTCTTACATCATCAGCAGCCATTTTTCTTGCAAATTCCTCATCTTGAGCAATCTGAGCTTGTTTAGCTTCTTCATTAGCCAAATCTTCTTCTATCATTTGCCTTGCAACTTCTGCATCATGATCTATCTGTTCTTGAGTTTTTGGTTTCAATCTTTTAAGCCTTTCAAGTTCTTGAGCAGCAGCCACTTCTTCAGATGTCATTGGCTTCTTCCCTTTATCTGCTCTTCTTCTTTCATAAACTTGTTCAGTAGAAGTTTCATCAGTTGGAACTGCTTGATGCTCTGTCTCAGCAGTTTGAACTGTTTCTTGCTCTGTCTCAGCAGTTTGAACTGCTTCAACATTTGGAACTGCTTGATGTGTCTCAGCTGTTTCTTCTTGAACATAACCAGAACCTGAACCAATATCAAAACCTTCATCTTGTTCTGAACCTTTATCATGCCTCCCCTGAAAACCTGATCTATCCATATCTTTACCAAATTTCCTCCCCTGTTTGGAAGAATTTTCATCATCCCCTTCTGAACCATCTGAATCATCATCCAATATCACTTTTTCCCTTTTCTTCTTTAACTGATCTTCAAGCTTCTTCACCCTTTTTGTTAGCTTGGTGTAGACTCTGGAAAACATTTCTTTATGAGATTTCATCTCTTCATTGCTCTTCTTAAGCTCCTCCTCCAAGGTCTTTACTCTGTCAACTAACTTGGTACATATTTCCATCAATTCATTTTTTGAAGAGCTACCCTCATCACTTCTAGCTGTATTACCTGCTAGGAGAGGTGAATCTTTGGGCAAGGATCTAGTCACAACCCTAGTTAGACTAGGTTTAGACCTTCTCCTATAAGTTATAGGTGGTTGTTGGGTTGTTTCAAGTTCTTGAGTGGATGTGTGATGGGGATCAGTTGGAACTGCTGAACCTTCACCCAACTCAGTTTGAAGCATTTAAGGAAACAATGGAACTGGTTCCCCTTGAAAAAGCCTACTAGCCATAGCCATATTTTGAAAAACCTTTGATTGTAGGCTAGGCGTAGCGAAAGTTTCAGTTGGTTTTGTAAGCAGGTATGTCTTTTTATTTAAAATTGTTTGAACAAACCTGGGATACATTAAAAACTTTGTTTTACTGTCAACATTTGATGCCATACCCTCAAAAATATATTTTGAAAAGTTAAAAACTATGTTTGTAGACAAGCAAATGAGAGCAATAGCAATATTGCTACTGAACTGCTCCCAAGCAGTCTTTTTAGGACTTAAACAACATAAAAGAGTATGTATCAAAAATCTCCATTGAGATGAAAAACATCCTTTTTGAAAAGTCAATTTGTTTTCAGATGTATTATACCCCATTTTAGAAAGTTCTTCCCAAATTTCAGTATTTAGCATAGTGTGGATACCATCTGAGTCATTTAATTTAAGATGTCTCCTAAGTATAGACTCGGTAACAACAAACTTAATGCCATCTACTTCAGTATGAATTTCTACGTCTCCGTCATCACTTGTCAAGACAGATGAATTCTGCCAGAACTGTGTGATGTGCGAGACATAAAGAGTAGGAGAAACAGTTAGAGCATACCTTATGTAAGAGTGGTTGAGAAAATCCACAATCTCATAAAACTTCGACCCATCTCCTTGCTCTGTTTTCTCTAAAAACGCAACCTGGTGTGACGCTTAACAAATTCCAATCCAGCCATTCTTAATGATGAAAAATGAAAGATTTTAGCAATACAATGATCTTGTAAATTGGAATTGAGGTTTATGCAGTCGCTTGGGGTTTATAGGTACTGTTTAGGGTTTTGCGAAATATGCGTATGAGATAAATTATCTTTAGAAAGAGAATAAATGAATTTATGGTAAAAAGATAATTAGCGTCTATAAAAATCCCTATAAGTATCCTAAGAATAACGGTTTTACCCCAACGGCTAGAAAATTAATTACTGACAGATTTTTACAACGGCTAGTTGAGCCGTCCTAACTTTGTACTAACCGTACCAACTGTTGCAAAAAATTTGTTGAGCCGTACGAACTTTTAGAAATAAACTTTAAAATACCATGGCTCAAACATAGTTTTTAGCAAACTATCAGCTATCAACGGATTTGATATGTCTTTACCAATAGCCGTTTGCTTTGGACTAGACAACTCTTCACACTTAGATATGGTGAGCTGATAACCATACAGTTTTTGGTAAATTGTCAACCATCAACGGATTTGATTAGTCTTTACCAGAAACCGTTTGCTCTGGACTAGTTGGTTCTTATGTGGATAAGACATGGTGAACCAATTACCATTTGTTGTATGCAAAGATCACATACTAATCTCCAGAACACCATTTAGTCCAAAACATCAAGCATTCATAATCCCTTGGTGTTTTCTCTCCAATCCTGCAATTGTTAGTCCAAAAACAAAGAAACAAGATACAAAGAACTTGTCTCACAATATAAAAGCATATGACTAACAATGCACATTACAAGAAAAATTAATTTCCTTGTGGAACCCAAGCCAAAACAGACTTAGGCTTTCCTTTAGCATCAACATAATTCATTCTTTTAAAAATAGTCTTAGTACCATTGGGTTTAATAGGTCTCCATACCCAACATGCTGATGCATTCACTCCATTACCCATGTTTCCCTTAGCAGTATTCTTATTCACACCAGTACCAATTACCCTGCTAGCAGTTGGAACTGCTGGTTTGGTAGTTGTTACCTTAGGTTTCCAAACTTGGTTTTTCACCACTGTTTTCTCATAAAAAGTTCTTTTACCAGTTTTGTATGATGGTTTAAAAACAGTTATTGGATTTTCAACTGGTGGCCTTGGGTGAATTGGTCTCATAGGTCTGACAGTCTAAACTGCTGGTCTAGCAGTTTGAACTGCTTTAGGTCTAGACCTTAAAAGAACTGATCTAGGTATCATTCTATCATTCCTAAGAAAATATTGAGGTCTTGCTATGCTCAACCTATGATTTGTATATCCACATACCCATTTATCACAATAATCTGCAAGATGGTCAAAGCTACCACAAGAGTAACAAGCTTTCCTATAGCAAACAAAATCCTCCCCTAATTGGTGAGATTTGAGGTCATTCCAATTCCTTGGTTACCTCTTGGCTTGTTTGTGGTTCTATACATTTCTGCATACCTAACTGTCTGTCTAAAAGGTTTGGCATTTGATCTAGGCCTAACAGTCTCAGGTTTAACCATCTTTGGAACTTTTGGTTCCTCCACTTTAGCACTAATAGGCTTAACCACAGCCTGATCATCCTCATCATCAGAAGTCCATTCCTCAATGGTTGGAGCATCTGAGTCCTTAACTGAGGACCTATCAGAAGACACCTTGTCCTCAGATAGTAATTTATCACTTGCACTTTCAAACACAGGTTTATCAACTACATCATTCTTGGGTTGAGGACCATAGTTAAGCACAGGTAATTGAAATTCAGGGAGTCCTGTGTGTTCTAAGTCTACACCTGGGGGTGTTGGAATTCCTCTATAGGGAGGTGGAACTGACTTATATCCTAGGCCTGACTTAGCTTTATTTTGGATCTGACTCTCAACTATCTTTTGAACACCTTTTGATGTGTATTCTAGTGTGTCTACACTCATCTGAATGTTCTCCTTAGCTTTCTTAACCTGTTCTAACTCATGTTTTAACAAAGTGATCTCATTCTCCCTAACATAAAGTCTCTCTTAACAATAATCATATCATCAGAAAACTTAGACTCATTACTTTGATAATGAACAATTTGTTCTTCTAACACAGCTAAAGCTCTCTTATGATTTGCTAAGCTAAAAGCAGTTTCAACTAGTTCTTTTCTCTGATTCTCATATCTTGTTTTAAGTGTTTCTAGATCTTTTAAAGCTTCACAAGATTTAGAACATTTTGAAACTTGTACCTCAGAATCAGAAAATGCCATGAGAGCAACCTCTGTAGATGCTTCTGCTTCCTCCTCTGCAATATAGCTCCAGTCAAATCCTAAGCCATCAATGGCAACCATGGCTTTCGAGCTTGAATCAGTAACCTCCACAACTCTTGACTTGTTTCCATATGCTCTGCACTCCCTTGAATAATGACCTTTCTTGTGGCAGTTGAAGCACTCAATCTTGGACTTGTCATACCCTGCAACATCATTACTGTTTATGACAATCTTCTTGCCAGTCTTCTTCAAGAATCTCCTAGCTCTCAAACTGAGAAGAGAGAGCTGCCACTTAATATCCATCTCTTCAATATCATCTTCATCAATCTCTTGAAGATCTGAATGAGTCAACATACTTCCATTGTGCTGAGTAGTCAAGAAAGCACAATAAGTATCATCATTCAAAAGTCCACTAGTACTGCTTGAGGTGCTAGCAGTACCAAGGTTTGCACTAGCAGTACCAACTGCTCCAGCAACTTGCACTTCTTCATCTGGACTTGAGGAACAGGGAGTTGATACAAAGGCCAAATTCCCTGAGCTTGAGGCTTGATCCAGCAGACTTCTTAATATCATGTTCAAAATCTTGAAGTTGCTATAGAGATCCATTAAGCTCATGGAATCTATATCAGGCTTGTTTTTCCATACTACCACATGCATAGCCCATTCAGCTGGTAGACTCCTCAGAAATTTGGAGTTGAGATCTTCCTGAGGCATCTCAATTCCTAGAACAGCCAATTGACTCACCAACTTTTGAAGTCTATTGAACATATGATCCAACGACTAATTGCTTGTTGCTGTAAAGTTCTCAAACTGATGCTTGAGAAGGGTCTTCTGGGTTTTCTTGGTGGCTTCATTCCCACCATACCTTGCAACAATAGCTTCAAAAAGGGTTTTAGCACACTTGAACTTACTAAAATTCAGCAACTGATCATTGGGAATAGTCATCAAAAGCAAACTTCTAGCCTTAACATCATTCTTGTGCCTTGCCTTCTCTTCATTAGTGGTTGGCTTTGTCAGCACTGTAGTCTCAGATTTTCCTTCAACAACAGTTGTTGTTATTATTGGTGTAAAGGAGTTTCCTTCTTCAATGATTTCCCAAAGTGCATAGTCTTGCACTTGGAAAAACTGCTCAATACGAAGTCTCCACATGTCAAACTCATTAGGTTTAAGCATAGGAAGCTTAGCAGCAATGTTAGTTGTGTTTGGTGTTGTTTCCATGTCCATCTTGGTTCTTCTCGGATCATCTAAATCTAAGTATCAGTAACCTGTCTCTGATACCACTTGACCTGATCTACACACACTCCTTGTGTTAGATGTGATCCTAAGAATTATACGTAGTCTAGCACGCGGAATTTACTAGCTAGCACTTAGAAGACTTTATGTGTTTTGTATGATTTGAATGAAACAATGAACACAGAATAATAAACTTCAACGATTCAATATTATTGAAACAATAATACGAGTGATCTCCTATCACTAGGGTTTACAACCTTGAATCTCTATGAATTAATTCGTACTTCTATATGTTGTGTTTCTAAACCTTAACCTAGGCAATCCTTTTATAGACCAAGGATTCCTTTACAAGATAACTATCAACTAATCTTATACGATATACACAATATATTTTCCATAATTATCTATTACATAAATCATAAACATAAACCGTACTAACTTCTTCACTCAACAGTCCTAACTGCTTATGTCTTCAAAACTCTTCAGTTGTCTTAACTTCCATCTTCAACAGTCCTAACTGTTACCTTCAACAGTCTTAACTGCTAAAGCTTAATTTCCTAACAGAGTACTAGAATTTTTGCGTGTTACTGGATTTGATTTGTGATTGGGGCGAAGCCCATCACTAACCTTACTCATTTTCTTTCCTTACCAGGGCCGAAGCCCATTTAATGATTAAGGGATGCGTTTGAAATTTTGATCATGCTAACAATTGTGTCAAACATATCACTTTTATTAACAAAAAAATAAAATATGTATAATAATAATAGTAACAAAGTAAGTAACAAATGGTGAAGTGTAGTATAAATCAGATTGTGATATTTATACGAGTCAAGCCACATTGTTTGTTTTCCTCGACCTATTTCACGATTCGTTCCCGACTCAATCGTCTTACTCGCTCTCAACACGATTTCACGGCATACTCTAATTTACTAAACTCGTAAATATTAAACATGCTTATTTACCTATATCGCCTAATTAACTTGTTCGCACATGAATTGATTATACAAAAGCCTGTTAAAGTTTCATAAAATTATAAAATGGCTTTTACTTAAACATATATTTACCATGAGAAATCAACATACATATACGGGTCATGCCCGACTTCTATTAAATAAGTGTACTTATTATATTTTTAATTCATACGGGACAAAAAAAATATTTTGAATACAACCGTATTACGTTAGTTTTCAAATCACATATCATTTAAACGGAGATCATCACTTACACAAAATTTTCCTACATTTCAAAACATATATAACTATTTATATATTTTTGTAATGACTATTTTGACAAAGTCTAGTGTCATTCGTAATCATTTTTCATTCATCATCTTTCGGTTAGTGTCAAATCGTAGTCTTGTTCGTCCTTGATATTTTTATTGTCAGACACTTATGCACTTCCAAGAGCCAATGCCTATAATGATTTAGAAAACTGTTTTAAACTTAAATGCTGTCACACCAGCAACAATAACATAAGTCTTTTAGATTTAGCTAAATTTCATAAATTCCTAAACTCGATCCTTGAACTAAAACAAACCTTACAAATCTAGGTCGCGTGTTGGTGCTGAACACTGTCTGAATTATTGTGTTATCTGACTACTACTTGACAAGGTGAGTTCATGGCCCCTACTTTTACTGGTTTTTAAACAGTTTCTGGGAGAGAATACATGCTCATTTTTAATTAAACTCAATGACTGTTTATTTGGAAAACGCGAACTGTTTATTTAATATTTGACTGTTTGGCTGAAATACTCGATTGTTTACTCGAATGCACTATAAGTATGCATGACACACACGTTGACCAAGTGTACTGAATTGTTTACTCAATATTTGACTGTTTGGCTAAAATACTTGAATGTTCACCCGAATGCATTATATGTATACATGACACACACATCGACCAAGGGTACTGGGCGAACACATATAATAGGACCTGGTGTAACGGTCACATGACCGGGTGTAACGGTCACATTACCGAGTGTAACGGACATACTACCAAGTGTAATGGTCATTACGAGTGTACCGATTAACCAAACAATATAAACTGGTGTTCCACATTTACGAATACTAAAACCTATGAACTCACCAACCTCGTGTTGACACTTTTAGCTTGTATTTTCAGGTTTAAGGCGATAATCTAGTGGTGAAGGCTTTTGGCTGGCATGGCATGGTCATAGAAGACTCTGATTGTTTTGGGACCACTTGAAATCTTTTATAGGTTTATATTTCCGCACCATTTTTGAAATGTTGTAAACAAATCACTTTTGAATATGAAATCTATTTTAAATGGTTGAGATAAGACCATTCTTTATACTTTGTGTTGTGATACCAATTTAGTAGCACCCAAACATGTATGCTTCTGCTAAACCAGATTTTGGGGGTGTTACACTTATCCTCTAAAGATCAAAAGGAAACCGAAATTTTTCCCATTATACTCCTTTTTATACCACCGAGTTCCAGCAATGAGCCACACCTCCACATCTCACAACAAAAATTCTTTCAAGGTTCGAAGGGCGAGAGGCAGTCAGTGGTGTGTGGAATTGCTTGGAAATCAGATTGGGTCTTTGTTGGTACCTTCTGTAAATCGACACCTTGACTTTTCTTTGTAAGGTTTAATTTTTTTTTTATCATCTTTTAACTTGTTTTGATATGATCGTTCATTACTCGAATCGTTATGTTTCTTTCCTTCCTTGATGTTGTTATGATTTTGTGGTAAAATGCTCTGTCAATTTGATGTTATGTTATTGTGTGGTGTGGAAAAATTTGAAAAACCAAAATCTAAAACTAAAACAATCACTATGTTGGCTCAAAAGATTGGGAAGTGTATGTGTTAAAATGTTGTGTTCGAATGTTTGGTCATTCTTTAGGTCGAATTATAAGCAGTTAGGGTTAATTAAATTGAGGATAAAAGAAATTTGATGTTGAGTTATGCTCGCATGTTGTGGTTATGTTTATACTCAAATCTTTGTTTTTGTGTTAAGGTTCAAAACTCGTCTGTGTTCTTGCTTGGGTTCGTATTCATGTTATACTCAAATTTTTGTGTTTGCGTTATGCTTGGATTGATTGTGTTCATATTCGAAATAAGTATGATCAGAAGGTGTTTGAACTTGAGTCCGAATAGCGTGTGTCTTGATGCTAAAAAATTAGTGCTTGTGTCCGAATTGGGTTGTGCTTGTGCTCAGTATTTTGGTTGTGTTTGTGCTCAGTTCGAGTTGGTGTTAAGATTCAAATGGTGTTGTGTTTGTGAGGCAAGTGTGCTTGTATACGGATTTTAGTCGTGGTTATGCTCTGTTCGTGTTGATTTGTCTCGAGTCCTTAGTACAACACTTTGGTCTCGTGTGGAAAAACTAGCAACGGCTAGTGCAAACTCGACCCTCCTAGTGTGTCTCGGCTGTGGTCTGAGCCGAGAAACCATGAGTTTAGGTCTTTTTTAGCTTAACCCGAGTCATTGACTGGGTTGCTTGTTTTGGTTCGACCCTTGGTCATTTAAGAACACTCATGGTATTTTATTCTATTCGTTCAAATGAAGGGTCTCACACCCTATAATAAAACACGTTTGAATGGTGTCTTGGTCGAGTTCATGGTTCGAGTCCCTCCCTCACTCGTCCTACACAAGGAAAAACACTTGAAACCTATATGTTGTTCCAAAATGTGGTGTACTGGAAATTCCAGTTTGCTATATTGGGCCGAAATTTCCTTAATCTCCTAAGTAGACTTGACTGTCCATTTACCAGCCCGAAGCCTGTTAAACCTCAAAGATGGTTGGGCCGAAGCCCATGTAGCAAAAATAAAGTCCACCGGTCTTTTATTATTAATCCATCAAGAGTGAGTTCATTTAAGTCCATACTGGGCCACAGCCCAACTCGTCAAATCTTAATATAAAAGTGAGTTGGAATAATCCGTTCCGAAACACGAGTTGTGGTCACCATCGTTCAAGTGATTGTTCCCAATTATTATGACTTTATATTTTACGACTTAAAAACAACTCGAGTAGTTATCGGCTCGTTACACATAACAAAAACCTAACATCTATATATATATATATATATATATATGCGGCATATATATATATATATATATATATATATATATATATATATCATGCGGCATATTTAGAAATTCAACGTGATTTTTATAAATCGCCTTAACTTATAAACCAAATTGGTTTGTCGTGACACATACAATGAAAAACTCTTTTACACATTTAACAATTGTATGAACAAGGTGAAAAACTAAACATGTAAATATAAACTCGTTCATTAATTCGATTGCATATAAACTTGAAGTGTTTTATCAAAACTCATATAAATTTATTAGATCATGAAACGATTATTTTAAACACAAATCTTATAACTTTTGTTAGCACGAGAATTGCTTATTATCAAAGGATATATACTTGGATTATTAATTTTTCGTTAAATGACATAAACAATGATGAGGAGTTTTCAAACGTAACATCACCTTTATAAAAACTATATATATATACACACACACCATCTTTCCCATACACACCTTTACACTTGTAATATATATACACGCACTTAGTAATATGTGCTCACTTAACGACAACGTTTTCATATGTCGTCAATGTCTAATATGTGATAGTAATTGTCTTCCGTACATAGTCTTTCGGTTACTGTCAAACCGGAGACATATTCGCCTTGATATTTTTCTAATACACTTATGCACTTCCAAGAGCGAATACCTCCAAATGTTAGAAAATTGCTTCAAACTTAAATGCTGCAACACCCGCAACAATAACATAAACTCTTTAAAACTTCTGAAGTTCTTAAGTTTAGACTGTGAACTAAAACAAACCTTACTAATCTTGGTCGCGTGTTGGTGCCGAACACAATCTGAAACTATTGTATTAGCTGACTGCTATTTACCAAGGTGAGTTTAAAGCCCCACTCTATTTAAACTTGTTTTACAATCGGGGTGGGAAACATGCAAAACTCTTTTATGGACCAAACTATTGTCTATGCTATTATGTGGATTAGTCTAAGCCCTGTTATGTCCCATTATGCCCAACTCATGCACCGTCAATTCCTGCTGGGAAGCGCGAATGTTATAAATAGATCTATTGGGAGTAACGTCCCCGTTCGGTTTGACCGGATAGGCAAACGAACATATACCATGTCGAAACACAAGTGTCTGGGATAAACACTTGTCGGGCCCCTATATTTAACATGCTTCTAGAGCATGCACACTGTTATAGCTTCGGTTGCATGAACTTAGTGCTAGCGTAATAGACTGTATTTTTATATGGCATTACATGGGTTGTAATGTTCATATACCAAACTCTTGGTCCAACTGTCGATTTTAATGCTTATTGATAAACCTATGAACTCACCAGCTTTTTTTGCTGACTTTTAGCATGTTTTTCTCAGGTGTTTAAGCTAAATGATTATGACAAGGTTGTGGCAAGGCAAGGGTCATAGACTGCTATCTGAAGTACTGTGGCATTTTAACTATGACTTGTTTTTTACTGGGACAACTGAAATTATTGGCCTTATTTTATGTACTCAACAATATTGTAAACTTATTAAACTTGGTTGAATGAATTTAAACAGAGTATGTATTCCGTTCTTTGTTACCTTGTGTTGTGATTCTCAATTTAGTAGCATCCCATGACCCAAATGCTTCCGCAATACCAGATTTTAGGGGTGTTACACAATGTCGCTCGAGGTGCAAGAGGTTGGCTTTGAGATTTCATTTTAACATATGTTGTTAAAATGTTGATTTAAGGTTCAATGAAACATATGCACAATTTTAATGACAAAGTATTACTAATACTTTGATAACTTGTGAAGGCAGTACTACTTATACCTAGTGGAAATTAATAAAAATTACTAGGAGCATCATCCTCATTTGATAGTGGAGGTTCTAGCAATAATGAATCATCTAAGTCCCTGTAGGTGGAAAAGAATGTTTGAGTTAGTTCAACCTGCATTTGATTCGGTACGAGTGTTGGACAAAG
This sequence comes from Artemisia tridentata subsp. tridentata, assembly GCA_021014915.2. Lineage (NCBI taxonomy): Eukaryota > Viridiplantae > Streptophyta > Magnoliopsida > Asterales > Asteraceae > Artemisia > Artemisia tridentata. Next base: position 224,875,472 of record CP139509.1, read on the forward strand.
GGCTTTTTGAGCAATGCACTCAACGGATTCAAATGATGGTAAGGATTGTGGATTGGTTGATTTAGATGGTAGGTCTTCTAGTGTGTCTAAATAAGCATGTGGTGATGTAGAGGTTTGTTGTACTATGGGAGTACTTAGGTTTCATAGATGTTGAAGACAACAAGGATAGATACTAATTCTTGTGGTCCATTGGTTGGTACAACTAGTGGGTAAAGTTTTGTGAACCTTAGGGGCTGAGACATATCACAGAGGTGAATGTGATGGGATGATGGTGAAAGAACAAGTGAACTTAAGTGCTAAATGTTCAAGGATAAAGACCTATTGACATTTGTTTTATTCCTATTGATTGGGAGAGTGTTAGGATAAGTGTTTCAACATATGTTGTTAAAATACTTTGATTTTTCGGATATGACTTTTAATAACTACAATCGTAAGTCAATTTTACTTGAATATTTTGGACAAAATACTTAAGTTGTCAATCCTACTTTGTTGAGATTAGATCGCACTCAAGGATAGCAAGACTTGATAATACATCTTTAACTTGAGTGTGAGTTATGACTCGATGTAAATCCTTATCATCTTGAAGGATGACACATTATTTTCATGTTAACCAAGTGAGGCAACATATTTTCATGAAATTTGAAAGTATGATCAAAGATGGTTATCCTATTGGTGCAAGTGAGATGACATGATCCTAATATGAGTGAATATCAGTGAAAAATATCCTAGTAACAAAAGTGAGTGATCTAGAGTGCGGGATTTAAACGAAAATGAAAATGTGTTATTGCAGGCTGACGGCACCAAAACTTATAACAGGCGGAACCCATATTTTGGTGTCGCCCCATCTGTGGGTAAGATTTTGGCGGTACCAAAAAATTACACAGGGGGAACCAATTGTTTGGTTCCGCCCTATCCGTCAAACCAAAAAACTTAACAGTGGGCATTTTTCAATCCCCGAAACCTGTTCAAATCCCGTAATTTCTCCTGAAACATGTGTAATTAATTAGTTGTGATTAGAAAACAACAATAAAACAGCTATAAACACATGTATGGGTATAGATCATGCAAGGGCTAGAGATTTCACTAAAACGTGAAAAATAAAAATTGATAACATAATGATGTTATCCACCTGCACGGCACTTGGTTAGTTCACAAAGCGTTAAATAACAGGTTAACATCCTACAAGGCATATAAAGGTTCATACATCATTGTTTCACACACCTTTTTCAAAGATACTGAATGCTTCGATAATCATTGAAAGTAGTGACACATTTTAACACTTGAACTATTAGGTGGGAGTTTGTGTAAAACAACATTTTTCAAAGTACTTGACTAGTTTTACTTAGTTCTCATTTCTAAGAGAATTATGCAAGATTTTAATATAACATATGCAAAGAAAATTATCTAAGTCTATAAGTAATGCAAAAATAATTTTCCAACTTATTGCACAAAATCTAGCAAATGTCCTATTGTGCATAAACAAGAAATCGACAAACAAGCGAATAAATAACATGGCATGATTGACACTTATGTTACACAAACAATCAAGTGTAAACAACAATTTGCAATAAGTAAATAACATATATGCAACCAACATAAACTAAAACAAGTAGTCATATAACATAAAAAGAAAGATAATTTTCATCGTTTTGCGTTTAAATATGACGATGTATACCAAGCTTGATTAGTTTCCTTTATATATATATAAATATCATAAAATTCTTTAGTTTCAAAAGAAATTATATCAATGTTCAAAAGATACTAACTTAAATTGCCCGACTCAAAAGTTTGAGTTTCTATGTCAAAACGAAGCACACTCTAGTATTTTCGCATAGCGAGAATGTGTAGGACTTACTAGATTTGGTAGTAAACATATAATACACCTTTTTTTTAACATCATTTCTACTTATGTGACTTATCTAAAGATTTACAGAGGTGATTTTTCAGCTAAATTTATAGTTATCCCAAACACTCCTTTCAAAACCGTATTTTTCGTAAATTTGCTTTAAGCACATAATTTGACACTTAAAAATTCTTTTAAGAAATCTTTTCTTTTATTTTTCAATGACACCTTCAAGCTTGTATACAAAGTAACATTTAACAACAAAACTTCGAAGTATAATTAGCAAAACATTTTTCATATTATATTCCGCTTCAATGGTAATTTGATACATGGATCGTACTCTATTTTAAAAACCATTTGTTTTGAAAATAAGAGCCACGAAGCTCTGATACCAACTGTGAAAACGTAGAGGGGTGGGGGTGAAGACGTTACCATTTTGAAATCTTAAAACTTGTTGTATCAAATATCCAATTAAGCTTGTTGTAATATGAAAAATGCCCATTGTAGTTTATGACTAGCATATACTAAAACAAGTTGTCATACAAGTATAACCATCAAGTCACAACACAAGCTATAATATAATGCGAGTATAAAAGTAAAGCAGTAAGTAATAGAAAGCGCAAACTGAACACGATGATTTATAGTGGTTCGGTCACGGAGCTCCTCTCCGCTCTACTCCACTCCCCAAGTACCCAACTCGAGAGTTACTTCACTAGATCAACAAGCTCCCTTCTCGGCGGAGAAAACCTTACAAACGTCACTTACACTTTTTCTGGTACAAAGCTAAATACCGGGTTCTAGTTCGAGGTAGAACCAACCTAACGTCGCCTATACAATATTTCTAACACTAAGCTAGATGTTGAGTTCTTTTACAAGGGTACAACCACTCCCGTTATGTTTTATGGCCCAACATAAAAATCTTGTGTTTTATGACACAAACACATAAACCATCTAATCTAGTTTGATGAATATATTGTGATGATACAGTGATGTTTACAATGATGATCCATGACAAAAATGTCTATTGGATATGAATGACTAATCTAAATGAACCTCCATTGATAGGAAGCCTTCAATGGATAAAGATCACCAGTTCTCTATGCTTGTTGTGATAGATCTTCATATATGTATGCTTGTGGTGGATGATGACTCAAGATCTCTGAGCTTGCTTCACAGGATCATTTCGGGAGTATGCTTACAACATAATAAAATTTAGAAGCATTATGACCATGATGATAAGGATGATTAATGTATGATACTACATTGTTATCTACTGATCTAAATGTATGCAAAAGGGTAGAGAGAATGTATGTTCAAGTGATGTGGAAATGAGTAAACAATGGGCTGCTATTTATAGCCAACAAGCTCAGCAACCCACGGATCAGACGGAACCAAAAAAAGGGTTCCGTCCGTGTATAAATTTGGTTCCGTGGGGACCTGACAGAAAATCTTCAAAATCTTTTATCAAATCTAACCAAAATATACACCAAATCTTTCCATGATTCTAGAGTGACAATCTAAACAAAATATTCACCATATCTTCTAAAGATTTCAAGAGTGACAATCTAACCAAGATATTTACCAAATCTTCCAAAGATCCTAAAGAGATATGATGAATCATGAAATGATGTAAAAATGCATTTTCATTTTGATTAAAATATAAACAAAAGTTTGTTTGTAAAATGTATTACTTATCTAGTTAATATACGTTTAACAAGTTGTACCATGTTAGTTTATGTGTTACTAAAAATGTTAAACTACTTATGCTATTATAGGATTTAAGTTATTATGTCATTAACATCATTTTTAGAAGTATGTAAACACATTTGTCTTAGTTTGACACCTAAAGTGCACTTTGATACCTAACGTGGCACTTATCCTATTTTGACACCTAAAGTGCACTTTGACACCTAATGTGGCACTTATTCTATTTTGACATGACTACAACTTAGGAAGCATGATGTACAAGTAAAAGTACTTGTATATGCGAAATGTAAAATGAGGTTTAAAATAGAATTGTTAACATTTTAAAATACTTAATGACTCTAAACGTATTTTAAACATTCTAAATGATTTGTTAAGGGGTTTGATCATAATGCCACATAACAAACATGTATGAACCTGTGTTGTAGCATACGAGGACTTGAGACGTCGAGAGGTGTTGAATGTATGTTGAGACAAAATATGATTACGAGTAACTTGTATATTTTATGTCATGTATCAAGTTACATGTTTGTCATCAATCAAAACAAACGAGACTGTATAGATTAAATATCGTAATATTTGCACTAACACCTTCCATATTGGTTCCAACAATCAATATATCATCTACATAAAGGCATAGAATGACACCATAATCTTTTGTAAACTTAGAATAAATACATCTATCAGATGAGTTATGGGTAAAACCATTTGAAAGTATTGACCTATCAAATTTCTCATGCAATTGTTTAGGTGTTTGTTTTAACATATATAAAGATTTCTTTAATTTGCAAACTTTATTCTCATGACCAGGCAACACAAACCCTTCAGGTTGTTTCATATAGACTTCTTCATCTAAGTCACCATTCAAAAAAAGATGTTTTAACATCCATTTGATGTATAGGCAAATTATAAATAGAATCTAATGCAAAGAGCACCTTAATTGAAATGATTCTAGCTACTGGTGCATATGTATCAAAGTAGTCAACTCCTTGTCTTTGACTGAAGCCTTGAATTACCAACCTAGCTTTAAAAGTTTGAATAGATCCATCTGTATGATATTTTATCCTAAATACCCATCTACACCCAATTGCTTTGGACCCTGGAGGTAAATCTGAAAGTTCCCAAGTACCGTTAGATATTAGGGAATTCATTTCATCATCAATTGCCGCCTTCCAAAATGCAGAATTCCTAGAGGTTATAGCCTCTTTATATGTTTTTGGTGCATCCTCTACATTAAGTAAAATAGGTATTTTATTGATAACATGATTTTCATTATCACCTTCAACGAGGAAGATAATAGCCTGGGAATCAATAAAATCAGAATCCAAACTTCTTTCTTTTCTAGCCCTTTCACTTCTTCTAGGTGCACTAAAGATTCTGCCATATTCCTCTTATTATTAGAGTTCATATCTGGGCCAGAAATATCTTATGGGATTTGAGTCACAATTTCATTTGTACTTGTTGAATCATGATGAAATTTATTCTCAAAGAAATCTACATCTCTTGATTCAATAATAACATTTGAATCTAAATCTAAACAACGATAAGATTTAGAGTCTTTTGCATATCCCACAAACACACTTTTTAAACCTCTAGGTCCTAATTTAGATGTATGAGGTAAGGGAATCTTATAAATGGCCAAACAACCCCAAACTCTAAAATAATCAATATTAGGCTTTCTACCCTTCCAGATTTCAGAAGGAGATACTTTTAGTTTCTTTGCAATTATTCTATTACTTACATGACATGCTGTAAGCAAGGCTTTACCCTACAAATTATTAGGCAAGTTTGCATTGATTAACATAGCATTAATCATATCTTGTAAAACTCTATTCTTCCTCTCAATAACACCATTCTGTTGAGGTGTATACGGTGCTGTCCTTTGATGAATCAAACCTTGTGATTCACAATAAGAAGAAAATTCAGTGGAAAAGTATTCACCACCTCTATCACTTCTTAGAACTTGTATCCTTTTGCCTCTTTGGTTTTCTACTTCAGCCTTATATATTTTGAATGTTTTAAATGCCTGATCTTTAGATTTCAACAGATAAACGTAGGTATATCTTGAGCAATCATCAATGAAAGTTATGAAATACCTATTTCCACCTCTAGTTAGTTGTTCATTCAATTCACATATATCAGAATGCACTAACTCTAAGACTTCATATCGTCTATCTACTTTAGGAAACGATTTTGTTTTCATTTTTTCTTGAACACATATTTCACATTTATCTTTATGTTCACTATTATAGGATATAATACCTTGTTTTAACATATCTTTCATAGTCCTATAATTTATGTGTCCTAAACGATTATGCCATAAATTGAAAGTAGAACATTAAATATTAAAATTAGAAACAAAATTGCAAACAGGCAAGTAAGCAGAACTAGCAATTTTATTGATATTTAGTTTGAACATCCCATCAAAAGCATACGCTTTTCCTACAAATACATTGGGTTTGGACAAAATTACTTTGTCCGATTCTATCACAGCCTTAACACCAAATTTACCAAGTTTAAAACCAGAAACAAGATTCTTCCTAATGTTAGGAACATGAAGAACATTCATAAGAGTCAACTTCTTTCCAGATGTGAATTGGATCTCCACATTTCCTAAACCAACAACCTTTGAAGCATGACTGTCACCCATCATAACTTCATGTCCATCTTCACTTTCCTTATGAGTTTCGAACAAGTCTTTGTTGTTGCAAACATGTGTAGTTGCACCAGAATCATACCACCAATCATCAGTTGTTATCACACTAGACATATGCAGTTTCTGAATCATTCCAATGTTCATTTCAAAAACCATAGCAGTGATTTATGTGGTATCAACTTGTTCCACTGCATTTGCAGATTCATTCTTGTTTGTATTCTGATTTTTCTTTTTGGGATTCTTGCAGTAGCGCTTGATATTGTAGGATCGAGTACTTCGAGCTTGATTGAGCTTGGTTAAACGAGAACCTCTAGGTGTAAGACTTGCGTTTATGCGGAAACTAAACAACAAGAATATTAAAGAAGAAAAGATAATGATCCTCTATGGATCAGACTATGAACTAAAAATTGTGTTATTGAATATTGTAATCGTCAAAGGTACATTGAACTCATAGACGGGATGTTTCTTTTATAATGATAAGAAACCCTAACCCTAACCCGTCTTACAAGAAAACGTGTGAAGAGATAAACGAGATCTCTTCTAAAAATAAATCTAACAAACTTTCAAAACCTACGGATAACAAACAATAATATCCGCAGCAATAAACACTATCGGCAGAAACAAAACAATACTCGAGTAACCAACCGCAGCAGCAATGGATAACTATCGGCAGGAACCAGCTTCACTATCGGCAGCAATGAGAAATTCCTTATTTCTCAGAGATCCTAACAATCCTCCCTTAATCTTGAGGTTGACTAGGTTAACCTGCAAGATTCCAACGTGATAGAGCTATAACTTCTCAGGCTTGAGGATTGCGATTTAGCAGCAGCAATAATTAGTAACCAGCAGCAACAGCTATAACCCGCAAGATTCCAACATCTAGAACATGCAGCAGCAACTTCGATAGTGCAGCAGCAATAGGAAATCTTCTTCAAAACATGGAAACTGATCACCATGACATTCACTTGAACATGGCTGCTACTATGACAATATGTACATCAAATCACTTTAAGTTTCATACTATTCTCATCACATCCAGGTGTGTTAACTCCTGTGAGAGGTGAATCATTGAAAATTAATGGATTTGATGTCTCTTTACCAATAGCCATCACTACTGGAGTAGCCAATGTTTAGGTGTGTTAGACCATGGTACATTGATAACCATCTGATTTATTAGCAAATCAGCAACTATAAATGGATTTGACTTGTCTTTACCTGTAGCCGTTTGCTCAGGACTAGCCAATTCTTAGGTTACAGCAAACCTTGGTGAATTGAATACCAAATATGGATACCAAGTGTCTTTACCACAAACCATACTTTTGTGGACTAGCCAATTTTTGGATCCCATAAAGGGTTACATCCATGGTGAATTGAAAACCATTTTTCAACTCTCAGAACTGAATCATGGGTGAGTTGAAGTACCCTATAGCTTTGAGCAAGCTATTACAGCTATCAACGGATTTGATTATCACACCAGAGCCGTACCCTCATGGTGAGCCAACTCTTTCTTGTCTGCAAGACATGGTGAGTTGAAAACCATTTAAGGTGAAGGTGTAAACACCAACACTGTACCTGCAAGGTGTTGCTCAAAACCAACTTATTAGCACACAAAATATACAAACCAATTTTTTTTTTTTTTTTTTATTTTTTTTTTTTTACTAAGAAAAAGAAATCAGAAACAAACCAAAAGAAAAGAAAGAAAATAAGAAAAGAAACCAAAAGAAAGAAAGACAGAAAGATATACAACAATAACAAGAAGCAGCCTCCCCTTAAGTAGATGAACCTTTAGCTGCAAGTTGATCTTTGATGAATTTGACCAACTGTTTAGCTGTAGTTAAATCATTTCCAACTGTATGCTTGGGAACTCTGACCTTTTGTGTGAGCATTCTCTTCATAAGTCCCTTAGATAAAGGATAAGTGACATCCACAAACATAGTCAGGAACTTGCCAGAGATGAGCTCCACAACATGAACATTGGAAGAAGGATATAGTCTCCAAGAAAATACTCTCCAGGATGATTGATTACCCCACACCAATTTAGCCTTTTCACCTTCCAAGGAATTCATTAACACTTGTAAATCTCCCCAAAGCATTAGGCCAATTCCAGTAGGAGTATGAGTTTGATAGTAATTATCCACTATCTTATAAAGATTCTCCAAATCTTTTCTTTCAACCCTATTCAACAGCTCCCTCAGAAAGGTAAAGAATTTGACTGTCCCATCAAGAGAAAACCAAACATTGACTTCACCTTCAGGAGTAGACCTAATCTCCCAGTGAGCAATATGACCCCAAGAATTAATAGAATCACCTCCTAAATTACTATCTGAGTCCACCCTAATCAATTCTTGATCATCCACTTCAGAAATATCCCTAGAAGAAAGGTGGTGAGAGTGACTCTTCTGCCTTGTCCTTAGACCATATTGCAGGATAGGAACAATGGAAGATGGTTCAGCAGAAACAGAGACATGAGCAGCAGGAATACCATCAGAAATAGGACCTTCTTGTGGTGCCTCAGATGCATCTACATTAGCTTTTGCCACCAGACAAGCAAGTGAACCCTCAGGCTGAACATCACTAAGATTGAAGCTGTAAAGATTGTAAGTCCTTGGAACTTTGAGTTCAACCTGACTTTCATCAGGCAACTTGAAGTCTTTGGACAACACAAAGCATTCAGTCTCAGTGAAGAGAACACTGTTCTTCTTGTCACAAATTTGAGAGACAGAGAACAAATTGAAGTTTTGGAGTTCCTTCACATAAAGCACATCTTCAAAGTCTAGCTTGGCAGTTTTGATAGTTCCCTTCCCAGAAATTATACCATCTCCTCCTCCAAATGTCACAGTACCTCCATTCAAAGGCACAAAGTCATGCAGTCTTTCTAAATTTCCTGTCATACTCCTGGAACATCCACTGTCAACAATGCCAACATCTTTACTTCTAAAAGGAAAATCCTGATACAAAGAATACATATACAATATTAGATACAAGAGAGACCCAAGCCATTGCTGACTTGAGCCTGCCTAGTGGATCAATAAGAATTAAACCCTAGAGATTGATGAGATCCACCATTGATCTTGGACCCCATTTTTATATGTTGGTTATTGATTCTCCAAGAACAACCTGCTGAGGACTTAACAGCAGTTTTCCATCTTGCCCCTCCCATGTGCATGGTGTCAAAATAAACAGGTCTCATATCATTTCGAAAGTAAGTGCTAGTGGGTCTGCTGAAGGGTCTAGCAGTATTGCTTCTCCAACCAGCAGGATTGATCCTACCGGCAGGAACTGAATAAGCAGCAGCAACAGGCTTATCAGCAGGAATGACCTTATCAGCAGCAACAGGCTTACCAGCAGAAACTGTCTTGCCATCAGCAACTGAAGTTCTCCTTGCTGCTTGAGGAATATAAGGGGGAATATCATTGACATTTTTCCAGACAGACCTATTTTGACAAGCATATAAACCCATATGTTTTTCATAATAGTCACAATCTTTAATAAGATGATTATAACTACGACACACAAAGCAAGATTTCTTTCTAGGGGCCTTTTTCTTAACAATATTTTTCTCATTGCAAACAGAATCATTCAAACCACCACATGAAACAAAATTATCCTTAACAGAATTAAAACCACAACCAAAATTGTTTGAAACAGAACCACAACTAGAAACATTATTGTTTTTAACACTATCAAAAGAAATATCTTCAAATGCAGCTGTCTTTGATTGAGATTCATCAGTAGCTACTTCTGAGGAGAGATCTCCTGACTTTATTGATGCTGACTTGTCACTTGATCCACATGTGGCATAGTCATTAGTCTTGATTTCTGAAGATTTGTCACTGTAAGAACAAGAGACAAATTCATTAGAGTCACAATCAAGATCAGGCAAGTTCTTTGCCTTTTTGCCATAGATCATTTGTGAATCATCAAAGTCAACAAAAGGATTAGCAGGTTTAAATGTTCCAGTTATGGGTGGAGGAACAGCATTCATTCCTCCTTCCTTTACATACTTTACAGGTTTTCTATAATCTACAGGTTCAGGGTCAAAAACACTATACTCATTAGGGTCATAAAATTGATTTGGCCCTATCAGGTCACCGTACCCTAAACCTCTTTTAGTTTTTGTAGACATAGAACTATCAATAAGCTTGTGAAGGTTTTTGGATGAGTCTTTCCATTTATCAAATCTAGCCAAGGAATTATCTAGTTTAGACTGCAAATCCTGATTTTCTAACACTACCTTAGCTTTTTCCCTTTCAGAATGTTTAAACTCATTAGTGGCATTTTTTAAATCTCTTTCCAAAACCTTTATTTTTACTTCATAAGCAGACTGTTGTTGTTGATACCAGACCTTTTGTTGTTCTAATGTTTTAACAGCCTTTTTATGAGCCTTAAGTTGAATAAAGTTATCCTTATATTCACTTTCTTTATCATCAAATTCCTGTTTTAGTTTAGCATATATAGGTTCACAACCAAATGGGCAGTTTTGTACCTGAGATGGATGACCCATCATTCCAAACTGACCAGCCACTTGTTTCTTCTCACCGTATCCAGCTATCATCCCATAGACTTTGTCTGCTCCACTTGCAACAGTCTTCTCATGATGCTCCCAGTCCACCATCGAATCCACAGATACCAAAGCCTTGGGGTCCTCTGATTCCAACTCTTGAATTTTGAAAGCAGAATACCGTGCTTTATCATCCACCTTCTTATCTGTACATTCCCTGGCAAAATGTCCTGTTTGAGAACATTTATAGCACCTCACCTTCCTTCTGTCAAACCTGGCAGGCTCCTGTCCATCAAAATTGACCCTTCTTCCTGCCTTCTTTTCAAACCTATCCATCTTCAAAGATATCATAGCCACCTGCCATCTAATATCCATCTCTTCCAGATCCAATTCATCAACCTGATTGAAGTCTTCATAAACAATCTTCTGCTGTGGAGTACTCTCAGCAACAAATGAATGAAGCACCTCCTCCAGAATGTTATCAGATCTTGTGTGAGCTTTTGGTGTGGCAGGTGAGTAGGAAAGTGATGAAGATGATGGTGTCAGACTTTTTCCATATGATGCTTTATTAGCACTAGAAGTACTAACAAAAGCAGTATGGGTTGGAGTTTGAGGTGAATAGGTGGAATACCCTTTGATATCAATTTAAGGGTTTTCAGCTTGTTGTACAGATCATCAAAGCTCATATAGTCCAGTCCACCTTTTGCCTTGAGTGTTATGGAAACCTGAGACCAGGATGGAGGTAAGGCCCTCAGAAACTTGGTGTTGCAGTCCTCATCGTCTGGCCTAGCTTTCAACTGGTTGAGTTGGCTCAGGATCTTGTGAAACCTGTCATACCCTTTGTGGATCCCCTCAGCCTCAGAGATCTTAAATTCCTGGAACTCTTGCTTAAGCATAGACTTTCTCATTTTTCTGGATTCATCATTCCCTCCAAATCTGGCTTTTACAGCATGCCAGATCTTTCTAGCATCATCAAGGTGATGGAAATCACTCATATGATCCTCTGGAATAGCTTGAAGTAAAAGGGTTCTTGCCTTGGTTTCCCTTTGTACAGTAAGGTGTTCTTCTGCTGTAACAGGTGGCTCTATATAGATATTGCCATCATTATCCCTTCCAGTATTCTTCTTGCTATTTCCCTTAAGAATGACATTCCACAGATTGTAATCACTGTTCGTGATCCAATATTCCATTCTCATGGCCCAGACTTCATACTCATCTTTCTTTAGGTATGGGAATTTAGCATTGTTATTGGACATAGTGGTGACGATTTGTGTTTGGACTTGTGAGGTTTCAGGTTTGGGTTGGTGATCTTCCTGGTTAATGACATTGTTTTGAGGGATTTCGTCTTCCATTGAAAGAGGGTTAAGAGATATGAAATCGAACTTTTTCTTCTTTATCAGAGATCCTCACCAGGCTCTGATACCACTTGTAGGATCGAGTACTTCGAGCTTGATTGAGCTTGGTTAAACGAGAACCTCTAGGTGTAAGACTTGCGTTTATGCGGAAACTAAACAACAAGAATATTAAAGAAGAAAAGACAATGATCCTCTATGGATCAGACTATGAACTAAGAATTGTGTTATTGAATATTGTAATCGTCAAAGGTACATTGAACTCATAGACGGGATGTTTCTTTTATAATGATAAGAAACCCTAACCCTAACCCGTCTTACAAGAAAACGTGTGAAGAGATAAACGAGATCTCTTCTAAAAATAAATCTAACAAACTTTCAAAACCTACGGATAACAAATAATAATATCCGCAGCAATAAACACTATCGGCAGAAACAAAACAATACTATCGGCAGTAACCAACCGCAGCAGCAATGGATAACTATCGGCAGGAACCAACTTCACTATCGGCAGCAATGAGAAATTCCTTATTTCTCAGAGATCCTAACAGATATGCCCTTTGTCACCACACTTGTAACACAACCTCATACAATGGTTTCTTGTCTTTCTTGTTGTCTTTGGAAGAGTTCCATGTACCCTTCCTCTTCTTGTCATTTCCTTTGTTGTTCTTTTTTCCTGAATCAACATAATTAACCTTAGAACTTGATGCACCATTCAGATTCTTTTCATGAATACGAGTTTCCTTTTTAATTCATAAATGTTTCTAAATCTGATCCAAAGTAAAATCCTCTGAAGTGTACATCAGTTTCTTTCTGTAATTGTGCCAAGAAGATGGTAACTTGGTAATGATGGCCCCAACCAATAATTTTTCTAGGATTTCAATGTTAAGATTTTTGAATTTTGAAACCAGAATGAGAAATTCATGAACTTGATCTAAAATAGAAACATTATCTTCCATAGCAAATTCAAAGAATTTAAAAGTGATGAACTTATCTGCCCCTTCCTTTTCAGCGATGTATTTCTCTTCAAGAGAATTCCAAATTTCCCTTGTAGAAGTCATTGGTGTGTACAGATCATACAAACGGTCAGCGAGGGAGAATTGATGGCCCTTCCAGAACATAATAAACCTTGAATGCTGTCAATAAAAACTTCATCTTTTCCTTCCAGCGAGTAAAGTTCATCCCATCCATTCTATCTAGTTTGATTGTGTTGCTTCCAAACATCCTTAAACTAGTACTTTGATCCATGATAATATTCTTTAAGATTGTTAGAATATGGCAGAAAATTACTAATAATATATGAACGAAATTGAGGACGTGATAATCACTGTCCTTAAAGAATATTAGCCCCCACTATCAACGCTGGTGGGATACAAGACTAATTTCTTCCCAGGATTCGACCTCAAGAACAGAACCTTATGCAGCGTACATAAAATTCACATGAACATCATAGGTTTGCATATTGTATGTATTGACAGTGTTTCAGATTTTGTTATATGCAATCTGTAACCAAACACATCCTTTTATAGTTAAGTTTTAGCGGTTATAAGCCAATCAACATGACTGTTGGTTCCCTCCAAAACTAACCAACACAACCCTTCATCATACCTGTTCGAAATTAACTACCATATAACTGTAAAAACAGAAATAACTTTTTTTATTCATGCAGTAAAAAGTATGATGAATTTATATTATTACAAAGGATGCAAAGTGCTAAGTGCTAATTCTATGATTAATTAAATATATTATATTTATATATAATATAAACCAAATTAATCATCCACTAATTCCCTCCAAAAAAGACTTTCAAACATTTGAGTGGAATAGTACTTATAAACCCACTTTCACTTCAATCACCCACCTATGTGGGATAGATTCAATACACAATATTATTGATAAAACCCATAGGTTCTAACAGTGTTTGATGGATGCATTTAGGGCGTGGGTGTGTGTGTTCGCACGTGATGATTGGAATATGTGCTAAAGTAGGACCATTCTTGATGGCTTTTGTCATTTACAACTAGTAGTAGTCTTATTCGATCTCAAGGTCTCTCATATTAATCACCCTATGACCATCACCTTTCACTAAAATTTGGTGCAAACCTAGATAGTGTGGTCGCAAAATTGATTCATATATAGTTGTCAACTATTTATAATATGAAATAAGGTAGTTACTTAGTTATCTATGAATTGCGATTCATATGAAAAGGTGCTTAATATTCAAAAGAGCTTAGATATATGTTCGGAATGTTCCTATCATGTGTTTGCCAAATTTGGTAACATCACTAGATAACATATATACACTACCTAAGTCTCAATGCTTATAATTAATGTTTTGCACTTGTGTGCCATAACGTCATAGCTAGATTGAACTAGCTTTTAGATAAAACATATTAGAATCGGTTCTTAAAAAATTTGAACATTTTTGTTGGGAATTATAATTGAGTTGATAAGACAAAAAATGTGACAGATGAAGGGCTTAAGAAGACAAATGATGAAACTACACAAATATCAGAAGATCTTTTATTATATTAGTAGATATCCTTTGTAAACCTAATTCTCTATTATATAGAGAGAATATAGGTCGTATGTTTTAATGAGTGTCAAGATGTAAACACAGGAAAAGTGTGTGTGTGTAACTAGGCATCAAGTCCTCTAATGGACGTCTAGGGTTAGAGTTTTGGTTTAAGCCTCAAGGATCTTTGATCCCTATTAGAGTAGGTAACCGTACTACACTTGATCACGTAGTATTGGGGCTGTTTGTTTTGTAAGTAGTTGTTAGAGATGATGACGAAGAAACCTTGTATCAATAATAATGATGTTTTAGTTTATTCTGCTGCATACCATGTTTATCATTGTTATTATTGTTAATCCCTAGAAGCTTAAAAGGATCCATGAAGTTTTTATAAACTTTACAATTGGTATCAGAGCTTTAAAGGATGGTGTAATCAAAGCTCAAGGTGTGGAGATAAAGGCTTTGAAAAGAAGATATAGATATTTGGAAGGAGTCAAAGGATCATGAATTCCCAAACACAAGTTTAAATCTTCTGAAGCTTTAAAGGATGCTCCCAAACAGGGGGGGAATGAAGGCAAAGTTTCAGGGGAGGCTAAAGAGGGTGAAAGTATTGATGCAGAGAGTGATCCTATGGATTTTGTAGTTGCTAATAACCAAGGGAATCAAGTGGTGATTGATAGTTATGTGGCCAAGGTTACTACTGCTGATCAGGGTGTTAGTGCTGCTAGTGGTCCAGAAGTTATTGCTGCTAGTGAGCCAGTTACAGCTGCCAGTACAAAAGTTAGTGCTGTTACACCAGAGGTTACAACTGCTGCTAGTGTACTTGCTGAGTTGAAGACATCAAAGCCAGTAACCAAAGGTGTTGTGATACAAGAGCCATCTTCAAAGCCAAAAGCTATACAATCAACTCCACAGGTACAAGGCAAAGGCAAAGGGATTCTTATTGAAGAGCCTGTGGAGAAACCACTATCAAGGGAAAAGCAATTACAATTAGATGTTGAAGTTGCTGAAAAACTACAACAAGAGTTTGAGGCAGAAAATCAAAAGATTTTGGAACAACAAAGAATACAAGCAGAAAAAGATGCTAAGAATGCAGAGTTAATTGCTGCATGGGATGAGGAAAAGGATCAGGTTGATGCTGATTGTGAACTTGCTAAGAAACTCCAACAAGAAGAGCAAGATCAGTACTCAATAGATGAAAGAGCCAGGATGTTGAAAGAACTCATTGATACAAGAAAGAAGTTCTATGCAGCACAAAGATATGCAGCTAAGAAGAATAAGCCACCCACTCAAGCACAAAGAAGAGCTTTTATGTGTGCCTATTTGAAGAATTTGGACAATTGGAAACTAAAGGATTTGAAACATTTGAATGATAAAAGAATTGAAGAATTATATACAATTGCCAAAAGAAAAATTGAAATGTCACACCCCCAGAATCGGGTCCAGTGGAAGCATACATGTCGCTGGGGTGCAACTCAATTGGTATCATAACACAATTACAAAGAACGGTTTTCACCTCAAACATTTAGAATAAAATTGTTTAGCAAAAGTGTTAAATTTTCATTGTTAAAAGTAGTGCGGAAATAGGCCCTTAAAACAATTAAAACGGTCCCCAAATGAATATCAGAGTCTTCTATGACCATGTCATGCCATGCCAAAAGCCTCCAGTAGCATGCTATTGCTTAATACCTGAAAATACATGCTAAAAGTGTCAACACGAGGTTGGTGAGTTCATAGAGTTTATTGAATAAACACTTCCCGTGTAAAGCGTTTGAATGAAGATTTCCCAGCAAAGGCATTGTAAATCCACCCAGTGCCAAGCCCCGCCCATAAAAGACTTGCAACCTGTGTGTTTACAACTCACTGCTAAATGTGATCTGGTTTGTGAACGTCAATTGATTTATGGACCACAAAAATTGAATGAACAATATATTCCCAATATATATAGAGTTATGACAACTAAATTTCATGACACTAAAGCCTTATGATTCTAGCTTGGGCATACTTTTGACATAACAGTCAAGTGGGGAAACTATAGTCCGTTTGACATATCAGTCAGGCGAGGAAACCACAATACGTTGGCATATCAGCCAGTGGGGAAGCCACAATACTACTTTTGGCATATCAGCCAGTGGGGAAACCACCCGGACAACCAAAGTTTCTAATCACAATGTTCGCACTTAATGGGTTATAACAAATAATGGAACGCTTGTTTGCCTAACCGGGTCAACACAAATGATGGAACGCTTGTTTGCCCTAACCGGGTCAACACAAATGATGGAACGCTTGTTTGCCCTAACTGGGTCAACACAAATGATGGAACGCTTGTTTGCCCTAACCGGGTCAACACAAATGATGGAACGCTTGTTTGCCCTAACCGGGTCAACACAAATGATGATGCGCTAATCTCAAAAATGGTTTTTAAAGCATTTGTATAGGTAATATGAAATAGCTTTATGTACTAGTGTCCATAATGAAATGATCAAAGGTGAAAAATATAACACAAAATACTTCCGAGCAACGACTCAAATATTTTAACCAATCAATAATGTTTGAAAGACAACTCACGTCTCAAGCAAAACAAGCATGAAGTTTAAAGGTAAAACTAGCATAGAGTTTAATGAAAAACGAGCATGTATTCTCCCCCAAAACAGTTACAAAACAAGTAAAAGGAGGGGCTATGAAACTCACCTGGTGCGATAGCTACAATGACAAAAGTGGATATGCTGAAATGAGGCTCGATCTCCAACCGCGACCTAATATGATGGTATGATCTAATGTAAGCAATGAAATGATGCTACACATGCAAATACGTATGTTAACGATACCACTCGTTAGTTTTGAAAATAACATTTATCGTCGAAAAATACATTTTTGACGTCTCGTTAAGTTAATAAACACTTCCCGTGTAATTATGTTGAAACAATACTCCGTGATCCTCTTTTGGTGTTCTATCGGCAAACATAATGTTTTCGTCGCAAAATAACACTTTTCATTACTTGTGAAAATATGCCCAAATGGCCTCGTAAAACTAGTCGTGAAATATTGTACGTTAAGTGTTAGTGATCAAACTTGACGTTTTTGAAAACCTTGCAACATAATCTTAATGTTGTTTCATTTGACTTTTGATCAAACGCGCCTCGATCATATAGAAAATCGGCTATCAACTTAGTGACTTGCAAAAATACTAGTTTTTATACTAGACTTTATTTTCTATATAATGCTGTTAAAATGTTTTATGTTTCGTCGGGTTTCAAACGTGTGTATCTCGGTCGTTATAAGCTCGTTTTCTACGTTCTTTATATCCACGGCCTCGTATTAGTAGGAACTAACATATTTTCAGTAGGTCGGGTCATCTAGATCACGTCTAATGCCTCGTTTTGTCCATTGAATCTCGGCGATCAGCAACTAAATTTTCAGATTTTTGTTTTTCGTCGTCAAACTTTGAAAAATCATAACTTTCTCGTCGTAAGTCGGTTTTTAGTGATTCAAGCGGCCACGATTTCGTTTTTGAAATTATTTTCTGAATATGAAGGCCAAAATAGTCCAAGAGTTATTGAGTTTTCCAGATTCCACGCTTTTGGACAGTAGCTATTTCTATTGTTGAAAAATCAATGTTTAAGGTTCAAGGCTAGTTCAAAACTTAATCAAACCACTTCAAATCAACACCACAAACTATCTAATCTTACCATACACCTTCTTAAGGTGTCATGGGGTCCTAAACATCACCAACCTTGGTGGATTTCATGAGATTACTAGTAAAACTTATAGATCTAGTGTTAAAGATAGTTTATGTGCAAAGTGGTATCTAAAACATAAATAAGTTGCATGATTAACTAGTATAACTTGAAAATACATAATCATATGAATTAAATGAAAGTATGAAAAGATTAGAAAGATGTTCTTGAAGCTTACTTGATGATTTGATGAGATTTGGATGAAAATAAGTATGAAACCTTGGGATTTTATCACAAAATCCTAACAAGTAATGTAAATGGAGCTAGATTATAACTTGTTCTTCAAAAAATGATGGATTATGGTTGGTGTTCTTATGTTGGCCGAACAAGGAAGAGAGGAAAAGAGAGAATATGATCTTTATTTGCTAGTTGATTTGGTTATGTATGTGTTTGTCTAATTAATTAGAAAACATATAGCTACTTTGCATTAAATGAAAGGGTACCAGTAATCAAGTGAAGTGGAAAATTAGGGGGTTTAGGGGGGGGCACAATGGGCTAAAATGGAAGGGATTTGATGTGTAATTAAAGATCTTGTCCAAGTATTATAAGTATTAGTGTGTTTAGTGTATACATTAAGTGTTAACGGGTACCGAGTTAACTAGAAATAAATCATGACGAGGTAAAATAAAATACGACGAAGTTGTAAAAATTGTAAAATCATATTCCTTGCAAGAATCGGGTGTTAGAATGATTATCGGGTTGAAATATCGCAAACCGACGGAGTTATAAGCTCCTAATGGAAAATATAGCAATTGGTTTTTAAAAAAAAACACCGGGTAAAGTAATAATATAATCTTTATATTATTATAATTAGTATGAAAATATATTAGGATCATAGTCGGGAGTGTCGGGTATAATGTTAGTAGTAATGACTGAGTGGTAACGTTTAATAAATAAATGAACAAACG
Organism: Artemisia tridentata subsp. tridentata; assembly: GCA_021014915.2. Lineage (NCBI taxonomy): Eukaryota > Viridiplantae > Streptophyta > Magnoliopsida > Asterales > Asteraceae > Artemisia > Artemisia tridentata. The sequence continues at coordinate 224,894,688 of CP139509.1, forward strand.
TTAATGAAAATCACACAAACCCGTGCATGACTTAATATGATATTGATGTTACTGATGATATGTAGACTACTCTAGTCTATATGATGTGCCTTTATTGATGATGCATGAATACGCAGCTAAACCTTACTGGTTACGCGCATTTGAATACCTGTAACCTAGTTTACGTAATGATGAATGATAACCATGAATAGTGATTTTCCTCCGGGAATGAATAGTGTTTTGTGAATAGTAAAATTTTTGAAAACTTCTCAAAGTCTCAAACTGACTTCAAAAATGATGAATAGTGAAATGATGAATAGTAACATGTGAATAGTAAATTTCCAAGATGAATAGTGAAATTTTGAAGCTTGAAAAAGGACCTGAAATTACGATTTGTGACAGTCTCCACCCGTTAAAGGAATTCAGTCCCCGAATTCAGTTATTGTTGGTCTCTAGGGTGGATTCGGTGAAAAGATGTGGATATTCGAGCCGCATCTGGTCTTCCCGCTCCCAAGTAAACTCGGGACCTCTGCGAGAATTCCAGCGAACTTTAACGATAGAAATTTGACTTTGCTTCAACTGTTTGACCTCGCGGTCCATGATTTTGTTGTTTCCTCCACGAAATTAAGCTTATCGTCGAGCTGAATTTCTTCCAATGGGATTACGAGTGATTCATCCGAAAGACACTTCGTGAGGTTTGAGACATGAAACGTGTTATGTACGCTGCTGAGCTCTGGCGGAAGCTCAAGTCTGTATGCCATTCGGCCAATTCTAATTAGAATCTGGAATGGTCCAATATACCTAGGGTTCCATCTCCCGTGTTTCCAAAATTGTGTCATGCCTTTCCAAGGCAAGGCTTTCAATATAGCTTGTTCTCCAACTCGAATCCTAATGATTTGCTGCTTAGGGATACCTAATCCCAATGATTTTTGCATCCTGAACTGACCTAACTTTTCTATTGTTCTCTTGTTGCTTGTAACTGATTCTTTGCTTGTACAATTTTCCTTTGTTGTTTCATAATTGAGTTCTAGACTAGTGAATTGGACTTTCCGATTTTGGTTTGTCAATAGGTGATTGGTACTTCAACCATAGGGTGCCTTAAAGGGTGCAACCTTTATGCTCGTGTGATAGCTGTTTTTATAAGAGAACTCGATCAATGGCAAATGGTTAGCCCAACCATTTCTGAAATAAATCACACATGCCCTGAGCATATCTTCCAATGTTTGAATCGTTCTCTTGCTCTAACCATCGGTCTGAGGATGATAGGCAGTGCTCATGTCTAATTTGCTTCCAAATGAATCTTGTAATGATTGCCAGAAGTTTGAAGTAAAGCGACTATCTCGGTCTGAAATGATAGAAATTGGTGCACCGTGTTTTGAGACTATTTCCTTGACGTGAAGTCTGGTGAGCTGATCCATAGAATAAGTCTCTTTGATTGGAATGAAATGGGCTGATTTAGTGAGATGATCAACGATTATCCAAATAGCATCGTAACCGCCTGTTGTCTTGGGAAGTTTAGTGACAAAATCCATTGTAATTCGTTCCCATTTCCACTGGGGAATTTCTGGTTGCGGAAGTAATCCTGATGGTTTCTGGTACTCGGCTTTTACTTTAGCGCAAGTAAGACATTTGCTAACATACATAGCTATTTTTGCTTTCATATTCGAACACCAATAAAGTTTCTTGAGATCCTGATACATCTTATCAGAACTTGGATGAATGGAATACTTCGACTTGGGCGATTAGTACATGATCAACTCTCGAATTCCACCATAGAGGTATCCAGCTTCTGTCCCTGAAGTACGATACTCTGTCTAAAAACCATTTGCATTTTCTGGCATTCTATCTAGTTTCTCACTGGGTCAGTTTTCTTTCTTGAGTGCCTCAACTTGAGCCTCGAGGATTTGTGATGGTAAATGTGAAATGATTGTCATTCCCAATGATCTGACTCTCAACGGCTTGAGGTTGGGTTATGATTAGCTGACATGCTTCTAGGCGGCGGTTCACGAGGTGATGCAGGTGTAAATGTTCTTGCAATGATTGAATACACACACATGAATGAAACCTTTAGAAATTGGGTAGGGAATCAATCTGGACATAATTCTATTATAACTATTCCCAGTATTGCAAAATTCATCTCTGAGTCGGACATAGGTGGTCAGCCTATATCCCACTGTCCCGGGTCGAATATAGATGACCAGTCTATATTCCACCGAGGTTCAATGAATTTTGAAATACTCAGCTCAGTTATACTAATACTATGTCCTTCGCATTTAAAGGATCCAAAAGACTAAGGCAAGCGACCAAACTCGAGGTCGAATGATGGAACTACGCAAGGAAAAGGCGTAACGCTGAGACGTGTATGATATGCGAGCATGCTTATATGAAAGACAACTATAGAACTCAACGAGAGTAAGTGGGTTTAAATGATTTGATAATAAGACACAAATCTCATTAAATATGTCAGCAACAAACCACAAATGAGGCATCAGCTTGGCAGGCAGGCACGCAGCGGTCATAGGGTTAAGTTTTTGTAACTGTAGCTATAGTCTAGGTTTTAAAATCACCCAGTTCTCTATAGCCAAGGCTCTGATACCAATCTGTCACACCCCCAGAATCGGGTCCAGCGGAAGCATACATGTCGCTGGGGTGCAACTCAATTGGTATCACAACACAAGTACAAAGAACGGTTTTCACCGCAAACATTTAGAATAAAATTGTTTAACAAAAGTGTTAAATTTTCATTGTTAAAAGTAGTGCGGAAATAGGCCCTTAAAACAATTAAAACGGTCCCCAAATGAATATCAAAGTCTTCTATGACCATGCCATGCCCTGCCAAAAGCCTCCAGTAGCGTGCTATTGCTTAATACCTAAAAATACATGCTAAAAGTGTCAACACGAGGTTGGTGAGTTCATAGAGTTTATTGAATAAAGTAAAGCGTTTGAATGAAGATTTCCCAGCAAAGGCATTGTAAATCCACCCAGTTCCAAGCCCCGCCCATACAAGACTTGCAACCTGTGTGTTTACAACCCACTGCTAAATGTGATCTGGTTTGTGAATGTCAATTGATTTATGGACCACAAAAATTGAATGAACAATATATATTCCCAATATATATAGAGTTATGACAACTAAATTTCATGACACTAAAGCCTTATGATTCTAGCTTGGGCATACTTTTGACATAACAGTCAAGTGGGGAAACTACAGTCCGTTTGACATATCAGTTAGGCGGGGAAACCACAATACGTTGGCATATCAGCCAGTGGGGAAACCACAATACTACGTTTGGCATATCAGCCAGTGGGGAAACCACTAGGACAACCAAAGTTTCTAATCACAATGTTCGCGCTTAATGGGTTATAACAAATAATGGAACGCTTGTTTGCCCAAACCGGGTCAACACAAATGATGGAACGCTTGTTTGCCCTAACCGGGTCAACACAAATGATGGAACGCTTGTTTGCCCTAACCGGGTCAACACAAATTATGGAACGCTTGTTTGCCCTAACCGGGTCAACACAAATGATGATGCACTAATCTCAAAAATGGTTTTTAAAGCATTTGTATAGGTAATATGAAATAGCTTTATGTACTATTGTCCATAATGAAATGATCAAAGGTGAAAAATGTAACACAAAATACTTCCGAGCAACGACTCAAGTATTTTAACCAATCAATAATGTTTGAAAGACAACTCACGTCTCAAGCAAAACAAGCATGAAGTTTAAAGGTAAAACGAGCATAGTGTTTAATGAAAAACAAGCATGTATTCTCCCCCAAAACAGTTACAAAACAACTAAAAGGAGGGGCTATGAAACTCACCTGGTGCGATAGCTACAATGACAAAAGTGGATATGCTGAAATGAGGCTCGGTCTCCAACCGCGACCTAATATGATGGTATGATCTAATGTAAGCAATGAAATGATGCTACACATGCAAATACGTATGTTAACGATACCACTCGTTAGTTTTGAAAATAACATTTATCGTCGAAAAATACATTTTTGACGTCTCGTTAAGTTAATAAACACTTCCCGTGTAATTATGTTGAAACAATACTCCGTGATCCTCTTTTGGTGTTCTATCAGCAAACATAATGTTTTCATCGCAAAATAACACTTTTCATTACTTGTGAAAATATGCCCAAATGGCCTCGTAAAACTAATCCTGAAATATTGTACGTTAAGTGTTAGTGATCAAACTTGACGTTTTTGAAAACCTTGCAACATAATCTTAATGTTGTTTCATTTGACTTTTTGATCAAACGCGCCTCGATCATATAGAAAATCGGCTATCAACTTAGTTAACATATTTTCAGTAGGTCGGGTCATCTAGATCACGTCTAATGCCTCGTTTTGTCCATTGAATCTCGGCGATCAGCAACTAAATTTTCAGATTTTTGTTTTTCGTCGTCAAACTTTGAAAAATCATAACTTTCTCGTCGTAAGTCGGTTTTTAGTGATTCAAGCGGCCACGGTTTCGTTTTTGAAATTATTTTCTGAATATTAAAGCCAAAATAGTCCAAGAGTTACTGAGTTTTCCATATTTCACGTTTTTGAACAGTAGCTATTTCTATTGTTGAAAAATCAATGTTTAAGGTTCAAGGCTAGTTCAAAACTTAATCAAACCACTTCAAATCAACACCACAACCTATCTAATCTTACCATACACCTTCTTAAGGTGTCATGGGGTCCTAAACATCACCAACCTTAGTGGATTTCATGAGATTACTAGTAAAACTTTTAGATCTAGTGTTAAAGATAGTTTATGTGCAAAGTGGTATCTAAAACATAAATAAGTTGCATGATTAACTAGTATAACTTAAAAATACATAATCATATGAATTAAATGAAAGTATAAAAAGATTAGAAAGATGTTCTTGAATCTTACTTGATGATTTGATGAGATTTGGATGAAAATAAGTATGAAACCTTGGGATTTTATCACAAAATCCTAACAAGGAATGTAAATGGAGCTAGATTATAACTTGTTCTTCAAAAAATGATGGATTATGGTTGGTGTTCTTATGTTGGCCGAACAAGGAAGAGAGGAAAAGAGAGAATATGATCTTTATTTGCTACTTGATTTGGTTATGTATATGTTTGTCTAATTAATTAGAAAACATATAGCTACTTTGCATTAAATGAAAGGGTACTAGTAATCAAGTGAAGTGGAAAATTAGGGGGTTTGGGGGGGGGGGGGGCACATGGGCTAAAATGGAAGGGATTTGATGTGTAATTAAAAATCTTGTCCAAGTATTATAAGTATTAGTGTGTTTAGTGTATACATTAAGTGTTAACGGGTACCGAGTTAACTAGAAATAAATCATGACGAGGTAAAATAAAATACGACGAAGTTGTAAAAATTGTAAAATCATATTCCTTACAAGAATCGGGTGTTAGAATGATTATCGGGTTGAAATATCGCAAACCGACGGAGTTATAAGCTCCTAATGGAAAATATAGCAATTGGTTTTAAAAAAAAAAACACCGGGTAATGTAATAATATAATCTTTATATTATTATAATTAGTATGAAAATATATTAGGATCATAGTCGGGAGTGTCGGGTATAATGTTAGTAGTAATGACTGAGTGGTAATGTTTAATAAATAAATGAACATACGTTAATGAAAATCACACAAACCCGTGCATGACTTAATATGATATTGATGTTACTGATGATATGTAGACTACTCTAGTCTATATGATGTGCCTTTATTGATGATGCATGAATACGCAGCTAAACCTTACTGGTTACGCGCATTTGAATACCTGTAACCTAGTTTACGTAATGATGAATGATAACAATGAATAGTGATTTTCCTCCAGGAATGAATAGTGTTTCATGAATAGTAAAATTTTTGCAAACTTCTCAAAGTCTCAAACTGACTTCAAAAACGATGAATAGTGAAATGATGAATAGTAACCCGTGAATAGTAAATTTCCGAGATGAATAGTGAAATTTTGAAGCTTGATAATGGACCTAAAATTACGATTTGTGACATGAAAGTTTCTTGAATGCTAAGGTGGTGAAGGGCAGTGAAGAAAAGAAATAAGAGAAAACAAGTTCAAAGAGAGCAGGTGAACAGTTGGAAAGAAAAAGCAGTAAAAAGAAGAAGAGTGAGCACAAAGCATAGAAAAAGCTGAGCAGAGATCAAAAGAAAATTTGAGCAAGCTGGTGCTAATATAGAACAAATGCAAGCTCACACTGAACTTACAGTTGTATCTGTAGAAGAACCTGAAGGAGAAGCCATGGATGCAGAGCCTTTAAGTGTTGAACAACCCATTGTTGCTTTCAAGTCTGGATTTCATGGGAAAACAGTTTATTGTGATATTAAGAGGCATGATGGTTCATCTCTAAGGTTTGTAAGCTTTCTGCAAATGGTTCATTATTTTGATAGAGAAGATATGGTGGCTCTATGGAGGTTATACAAAGAAAGATTTGGTTATAAAACACCAGAACAAATCTATGATAGAGTCAACTGGGAGTACTTGAAGGTAATGTTTGAACCAAATCATGAGGATGAATGTTGGAGAAAGCTAAGGCAAAACACAGTTATAGAATGGAGGCTTTATCAGGGTTGTGGATTACATGTTTTGACTGCACATGGGCTGATAATCTACATGCTTGTAGAAAATGATTACCCTTTAAAGTTTCACAAAGACATTCTACATCAGATGTTGTTTAGGAAGAAAAGACTCCAGCTTCAGTTTCCTTATGATGAGATGGCTTATCAGTTGCTTAAGAAAATGGGAAAGGATCTAGGACCTAAGAACATGCCACAGGATTGATTTTTTAGATCATCCTCTCAGTGTTTGTTCAAGCTTAAAGAGAAACTTGATGATTTTGGGAGAAAATATCAAGTTTAGGGGAGGATTGTTGGGTTTTAGAGATGCTGCTGCTTGTTTAGTTAAGACTACTGGTGGAATTTACTCAAAGACATTGTTGTTGCTAGTACAAATTGTTACATCTGCTTGTGTATCTTACTAGTGCTAAGTGTTGCTGAAGGTATTCAAGAAAAGATACAAGTGGTTACTACTGCTAGACAACATGTTACTACTGCTAGTTCAACATTACAACTGCTTTCACTACTGATGAACTTGAAGAAAAACAGAAAAGTTAGTACAGCTAGTACAAACTTACAACTGCTGAAGAGTTTATACTGCTAGAGTTAGAGTTAAGACTGCTAGAGTGTATAGTTGATACTGCTTAATAAACATGTATAGTCGGTTATATAATTATAGAAAAGATTCTTTTAAGGTTTATTTTGTATAGCAAGCAATTATAAGCCGACTAGGACTCCTTAGTCTATAAAAGTATGACCTAGGGCATAGAGATAGATACAATTCTTTAGAAAATTTCAAGGTTGTAAACTCTAATACTCAAGAATATTCGTATTATTATTAATAATATTTGAGTGATTTGTTTGAGATTGTTTGTTTAATTCTTCTTAAGATTAAAGTTTAGATTCCGCATAAACTTAAATATAAATCAAAGATAGTTTCTACATAAGTTATATTGGATTTATTCAATATTAACTTAATATTTACAAGCTAAGGAAAATCGATCAAAGTGCTCAATTGGAATCAACAATTTTGTATCGTGGTAAAACATATACGTCTCGATATATGGGTCATAGTCTCAACAAATAATGTCTCTATGTAGTCATGTAAGTGGATAACGAAGTTTGATGTGATGATAAATCAAGATTCGAGATCTTGATAATCTCCTACATATCCTATATGTTTTCATAAAGAAATGATATCACAATACGAATAGATGTATCTTTTTATTAAAGCTAAACATAAAGAAAATGACTATCTCATACTTCATTTCAAACCAACTGGTTGTATCAATCAAGCCACGTACATTGTATGAATCTAAATATAGCATGTCAATGGATCCTCCAACAAATCAAACTCGTACTGATAATAGAACGAACATGATGTAGAACATATCGTAGAATCATTGGTACCCTAGCTAGGCGATCTAACGTCGCCTTCGAAGCATGCTAGACATTTACATATAATCATCTAACATGGTTGGTTTGGTTTGTTTTACCGAAACAAACAAAAGCGTTTGGTTAAGTGCTAAACTTTTACTATCGCATACATGCTAAAGCACAATTAATGGGCAACGTTTGCCCATATAATCTACTCCATAGGGCTTGCCATCGTTTCTGTCTTGCGAAAATTACTGCAAGGTCTCTGCAGAAATGTGTTACCTTATATAAGGCATGGTTTTTTTTATTCCAGGGAAAGGCCACCTACTCGCTGCAAAAGGTTCCAGAAATTCAATATTACACGTGTCAACATTTCGTCATTTTTAAAAAAAAAATTATAAAAAAACGTATTTCACATTACCCTTTGCAGCGAATACAATGCAAAGGGTCCAACCACTTCCTTACTTCTTTGGGCCCACGAATAATAAAAATTTAATTTGTGCATTTCTATGTTTAACTTGCAGCGAAATATATAATTTTATGGGCCCAGCCAATATAAAAAATAAAAATAGCATCTCTAGTAGATTGAGCGAATAAATTTTTGGGGACCCACGTTAATAAAATAAAATTATAAAAAGGTACTAAGAAGTAAAGATAGATAAACAAAGGCTGAACCAACAAATAAATTCCAATCTGACTAAATTCATAATAGATCAAAAAATATTTCAATGATTCAAACGAAAAATCGAACTGTGTTAGTTTTTTTTTTTTTTTTTTTTTTTTTTTTTTACTCTTTTGTACTTGTACTAGGATTTTGACCGTCTCATGTATATCTTGATATAATCGCAGGTTATTTTTACAAGGGTTCAGGATACTCCTTTCTTATGGTTCTATATCATGATAGTAATAGCCGTTTTTTGTTGTTTTGTTTTCTTTTCTTTTACTAATGGTATCTCTGACACATTCTGCCTTTAGTAACCCACGTCCTTTTGACGGGATGACTGAATTTAATGGCTTATCAGTAAGGGTTTTAGGCGTTGTTACAGCAAATCTGTTGTATAATTTTTATTTTTATTAACGTGGTCCCCAAATTCTATTTCGCTGCAATGCTCACTAGAGATCATAATTTTTATTTTTATATTTGGTGCCAAAATTATATTTGCTGCAAGTTAATAGAAATGCATAAATTAATTTTTTTCACTATTCGGGTGGGCTCAAAAAGAAGTAAGGTAAGTGTGGGACCTTTGTTGTATTTCGTGCAAAGGGTATGTGAATACTCTTTTTTATAGCTTTTTATTTTAAAAATGACGAGTGTTGACACGTGTATATATTATTTCTGGAACCTTTTGCAGCGTGATAGGTGCTTCAGGCAAGAAAAAAAACGCCTTAAAAAGGTAACACATTATGCAGAGACTTCTGCAGTAGTTTTCGTTTCTGTCTTCCACGCTTTGACGTTGAGTTATCAATATTTAATGTTGAAAAAATAAATACGATAGTTAAAATTTAATTTCTGCTTCTAAAAATTTTCTGATTGGTTAGAATTTAGAAGTGAAAATTTATTATAAAGCATATTAAAATGAAAAATGAACAATAATATTGTGCGAATAAAGAAATATATAACGTTAGGGTAGACACCAAATTGTTCAAGGACTTACATACAATGATTTGGATACATGGGGAAAGATCATGTGAAAAAGTATACCTTTGAGCGGGTGTGTAGATGTTATATTCTCCATTCGTTAATGTTTAGTGGCCAGTGGCGGATCTAGGATTCCCGAATAGGGTATGCACAATTTTTAGGAGAGCTACTAAAAAATTTGGCTTTTCGGGTCGGGTATTTTTTCAGGTCAGTTTCTTCGGGTTGGGTTTTTCTAGATTTGGATCAGGCACGATACTTTTGTTTATGGGTCTGAAGTTATTAACGTTGATTTGGCTTGTGAAGTTTAGTCTATGCAAGATAGAATTGGCAGTAGGATTTGAGTATCCAGTTAAAATTAATTTGGTTTAGTTATTAACCAAATACCTTAAAATGTAAACCTTATTTTCATATTTTGTGATTACGTATAACCAATTTTTATAAGTTCTAATCACTTTAATTAATTTAAAGACAAATAATCATCAACAACTACAAATATGAAAAAACTAAAATGAGGACGTTATGTGTAGGTTGTAAACTTGTACTAATAATCTAATATTGAGTTAGTTGGGCCTCAATGGTTGGACAAAAGTTTACAACACAATAAGTGGGCCTGGTAAAAAAACACATTGACCATGTGACCTATATCTCAATGTGTATTTGCCTCCTTCTTCTTCAAGCTGCCGTCTGCACCTCTGCTGTGCTTATTCTTACTTTTTCTTTTTTCTCTTTTTTCTCTTTTTTCTTTTTCCTTCATTTTGGATTTACGTTTTCCATCATATTGAGAATTCGGTTGGCTCATGGTATGCACCTTATTTTCAGTGGGTATGCACTCTTCATAAATTCATGCATAAAAGCCACAAAATCAATATTTTTTACACTACAAGTAGGATTCACAGGGTATGCAAGTGCATACCCTGATCTAGCTGTAGATCCGCCCCTATTAGTGGCTAAATAAGAGTTAACTGTTGTGTATTAGGTGAAAAATGTAAATTATAAAACGTTAAAGGTTAAAAAAAGAAAAAGAAAATGTAACTTGAATCTCCTTGCTCAACATGCATGGAAGCGACCATTAGGCCATCTTCATTTTTATGCTATTTATTAGAATTAATTTTTCTTAACCAAAATCAGATTAACAAAGTCAATAAATCTGTATTTGATTTTGGGTTGATGAATGTATTATATTTACTAGCAGGGTGTTTGTGTGTTACAGCGACGGATACCCTGTAATCAAAATTTTTCACGAACAATATTATTCAATTATATATTTTTCGTGTTAATCACTTTACGCATGACGATAATATTAAGAATATAACTTTATCGTACACTATCTCAAATAAATATGGTAGAGTACTCGTGCATCATGATTAAATGGCTATACGAAAATGGTAGTAAGTAGTATTACGAATTTGTGATAATTGACTGTAAAAGATATTTGCTAATCAATAAATGTTGTGTAATATTCATCAGAATATTATATAACATGTAAACATAGAGTAGTATACATTAGTTCGTGCAAATATAAGATTAGTAAATCTGTATATGACATTACTTAACAAAATATGAATTACTTTATTTAAAAGCTGCACATTTTTCATATATTACAAACCATTTGAAATTTTGCGTACTCTGACAGTACGATTATTTTCAAATCGAATTTAAGTGTCTGGGTTATGATGACCACATTAGTAGCTTGTTTGGTTTGTAACTTTTGGTATATTAATTTTATTTTGAATGAGATAGTATTTTAAGGCTAACATTAATTATAGGTGTTGTATAGATGTATTAGTGCATTAAATAATATTTGTACATTTAGCTTTATTATTTGTATTTCTTAAATTATTGTTTTTTTTTGTTTGAATGGTTTGTACAATTTTGTTTAAGTCCTTATGTTGGTTTCTAGATGCTTTGGAGTATTTGGTTGACATTATCAAATCTTGTGTGAGTTTTGTTTTAATTCTTATCATGAAAGAATTGGTCGGGATTTATGCATTATTTTGAGAAATGTGTAAATAGTAATTTCTTGCACTTTAAAAATATGATCAAGTGCTATTGAGTCAAAAGATAAAGTTTGATCACCTTTATATTTTGATTTTTGTTTGGTATACATTAAAGTCAAGTTATTATTGTTGACAAGATTATATAAAAGATTATCAATGCAAAAAAAAAAAAAAAAAAAAGGAGTAAAAAAATAAAAAAATATTGAAAGAAAAAAATTAAAAGACAAAATAATAAAAAATAAATGAAGAAAAAGAATTATTTGGTAATTCTTATTTCTTGTGATTATGTTTAAATTGGCAGTTTATAAACCAATTTGTTTGAAGAAGAATAATCAATGGTGTGTAATACATGGTTTAGAAAGTGTATGAGTTTTCATGTTATAGCGTATGTTTCATTATGAAGTTGAGTCTTGTCGGGTTTGTGGTAAGAAGTAACTAGCAAAATGGGTCGTTTTGGACTTACTATTTATTTGTGTTTTTATTTGACACCAATTTTATTTTATATATTTTCATGTTTTATTCCTACCCCTTTTAACCGGTTGGCCTTTTTATGTTTTAACCCATATTGCCTTCTAAAATAGTTAGATCTAAATTCTAGTGGTGAAGAAGTGAAATTTATTCAAGCCTATGATAGGATATTCGTCATGACTGAGTAATTGAGCGAACACTAAATAAAACACTAAGATTAGTTGAGTGATTGAGTGTATTTCATTTTCTTTTTTGTGACGTGCTTGATTTTGCAATATACTAGATTAGGTAATTTTAAATTCATATCTTCAGGTTTAACATTAAAGATATCTTTTTAGAATTAGAAATAACAATGAAATCTACTTGAGGACAAGTAGAAGTCAAGTGCAGGGATATTTGATAAATCAATTATATACATATTTTGAGTATCATTTTCCCGCATTTATTGCTCTTATTTGTTATGTTTTCATGATATTTAGTATTGATTTGCTTACTTTTAAATATTAGTATTAATATGGAGCAATGGAACAAAAAGACACAGAAAACACAAGATTCAAGCTAAAACGAATAATTGGTTTCAGAAATTGTATACGGCTGAAAGGGTTTACACCTCTACGACATATAACAAGATGACAGATATATTAATTCTTATTCGTAGTTGTTATGGCGTAGAGAGGTCAATGCCTCTAAGCCGCCTCTACGCCACAGAAACCATTAAATCATATTCGTAGTTATTACGGTGTAGGGAGGTCAATACCTCTACGCCGTAGAGAGGAGATAGTGCATGTGGGAAATCACTTAATGAAGACCTCTACAGCATAGAGAACAATCACTCAATGTCGTAGAACCGACGGGCCTGAGAAGTCTATAATTAAAAATCTAAAAACTGAGTTTAGGTTACACTTTTACAACCCTAACCGATTTCGAGAGACATTTCCTGCTATTCCACCTCCATTGAAGCTACAATCATCAAGAGAAGAAGACCATAACATCATAAACAATCTGTTTAATTCGGTTTGACTATTATTATCATTATGAATACTTTTTCATTGTGGAATTTAATATATTATGTTATTACGACTGTGATTGAAGGCAAAACACCTTTGTGTTTACCTAGTTATGAACCCTTGATGCGGCATTTGTAACCCTCACAAAAGGTTTTACAATCCTCCTAGGCAGTGTACCTAACCGTTGTAGTGTAGTATAGGTAAGTCCGGGGGATTGATCGTTCTCTAGGAGAATAGTCTCGCAATAGTTGTGGAAAGGTCAAGATGTATGACGAGATAGGTCTAGAGGTGAAGGATGATTTTTTTGTATTTTTATATTTTTTTAGAAAGAAAGTAAAAATCTCGGTTTTGAAGGAGTGGGCGAAATTAGTTGTTATTCAACTAACCCAAAAACTAATTATAAAACTAAATTAAATAAAAATAAACTGAAAAAGTAAATTGGTGGTAACTCTTATGATAGGATAAACTTGTTCACTTAGACTTAATTACTCCTTAGTTATCTCCTACTGATTTGTTGAATTGTCACGTCCTTGTTTTAGTTGAAGCGCTATATTCCTTAATATTTGTCGTGAGGAGGTGCCGAAGTCCCCAACTCTATGAATCTTAGTCTCCCCAAAATCCCTTAAAGTCTATTAAGTTATCTAGGATCTACAACCCGCAATTTACGCATTAAATACAACGAGAAAAACCAATAGTGCATTCTACGATTGCGTTTTCTAAGACGTTCAAGCTATTTACAGATAAGAGGTCAGCCAGTTTTCTTAGCCTAATGCGAGTCAATCAACTAAACAAGAGACAACAAATCAATATTCAATAACTATGTTTCACTAGATCTAAGCAAACACAAATAAACTTAAGCTAACATGTTAAAGCAAAGAAAAGATAAACAAGTAATTAAACAACACATAGACATATTGAATGATTAAACGAATAACTTATCTTCAATTGAACATGGATGAAAAAGGCTGAAAAAGCCTTACAATGGCTGTCAAAATCGTCTAGGGTTTGTTACACAAGATGTCCACACATTACAATGAAAACATTCGAAAATATATATAGTTTTTCAATGGTGATGGCGTCAGCTTATAGCTTCTAACGCCGTCAACTCGCCTTGGATTAAGGCTTCATCTGTGTAATCGCCGCTCTGACGGTGTCACAAAGGGATTCGAAGCCGTCACTTGTAAATTCTTTCTGGTCCGTCTCTTGTTAACTTAAAGCGTGACGCCTTCCTCAAGTTTACACCTAACGGCGTCAGGTTATAAAGTCTTCAAATTCTTCTGAGGCGTCACTTGTTAGTTTTCCACTAGAAATCCATCTTGAATTGCAAGGGACGGCGTCACGTTGTAGCATGTGACGCCGTCAGACTCCCATGTCTGACAGGTTTTTCTCGACTTCGTCGTTTTCTTCACTTTTTCATCCAAAAGTGCCGATTTCCTGATTTCTCGTCCCAAGTACATAAAATACAAAAAAAAAAAAAAAAAAAAAAAAAAAAAAAAAAACGATTTGAGGCAATATTTGATCATATTTATGCGATTTTGGGCTTAAATAACCCCTTAAAAAGGTACCAAATAAATCCTTATCAACCCTATTGATTTAATGACATGATCTCTTAGTTTAACCTAGTTCTTTATTTGGATCATTTATATGCTTGTTGCCTTATCCTTGCTTCTTTGTGTTTATCATAACTCATCTGTTGATAGTAATTAATTTGTAGGATAACAACTGAAAGTTAAAAGCTTGATTTACAAACATACGACATATATCAATTTGTGGTTAAAGTTATTACAATTAACCTAACTAGATTAAAAGTGGTAGACTATAAAGTTTAAGTTTAATGGAGGTAAATTTAGATTTACTAAGTAGGCAAGTATAGTTAATTAAATAACTTCACAAGACAAGTCATATATGTTAGTTGGCGGACTTAATATATGGACGACAGCTAGATATCATCCTCTATCGCCGAGGTAGAAGGTTATAGAACATATGTGTGGGTTTTAGTGGCCATTACTAGACCTACACTGCATCCAAGCCACTTATAAAGGAATTGGTTAGGGATTGCATGAGTAGATCATGTTGTTAGGTTATTTGAGGAATGACTAGGTGAATACAGTTTCTCTCTTATTGATTTTCATCCTAGTTTATTTCTCATTATTACATTATTGTTTTGTTTAATTATTTTCTCAAAACCACAATCATTTGGATTTAAAAAAAAAAAACCCCGTATTTATTGTTTTTATCATTTGCTTATAACAAACGATTTCTTTCGCTCCTGCGAATGAGTTTGTCTTACAAAGTCTATACTATATGCTATCGGGTACACTACTCGAGAGTGTTAGTATTTCTTGTAAAGATAAGGAAATAAATTTTAGACAAGAAATCCCACATCAATAGTTTCGACCACCCTTTAATATATACATAATGGGATTTGAACAGTTAACCTGTTGTAAGGAGGTTAGGTCACTTGGTGGTGGTTAATCGATTTCTCCTTCCCTTTTACATTTTTAGAAATTAATTAAGAAACTTTTTAAAAAATCTCAAGACCTAATGCATATATTTTGCTAGATACTGATTGTACAACGAATTGCATTTATCAAGCCTAACAATGGTGGTTGTAAGATTAGGGGTTGATGATGATTATACAGAGTTGTTGATAACTTGAAAAAAATAATATGGAAACACTATGTTAAGTGAGGCGGATGAGGAATCCTTGGAAATCACCTTTGACGTGAGAGTAAATTCAATATATGATGAATATACTCAATATTATTAAGTATAAGATCATTGAGAATGACTTAGTACTTCGTAAATGAAATTCTTAAAATCCTGTATAAAATTTATATCTTGATGACAAACAATCTACCTATAAGTGGTTAAAATAAACTATGTACTTGACTTGAGACAGTTCCTGAGATAGTGAGATCATATGGCCAATTTTGAATCATAATAGAAACAATTATTTAATGAACATCATGTTTTTCTGGTATCAATGTAAAGTATGAAACACAAAATAAATAACATTATCACTTCCGATTGTTTAATAAATATAGATACGTAAAAATGTGTCATAACATTTTATTGTTAACAGTTAATCAAATTGTCTTGTACTCAACATGAAATCAAAAAAATTAAAAACATATATAATGAAGATGATATATTAAAAACGTATGTTCTACCCAAATTCAACCAAATTGCCATGTCACGATTTGGGAGCAGTGATTTAGTAAAATAAATTATACTAAGATCAAGTTAAAACTATTTTTGTACAAATATATAGTTTAAAAATATGTAACATATATTATCGTACTAATATAGTAATATATAAAAATATACAAAGATAAAGTTTCATACCAAAATAAATTTTCAGTAAGATAAAATATCGTACCTAACAATCAAGTACAACAATTGTATACAATATATAAATATAAGCACAAAGTGACATAAAAATAATATTTGATTGTATCATAAAACAAAGACGCTATATGATACTCAAATATTATCATAATGTTGATTTAGTTATTATAGAAATAAGTATATGAATGTCATGTTGATTAATTCAGACATTATATAATTATAATTACATTATGAATATTCATATTAAGAAAAGGTGCAAATTGAATGCTAAAATATTTATAAACTATTACAGTGCTACATGGTTTTACATAAATAATAAACGTTTTAAGTACATAAAGAATTATATATTTATATTCGCATTAATTGTGACGTAAAGACGAACTTACTGAAAAATTTTGCATATTAAAAATACGAATTAGTATGTGTCTTGTACATGTTTATATCAATTGTTTTTATATTTTAAATATCAATAGCATTAAAAGTTTAATAGTCAAAGCCTTAAAGGTGTGAAATACAAATTTTATGAAATATTTTAGGAATGTAAATACAAATTATTTTTCTAATTATGTTCACATTCAATATTTATTATTTCTACATTTTTCACCTTAGCATGCTAAACCATCACTCACAGACACATATGACGTCATCAATCTTTATATGAGTTTAGGGTGCGTTTTATTTATAAGCGTGGTTAGAATATGATTTGAATTTGGTGTAAGTTTATGAGAGAGAAAATGTATTTACTTAAATATATTTTATAATAAAATTTAAATAAAAAATATTAGTTGTATATTGAATTAACAAACATTAGTTTTTGAGTAGTGATTTGCACACTTTTAAAATTTATTGATACACTCTTACTTATGCTTTAAGTGGTTGTACAAACTTCACATTGTGGTTTATCTGCTTGTACTGTAAATGTGCAAATCGATTTGTTGAATGAGCCAATCACTTCCCTTAGTTTTCTGACTTACACCAAAACCGTTTTTATAAACCCTCAAAACAAAAGCACCCATAGATTACTATAAAATAGCAAAATATCATGAATCCACATGTTTGAGTTGTCTTGACCCCTCGTGTATAGATTTTGCCATACATTCTGAGACATGATCGAGCATACAGCGAGCAACCCGATCAAATCAGTTGAAAAGATAAAGTTGAAATGGCTATTGTAGAACGTGGCAAAGCCATTTTCACATATAGTTGCCTAATAAGTATACGTTTTTTATTGTGTTAGCAATCCAAAAGTGGAAAGTAACAAAAAATCGATTTTTCTTATATTGGGACTTGATATGTCTGCAATAAAGAAATAACACTAAAATATGCTTTTCGAAATGGCTGATTGTTGAAAAACATGTATACTAGTCGTAATATACTTACACTTGCATGATTCAACCCCTTAAGTTGCAAAGTCTAATGATGATCATACAAAAAGATGCTCTATTTGCTATAAGAATGTCAATTAAACTTTTCGTTCATATATTCACTTAACTTTTGTACCACCAACCAGCTATACATATTTAACTTTTCGTTTATCAATTCTCTTAAGTTACTTGCAACAACAAAACAATAGCATATAAACAAGCTAAGTACTTTGAATGCTTCGTTACAATAAAGTTTAATAGCTTTAACTTGAGCCCTATACAGAGCAGGTCCCTCAGTCCCTCACAGCCGTTCATCATCCAACCAAGTTTACCGACACAGATCATTGTAGCCTGTCAAATTCTAACTACAGAAGTAAATAAAAACTTTAGTTAGCTAGTTACTTATTTTCTTAAAGTATGCATATAGATGATCAATTGATCATAAATGTACCTCAGCCTCCATGCTTGATCAAATATTCAAGGTTGAATTAAATTGAGTGATTAATCATAAGAATGATTAGAAAGTTTGTTTGAGAAATGAAAATTAGTTAGTGTTTTCTTTTCTTGCTCACCAATCACCATGATACATGCAGGCTATAAAGAAGTTTGTTTGTCAAAGTGTTGAACGAGAAATAGTGGGCCTGTAATTTTTCATGTTAATTATAGTAGCCCATTATATGTCAACTAGCCCATTGATGATATGCCTATTTGCCCAGCCATGTTTACTCAAATGCAATCGAGTCAAACATTAGTTGACAGTGGTGGACCTGGGAGTTTAAGTCAATTGGCGCATAAATTTTCTTTTACAAGTATAAAGGAAATAAAAATGAATCAAAAGATACGATTTCATTAAAACCAGTAAACAAATTAAAAAACTTGTATATCTTTTGACATATTAGTGGATTAATCAAACAAGACACATATATGCGTTACATAAAATTGCGGAACCAGGTTCATCCCAGAGAAATCAAATATTTTAATGATAAGTTACGCTAGGCGATAAACATCCATCTGGTTCACGTGAACCGGAAACCCCCTAGGTCTGCCCCTGCAAGTTGAGGTCAAAAAGGAAAAAAAAAAAAAAAAAAAAAAAACTATTAAATTAGACCTACTGATTACCTATGGTGAGTAGAAAAATTAAAAACATACTGAAATCTAATAGAATGATCGGGGGAAAAATTCAAAACTCTTGGTTCGTCGAGCTCAACCAGACCATTTACACAAGTAAACACTTTAAATTTATTTTTTAGTGCTCAATATATGTGGTTTGACTGTATTTTTTATGACATCAAATAAGAACATTTATTTACCATCAATATCCCACGATAATTGCATGTTTTTATATCATTTATACGTTATTTGGTACATAATTTCTATCTATCTCATAATAGTGTTAAATATAGAGCTGTGTAGCAATTATCGCGGAAAAGACTTGAAAACACCAAGAAATAAGTCGAAAGATAAGAAGTACTAAATTCAATCAAGACATATGTCGTATACCATCATTCCTGTATACGGCGTATATAAGTTTACTTCGAAGAAATTCACTAAGTGTTGAAGACCATACGGCGTATACCCCTTTCCAAGCATACACCATATGGACCTGAAGATCAATGGGTTGTGTGGTTTCCCTGAAAATGAAAACCGATAATTCGGCCTCCTTAAAAAATTGGTTCAAACTTCGTCTCTTATTATTTGCAATAAAAAGGCTAAGAGTGCAGTTAAGAATATGACTTTGGAAAAGTAAGATAGTGGTGGGAGGTATTGCGGAATCTCAAAACGGTTCCTCTCTTGTAACTTCTGGTGATGCTCTTGATGAAGACTGTATGGTGAAGAGTATTGGAGAGAGGATTGGCTTCTCCTTCATTCCTAAGCAGGATAATATGGCTCCTCATGGATCTTCTTGATTCATTGGATGTCCAGGTACATGGTGTTGTTATTTTGTAATGATTGGTATTTCTCTAAATTGTAATGGTCTTGGCAAAGACAACAAAAAAGGGTGGATTAGGGAATTAATTGACAGTAATTCCTCAACTTTTATTGGAACTCAAGAGACCAAATTTGAAGCTTGTGATGATCTTTGTGTTAGATCAGTTTGGCCCTGCTCTTATGTTGACTATATCTATAGCAGTTCGGTGGGTGCTTCGGGGGGCATTCTCACCATCTGAGATTCTCGGGTGTTCACTATGGAAAACCAGTTTATTGATCTAAATTTTATAGGGGTGATTGGTACATGGGCTGGTGTCCCGATCAAGATTGGCTTACTCAATGTGTATGCTTCTCAGTCTGGTGCTTTAAAAGAGTCCTTATGGTTGTCCATTGAATCCCTCATATCCTCATATAATGTTATGTGGATAATCTTTGGGGACTTTAACGTGGTTAGATCACACGATGAACGTAGTGGGTGTGGTTTTAATGATGGTGAGGCGAATGTTTTTAATGACTTCATCGCTCGCAATGGTCTTTTTGACTTCCTGTTTGGTGGAAGGAGGTTCTCCAGATTCGATAAGGAGGGTAAAAAAGCTAGCAAGCTTGACAGATTCTTGGTATCTAGGAGTTTTTTCGATCATTAGGATAACGCAAGTGTCACCGTCCTCTGTCGATCATATTCGGATCATTGTCCAATCCTTCTTAAGGTTGGGTCCCCAAACTTTGGGCCAAAGCCTTTTAAGGTGTTTGATAAATGTAATATAGATGGGGAGTTTAGAAAGTTGGTCGCGGATTCTTGGGACTTGGTTCCTCCTTCTTTGGCGCCTGATTTATGCCTTAAAAACAAGCTTAAAAATCTTAGGCTTGCCATCAAATCCTGGACCAGCAACCGTGTTTCGGCCCAAAAATGTACTAAAGAGGAGTTGACCAGAAAGCTTGTTGATTGGGACATCAAGGCTGAGGCTGGTTGTATCAATGAAGTGGACGTCGTGAAGAGAGAGGAATGGATAATGGACCTAAATGTTCTTGATCAACTTCATAGAGACGATTTGCGTCAGAAATGTAGGATGAGATGGGCTTTTGAGGAAGATGAAAACACTCATTTCTTTCATTCTCTTCTCAAAATAAAATACACTAATTCCTCCATTAGTGGTGTTTTAGCGAATGGTATTTGGTTAGACTCACCTACTAATATTAAGCAGGCTGCCATCGATCATTTATCATCGAGATTCAAAGAATTTGATCAATTTAGGCCCTCTTTTTCTAGCCTTCTCTTTCGTAGACTCTCCCCTGTTGATGTTAGTTTTCTCGATTCTAGCTTTCCTTTGGAGGAGGTCAAATCTGCTGTTTAAGATTGTGTCGGGTCAAAGGCCTCGGGGTCTGATGGTTTCAACTTTAATTTTATCAAGTCTTTTTGGCATATCCTCAAAGTCAATTTCTGGAATTGTATTAAACACTTTTAGGCTACAAGTAGCATTACAATCGGATGTAACCCATCCTTTGTTGTTTTGATTCCTAAAAAGATTGATCCTCTTGGGTTGTAACACCCCCAAAATTTGGTTCAACGGAAGACAAAAACAAGCATTGGGGTGCTACGGGATTGGTACATAACACAAGCGTAGGAAAACGGGATAACATTATCCGTTTAGATAAAAACATTTCAAAATCCATACTTCAAGTTTACATTTATTCAAAAGTACTGAAAATAAGGCCCAAAAGAAACATAAGATAGGTCCCCAAAAGTGTCATCAAAGTTCGAATTGATCCTTAGCCATGCCACTTGCGAAGCCTCCAAATAGCGATCATCACAAATGAACATCATTAATTACCTGAGAAAACATGTTAAAAGGGTCAGCTAACGCTGGTAAGTTCATAGGTTTAAGTAATAAGTAACGGCAGACGAAGATAAGAAATTTGCTACACTGGACTAAGATAGATATAAATCACAATTTCCACATATATCAACAATCCCAAATCAACTAGTAACAATATGATAGGTCACAATAGCCCTCTCTCATATTAACAATCACAGTAGGGGTCGAGTTATATATGACCTTAGCCAGGCACCACGTTATAGCAAATTGAAACTGGATTATTTGCTACCCTGGTTTAAGACAAACATCTGTTGCATATCTAACCTTAGCCAGTCAACATGTTATAGCAAATCAAAAAGGTAGAAGTAGGTCCGTTAAAACGGTTTTGCATGTTTTCTCCCCCAAGTTTAAATAAACATCAGTAAAAGTAAAAGTGGGTCGATGAAACTCACCTCAAGAAGTAGACGAGAAATGACACAACAGAAGAAGATACTACTGTAGCTAGAATGTCACTGCACTGCGGACCCGGCACAACCTATTATAGTAAACTTATCTTAACCTCTAATTTGAAAGAGTATAAAACCCTATAAATCGACTATCCCCAAGTATATCCCATTTTGATCTTAAAAACTCCTTATATTATCTTTTTATAAGTGTTTGCTATCATCGTGTGTGCAATGGTGACACTACATCGACTCAAGTGAACTCACACCAAACAAATGACCAAAACATAAACGACTCACAAGACAAGGGCAAATGATTTAGTTTAAATTCAATAAGTTATTCGGACGAATTGTCGGGTTCTTATCGAATTCGTCAACTCGATAAGTCTCGCAATTCCTTCACTTTACTTATTAATCCAAAAACTAAATCACAATACTCGATAAGCCATATGATAAGTTGTTCGTTAATAAGTTTCCTCCGACATGTTTATTGGGCCCTTATTGGGCTCGTCAACCCAATAAGTCCGATAACCATGTGGGTCGGGTATATTAACGTCAACCGATCCGTAACTTGACACTAACTCAATATAACATTAACATTTCCATAAATAGTATTTCTCGACTTGCGTGCCCTCGAAACATTAAATAACTCGCACATATTCTATTTTTATTTCGTTAACCATTTTCTTTTTATTTGTAAAAAAAATGTATATATATATATATATATATATATATATATATATATATATATTAAATAACGTTCTATTTGTCATTTAACATTTTCTTTCTAACTTCAAAATATTAAGTAACAATGTACTCGTTAGTTAATATTTTTAAGTTATTGTTTATTAATGTCATTTAAGTTTCCAATTTAAATATGTAACGAGTCATCTCATATTTCAAGTCACTATTCCGAGTCTATGCTATACTCGGGTCAACAAGTCAACCTCAATAATCAATAGTCCAAATATAATCTAATAAGCATTTTTGGCTCGTCGAGGCCACAACGAGACTACGGAGTCTCGACGACACTCGACTTGGCTAAAACATCACATGTATAATTATAAGCTCACAAATAATATTCAATGTCCAAAAATATGGTTATCGGCCCAAAACCTACGGCTCGACAACGAATAAACCAAATCCAATAATCCAAGTCCAATATCCAACCTCAATATCAACAACAACAATAATGTCTCTTCATCACCACCACGGCTCGAAGCCGTGGCGAACCCAACACCAAACGGACCTTAGGTCCTTCTCAGCTACAACCCACAACAACCACAACTTCAACACAAATCACCATACCAAATCCCAATATCCAAACTCAGCCATGTCGAGGGTTTACCAAACCCTAAATTCGAATCCCAAGAACACAAACATATCAACAAGAAACTAACCAAAACACTAATTGCTTGACTCGACACTCACTAAACTCGACTCAACAACGACTCAACAAGCCTTGGCCGTGAGCTTAAGCTCACGGCTTGACCATGACGCGACCACAAAACCAACTCTAAGTGATACCAAACCAATTTTAGTTTTCAAAATGATTGTTTCTCTTGTTTTTATGAAACCAACCAAAATAAAAAGAAAAGAGAAGAGATTAACTCGTTGTACACGATTTTACTCACACAGAGTCACACACGAGTGTGAAATGGTGTGTCTCACCTTCAAACGCCCGAACCTACACAGATCTTGGTCGGAAAAAGGGTTGGTGGCGCGTAGAGATGGTGAAACGGATGTGTGGGGCGCGTGTGGTAGTTTATCGTGACAAAGGCGTCACGAGAGTGATGATGGTGGTGGCGGTGTGATAAGAGAGGTGGCGGTGGTGTTGCTTGATGATGGCCAGAGGTGCGGCCGGATTTTGGGAGAGAGGAGGGGCGGCTATGTGTGCAAAAGGAGGAAACAAACCCTAAAATGGGTATAAGTGGTGCTTATATAGCCTTAAGACCTCATGTGAAACCCTAATGTCCCGCAAGGACTAAACTGTAACTTAAAGCAAGGGTGGGAAGTGGAAATTTGGTTATTCTTTTAATAAAACACTATTGAGACTGATTTGGGTGCCAAAACATTTTCTCGAGTATTTCTAATTTATGCCATTGATCTTAAAACTATTTTCCAATAAGATTGACTATAAATATGTCCATGCTCGTTTAACGCGTAAAAAATAATCAATATTTCTCGTATTATCAAGTTTAGTTGTGCCGACTCACGAAGTGCCTAACCAGGTATACAGGAAACTACTCGTCACATAACGATAATCCACATAACATTACCAAGAATCCGGATAAATTCCCAAAATACTTCGAAAATGATTCTGATTAATTATGTGGAAAACTAGAAGGGGGTTGAATAGTTTTACCGTTTTAAAATTATTTTGCTTTAAATACTTAACGTGATTTCAAAGTTATGCAAACAATAAACAATATATAACAAGTAAATAGAGAAAGAAACAATCAAACAACAACACGGATGTTTATAGTGGTTCGGTCTACAATGACTCTCTTCCTTGCCCTACTCCACTCCTCGAGCCTCTAACTCGAGAGTTTTTCTTCACTAAGAAACAAGCTCCCTTCTTGGCGGAGAAAACCTTTATACACGTCGCTTACACTTTTTCTGGTACAAAGCTAGATACCAAGTTCTTTTACAAGGGCACAACCACTCCCGAAACTCTATGTATTTTAAGGACTAAAATACTAACCGGACTCTACTGAGGTATATGAATGATTGGTACAACAATGATGTGTGACAAACTACTAATTCACACAGTGAATAAAAGAATGAATGAATGTTGTTTATTCTAAAAGTGATGAGAAAACATGAATGAGTAGCTTTCTATTTATAGGCAAACTGATCAAACATCCCATGGATTTGGCGGATCCAAATTGAGGGATCCGTCCCTTATGGATTTTGGATCTGCGGATCCTGACAGCAAATCTTTCAAAATCTTTCCCAAATCTTGCCAAGATATTACCATATCCAATTCTTTGTGTGAAGATCTAACCATGATATTCTCAAGATCTTCAAGATATTCTAAAGATATTAATATGATGTATGCAATGATGTCATTGTACATATTCTATTTTAAGAAATAAAATGTAATATGTAAATGTAAAATGTATGTAACATGTATATACCATGTATGAACTAGTGATCATATATGTAGCATGTTATGAGTTTTTAAAAGCTTATAACTATATATGTAAAAGACTTAACTTATATTTATGCTTTGCTAAAGATAAAATTTATAATTGTCATTAACAAAATATAGCAAATATCGTAAAATATAAATAACATTTTTAGACGATATTTGTATTAACAATCTTCCCCTTTTTGTCGATGACAAAACATAAAGTTTATTTTTAAGCAATGAAGTAAATAAAGTGCAAGTCTTTTAAAATTATAGATTAAACTTGTTTTATGAAAATTTAAAATCAATTTTGCGATTTTAAATTGTATGAAATGTATGATGTATAAGTTTAATATAATCTCCCCCTTTTTGTCCAAAAAAAAATAGGAAATGCAAAGCGGAATGTAGTGAATGGCCCTTGGTGATTACTCCCCCTAATTTGGAGTACCAAGTATCATGATTCATGGATTTTGAGTGCTTATTTGTAACACCCCCAAAATCAGAATGCAGCGGAATTAACATCTGGGTGTTACTTAACTGGATCATAACATAAGTAATAGAGAACGAAGTTATGAAATTCGTTTTAAAAGCTTTATTGAATAAAACATAAGTTTTACATAATCGAAATGCGGAAAACAAGGCCCATAATTATTTATTTAGTTGTCCAATAGTACAAAAACCCTGGTCATGAGTGTTATGTGTACACTCCAAATGTGTCCCTATGCCCCTGCCACGCACTGCCTTGCATTATCGTATAGTAAATAGCTAAACACCTGAGAAAAACATGCTAAAGAATCAACACAAAGGTTGGTGAGTTCATAGGTTTACATAAAGCCGTAAAGTTGGATCGTTAAGTTTACGAGTTAACATTATAATGTGCATAATGTTATACAAAATAAGTTTACGTGTTAACATTATAATGTGCATAATGTTATACAAAATAAGTTTACGAGTTAACATTATAATGTGCATAATGTTATAATGTTATACAAAATAAGTTTACGAGTTAACATTATAACGTGCATAATGTTATACGGAAGGCTACTACGCTGCACTAAGTCCCATGATACCGAAGCTACGACAGTGTGCATGAAATGAGTTCATGTAATAATAATAAGGCCCGGCAATTGTTCTATCCCTTGACACTTGTAATTTCGACATGGTATATATCCGTTTGTTTTATTTGGACTGTTGGTTCACCAACACGTATGGAGGTGTCACCCTCAATAGATCTATTTATATCACTCGTGCTTCCCAGCAGGAAATTAACGGTTCATGAGTATGGGCATGAATCTGGGATACAGTACTTAGGCTAACACGTAATAGTTTTGCAAACAAAAGCATTGTTTAAAATGATCCATAAAAGCAAGCATGTTTCTCACCCCCAAATAGTTTAAAACAAGTATTAAAAGTAATAGTGGGGCTATTACTCACCTTGAGTAATATCAGCAAAGTGAAATATGAAATTAAGCAAGTTATGGGAACGGCTTCAACACACTACCTGAATTAATAGTAAAGTCCGAGTTTTTACAGTTTTGGCTCAGTTATGCACAATGAGTGTGAAAACTAGTAATGGATAACCATTAGGTTTGTGTTGTGTGAGTTTGATATGCTTAAAATGCTTAAAGTTCAAAAATAATATTATACATAATATTATCTTGTTTTTATGTCTTTGATCTCACAATTATCGTTTCCTCGAGTGTCGATGAATAACAAGTTAAGTTTATTCGTTAAAAAGTACGTTAAATAAATATAACTGTAACGAATAATAAATGTACGTATGCAAATGAGATATGCAAAACATAAATGGAAATGAATATAAGAAATTGTTACTGTCAAGTCCTTGTACTTTCCCAAAATGTACACTTTATACCCTAACAGTGTAGGTTTTGCACCGTTAGTCCCCCGTTAGTCCCTAAATGACCCCACATGTTCCCTATTTACTGGATTATCAATATTTACCCTTAGTTTACTGTTTTTAACAGTTTTGGATGGGTTTTTATCACTTTGGCAGTTTTAGTCCCTAAGGGTGAAACATTTTGCAAAGTTAGTCCAAAAATCACAAAAAGAGTGGGATTTGATTTCTAAAAGTTTCAATAAGCTCATATAGCTTATTTAAGTCAAAATGATCAGCCTACTTTCAAAATAGCTTATTTTTCTGCTTAATGGGCCTTTAACGAGGCAACTTTAAGGCCCATTAACAAATTGAGATCCGTTGGGTCAAAAATGAGTTTGGGCTTATTTTAACATCATAAAAACATATTTCTTACAGCTTATACACTGCTTATACGAGTTGGCTTATTCGGCTTATTCTTGTTCAAGCCCAATTTCGGAAAAACATGTATAAAGGAAAACGTTTCAAGTGTGTTAGGATGTGGCTTATTAGAAGGCTTTTAATAGCTTATAATGGAAAACTCCAAACACCATTTTAATAGGTAGCCATGTAAAGAATTAGGTCGATCAATAAAACTAATACGTTGTGTGTATAAATTGAGTTTTATAGGGTCGTTTCTTAGGCAGGTCGAGACATGTTAAAATGAGAATTATGCTACATGAAATAACAAATGATGTAACGTACAAGAAAAATGAAGATTGTATGCATAGAAGTGAACTTGTAAACTTAAAATAAAGATAAAACTAATATATCTAGCCATCCATCATAGGAGGTCAATGGTTTCATACGAAAAATAACTAAACAAATGCGTATAACGAAATAAATAATGTGTACGTTCGAATAGAAAAGAAATGAAATGCATGGTTATTGAAATAGGATATATACGAGTTGAACATACATTAGAAAGGACTTACAACACCTATGAATGGTCCGTTGTATGCTAGAAAGGATCGAGGACTTGGAATTCCTACTCTTCCTTTGGTATTCGATTATGAAAGCTTTCGAATGGGTTGAGTTTGGTTCGAATGGATTGAGTATTTCACTCTTGGCTCCTTGGCAGTGAATTAGGATTATAGAGAACTCTGTTGTGTGTGTTTTAAGAGTGTAGGAGAAGAGTATGTGTGTGTGTCGAATTATATGTAGTATATATAAGAGTTTATTATTTAATATATAAACTTGGGAGATTTTATTCCTTTGCTAGATCCTTGGGAGATTTCTACTGAAGATAAGGTAAGTTTAATCTAGTTAGGAAGTCACAAGTGGGGAATTACAAGTTGGGTTTGGTTATAGTTCAAGTTGACATACATGTGTATGTCGATATAATTGTTTTAAGAGTCCAAAGTGTAAACCAACGTGTGATATTGTGAACCAAGTTAGGAAATACACTTAATAACTCACTAATGATCCAATAAAAATATTAGAACTAGTTGTAATTGAGTTTAGGTCGATTTAGAGAAATGGTGAAATAAAATGAATTCGAATGGGTGTGTTTGAGGGCGATTTACTTTGCCCCATTTACACGTATCAAAAGTTGATATCATGAGCTAGAATTTGACACCCTAATACTTTGGTGGGAGGAGAATTAGGTGGTACAAAGATTCGCATATGTTGTGTTTAGAAATCGGGAGAAAACGGGTTCAAGTTGGAGTGCTTTGGTCGGTATAGCAAATGAATTATTAAGTGAAAATAGTGCCTTAGTTGGGTTGTTGTGAACAGTAACCGGAAATAAGGAGTTGGCCTGAGAATTTAAGGCCCATTTGGCAGCTTGTGAATATATTTAGTTTTCGTGGTTCGCGTGTGGGCTCGTTCCATGGTTTTCGTGATCATGTTTAAATGTTTAAGTTATCTTAGTATAATAACGAGATTTAATGAGAAAATCCCTCATTAACACTTGTCAGAAAATAATAATCGTACATTTTCTGATAATTAATTATCTTTATTAATATGAAAATTTGCCATTTGTTATAGTCTCCCAACCTTATACGAGTTGTACATAGATTAGAAAGGACTTACAACACCTATGAATGGTCCCAGTATCCAAACTCAGCCATGTCGAGGGTTTACCAAACCCTAAATTCGAATCCCAAGAACACAAACATATCAACAAGAAACTAACCAAAACACTAATTGCTTGACTCGACACTCACTAAACTCGACTCAACAACGACTCAACAAGCCTTGGCCGTGAGCTTAAGCTCACGGCTTGACCATGACACGACCACAAAACCAACTCTAAGTGATACCAAACCAATTTTAGTTTTCAAAATGATTGTTTCTCTTGTTTTTATACCCGAAACCAACCAAAATAAAAAGAAAAGAGAAGAGATTAACTCGTTGTACACGAGTTTACTCACACAGAGTCACACACGAGTGTGAAATGGTGTGTCTCACCTTCAAACGCTCGAACCTACACAGATCTTGGTAAGAAAAAGTGTTGGTGGCGCGTTGAGATGGTGAAACGGATGTGTGGGGCGCGTGTGGTAGTTTATCATGACAAAGGAGTCACGAGTGTGATGATGCTGGTGGCGGTGTGATAAGAAAGGTGGCGGTGGTGTTGGTCGGTGGTGGCCGGAGGTGTGGTCGGATTTTGGGAGAGAGGAGGGGGTGGCTATGTGTGCAAAAGGAGGAAACAAACCCTAAAATGGGTATAAGTGGTGCTTATATAGCCTTAAGACCTCATGTGAAACCCTAATGTCCCCCAAGGACTAAAACTGTAACTTAAGGCAAGGGTGAGAAGTGGAAATTTGGTTATTCTTTTAATAAAACGCTATTGAGACCGATTTGGGTGCCGAAACATTTTACCGAGTATTTCTAATTTATGCCATTGATCTTAAAACTATTTTCCAATAAGATTGACTATAAATATGTCCATGCTCGTTTAACGCGTAAAAAATAATCAATATTTCTCGTATTATCAAGTTTAGTTGTGCCGACTCACGTAGTGCCTAACCAGGTATACAGGAAACTACTCGTCACATAACGATAATCCACATAACATTACCAAGAATCCGAATAAATTCCCAAAATACTCCGAAAATGATTCTAATTAATTATGTGGAAAACTAGAAGGGTGGTTGAATAGTTTTACCGTTTTAAAATTCTTTTGCTTTGAATACTTAACGTGATTTCAAAGTTATGCAAACAATAAACAATATATAACAAGTGAATAGAGAAAGAAACAATCAAACCACAACACTGATGTTTATAGTGGTTCGGTCTACAAGGACTCTCTTCTTTGCCCTACTCTACTCCTCGAGCCTCTAACTCGAGAGTTTTTCTTCACTAAGAAACAAGCTCCCTTCTCGGCGGAGAAAACCTTTATACACGTCGCTTACACTTTTTCTGGTACAAAGCTAGATACCGAGTTCTTTTACAAGGGTACAACCACTCCCGACACTCTATGTATTTTAAGGACTAAAATACTAACTGGACTCTGCTGAGGTATATGAATGATTGGTACAACAATGATGTGTGACAAACTACTAATTCACACAGTGACTAATCTAACAAGTCTTGCGATGCTTAGTTGAAGCTTATAATGCTTTGATCTCTTTGCTACAAAAGAAAGACCACTAAGAATGTAATATGTAATATGAATAGGTTAGTGATGAATAAAAGAATGAATGAATGTTGTTTATTCTAAAAGTGATGAGAAAACATGAGTGAGCAGCTTGCTATTTATAGGCAAACTGATCAAACATCCCACGGATTTGGCGGATCCAAATTGAGGGATCCGTCCCTTATGGATTTTGGATCTGCGGATCCTGACAGCAAATCTTCCAAAATCTTTCCCAAATCTTGCCAAGATATTACCATATCCAATTCTTTGTGTGAAGATCTAACCATGATATTCTCAAGATCTTCAAGATATTCTAAAGATATTAATATGATGTATGCAATGATGTCATTGTACATATTCTATTTTAAGAAATAAAATGTAATATGTAAATGTAAAATGTATGTAACATGTATATACCATGTATTGACAGTGTCATGAGACTGTATGAGTTTAAAAATTACTATATATGTAAAAGACTTAACTTATATTTATGCTTTGCTAAAGATAAAATTTATAATTGTCATTAACAAAATATAGCAAAGATCGTAAAATATAAATAACGTTTTTAGACGATATTTGTATTAACAATCTCCCCCTTTTTGTTGATGACAAAACATAAAGTTTATTTTTAAGCAATGAAGTAAATAAAGTGCAAGTCTTTTAAAAATATAGATTAAACTTGTTTTATGCAAATTTAAAATCAATTTTGCCATTTTAAATTGTATGAAATGTATGATGTACGAGTTTAATACAATCTCCCCCTTTTTATCGAAAAAAATAGGAAATGCAAAGCGGAATGTAGTGAATGGCCCTTGGTGATTACTCCCCCTAATTTGGAGTACCAAGTATCATGATTCATGGATTTTGAGTGCTTATTTGTAACACCCCCAAAATCAGAATGCAGCGGAATTAACATCTGGGTGTTACTTAACTAGATCATAACATAAGTAATTGAGAACGAAGTTATGAAATTCGTTTTAAAAGCTTTATTGAATAAAACATAAGTTTTACATAATCGAAATGCGGAAAACAAGGCCCATAATTATTTATTTAGTTGTCCCATAGTACAAAAACTCTGGTCATGAGTGTTATGTGTACACTCCAAATGTGTGCCTATGCCCCTGCCACGCACTGCCTTGCATCATCAAATAGTAAACAGCTAAACACCTGAGAAAACATGCTAAAGTGTCAACACAAAGATTGGTGAGTTCATAGGTTTACATAAAGCAGTAAAGTTGGATCATTAAGTTTACGAGTTAACATTATAATGTGCATAATGTTATACAAAATAAGTTTACGTGTTAACATTATAATGTGCATAATGTAATACAAAATAAGTTTACGAGTTAACATTATAATGTGCATAATGTTATAATGTTATACAAAATAAGTTTACGAGTTAAGATTATAATGTGCATAATGTTATTCGGAAGGCTACTACGCTGCACTAAGTTCCATGATACCGAAGCTACGACAGTGTGCATGAAATGAGTTCATGTAATAATAATAAGGCCCGGCAAGTGTTCTATCCCTTGACACTTGTAATTTCGACATGGTATACATCCGTTTGTCTTATTTGGACTCTTGGTTCTCTAACACGGATGGAGGTGTCACCCTCAATAGATCTATTTATATCACTCGTGCTTCCCAGCAGGAAATTAACGGTTCATGAGTATGGGCATGAATCTGGGATACAGTACTTAGGCTAACACGTAATAGTTTTGCAAACAAAAGCATTGTTTAAAATGATCCATAAAAGCAAGCATGTTTCTTACCCCAAATAGTTTAAGACAAGTATCAAAAGTAATAGTGGGGCTATTACTCACCTTGAGTAATATCAGCAAAGTGAAATATGAAATTAAGCAAGTTATGGGAACGGCTTCAACACACTACCTGAATTAATAGTAAAGCCTGAGTTTTTACAGTTTTTGCTCAGTTATGCACAATGAGTATGAAAACTAGTAATGGATAACCATTAGGTTTGTGTTGTGTGAGTTTGATATGCTTAAAATGCTTAAAGTTCAAAAATAATATAATACATAATATTATCTTGTTTTTATGTCTTTCATTTCATAATTATCGTTTCCTCGAGTGTCGATGAATAACACGTTAAGTTTATTCGTTAAAAAGTACGTTAAATAAATATAACTGTAACGAATAATAAATGTACGTATGCAAATGAGATATGCAAAACATAAATGGAAATGAATATAAGAAATTGTTACTGTCCAGTCCTTGTACTTTCCCAAAATGTACACTTTATACCCTAACAGTGTAGGTTTTGCACCGTTAGTCCCCCGTTAGTCCAATATTACAAAGTAAGTCCACAAATATCCCAAAATGACCCCACATGTTCCCTTTTTACTGGATTATCAATATTTACCCTTAGTTTACTGTTTTTAGCAGTTTTGGATGGGTTATTATCTCTTTGGCAGTTTTAGTCCCTAAGGGTGAAACATTTTGCAAAGTTAGTCCAAAAATCACAAAAATAGTGGGATTTGATTTCTAAAAATTTCAATAAGCTCATATAGCTTATTTAAGTCAAAATGATCAGCCTACATTCAAAATAGCTTATTTTTCTACTTAATGGGCCTTTAACGAGGCAACTTTAAGGCCCATTAACAAATTGAGATCCGTTGGGTAAAAAATGAGTTTGGGCTTATTTTAACATCATAAAAACATATTTCTTACAGCTTATACACTGCTTATACGATTTGGCTTATTCGGCTTATTCTTGTTCAAGCCCAATTTGGAAAAAACATATATAAAGGAAAACGTTTCAAGTGTGTTAGGATGTAGCTTATTAGAAGGCTTTTAATAGCTTATAATGGAAAACTCCAAACACCATTTTAATAGGTAGCCATGCAAAGAATTAGGTCGATCAATAAAACTAATACGTTGTGTGTATAAATTGAGTTTTATAGGGTCGTTTCTTAGGCAGGTCGAGACATGTTAAAATGATAATTAAGCTACATAAAATAACAAATGATGTAACGTACGAGAAAAATGAAGATTGTATGCATAGAAGTGAACATGTAAACGTAAAATAAAGATAAAACTAATATATCTAGCCATCCATCATAGGAGGTCAATGGTTTCATACGAAAAATAAATAAACAAATGCGTATAACGAAATAAATAATGTGTACGTTCGAATAGAAAAGAAATGAAATACATGGTTATTGAAATAGGATATATACGAGTTGTACATAGATTAGAAAGGACTTACAACACCTATGAATGGTCCGATGTATGCTAGAAAGGATCGAGGACTTGGAATTCCTACTCTTCCTTTGGTATTCGATTATGAAAGATTTCGAATGGGTTGAGTTTGGTTCGAATGGATTGAGTATTTCACTCCTGGCTCCTTGGCAGTGAATTAGGATTATAGAGAACTCCTTTGGGTGTGTTTTAAGAGTGTAGGAGAAGAGTATGTGTGTGTGTGTCGAATTATATGTAGTATATATAAGAGTTTATTATTTAATATATCAACTTGGGAGATTTTATTCCTTTGCTAGATCCTTGGGAGATTTCTACTGAAGATAAGGTGAGTTTAATCTAGTTAGGAAGTCACAAGTGGGGAATTACAAGTTGGGTTTGGTTATAGTTCAAGTTGACATACATGTGTATGTCGACATAATTGTTTTAAGGGTCCAAAGTGTAAACCAACGTGTGATATTGTGAACTAAGTTAGGAAATACACTTAATAACTCACTAATGATCCAATAAAAATATTAGAACTAGTTGTAATTGAGTTTGGGTCGATTTAGAGAAATGGTGAAATAAAATGAATTCGAATGGGTGTGTTTGAGGGCGATTTACTTTGCCCCATTTACACGTATCAAAAGTTGATATCATGAGCTAGAATTCGACACCCTAATACTTTGGTGGGAGGAGAATTACCTGGTACAAAGATTCGTATATGTTGTGTTTAGAAATCGGGAGAAAACGGGTTCAAGTTGGAGTGCTTTGGTCGATATAGCAAATGAATTATTAAGTGAAAATTGTGCCTTAGTTGGGCTGTTGTGAACAGTGACCGGAAATACGAAGTTGGGCTGTGAATTTAAGGCCCATTTGGCAGTTTGTGAATATATTTAGTTTTCGTGGTTCGCGTGTGGGCTCGTTCCATGGTTTTCGTGATCATGTTTAAATGTTTAAGTTATCTTAGTATAATAACGAGATTTAATGAGAAAATCCCTCATTAACACGTGTCAGAAAATAATAATCGTGCATTTTCTGATAATTAATTATGTTTATTAATATGAAAATTTGTCATTTGTTACAGTCTCCCAACCTTATCTGAATGTCGTCCCGACATTCAACCCAGGTTATCAGATGGAGATACAAAGAGTTGAGGATATTTGGTCTTGAATTTATCTTCACGTTCCCATGTGAATTTAGGTTCTTACTTATGTCAGGTTCCTTTTGTTGGGTGGATGGGTACTAGGTGCAGATATCTACAGAGTGTTGCTAAGTGGGATGTTTACGAACAGTTTTTCTTGTCGTAAAGTTTTGCTTTTGAATGAAGATTGTTTTAGGAGTTTTGAAATGATGATTGTTTCATTCATGACATGATTCTTCCCAAATTAGACATAGGTGATCAGGCTATGTATAATTGAGGACCAATGATGTGATGCTTGGCTCAGTCAAAGTGGTATTATGTTTCTTAAGAGTTTTAGATGGTGTTCAACATGTTATTTTGTGAAATGGCAACCTAATTTATTTTTCAAGTAAAGTCACATTTAGATGTTATGAGTTTTCAGATAGTTGTGAGTTAAATAAGCTTATAACTCAAGATGAACGTACACTGGATTCATACAATACGACAAGGTTCGTAGGAAAATACTAATGTAACCTCACAGGGATACATTTTTAGAGAATCAAATCTTAGGTCTCGACATATATGGCAGTCGACCTTTTGATATTAAGTCTTGTTGTCCATGTTTTCCTGGCACCCGCTCCTATAGTGCCCCTTCTTTTCGCACCCATAACAGGTCACCTCTGCATTTCGATTATTCTCTAGTGGTGTTTGTGCTTCTGCTTGGGCTTTGGGTCTGCATTCTTTGGCCATGTGTCCTATCTTCTGACAGTTGTGACACTTTCCAGCACACTGTCCATTGTGGTGGTAGTTACAACGGTTACACAAGGGCAACTTCCCTGCGTAAACCTTCTTTCTCCCGACTCAATAGTATAGGCTTTGGCGACCTCTTGTCGCTTGTTCTGTTGATGGTTGGCTCTTGAGTCGTCCTCCCATTTTCTTTTGTTATCTCCTCCCTTTTTTTCATGTCTTGGATCACTTGATCCATTAAGTTGTGAGAGATGGAGATCGTGTTATGCAAGTCACCAGGTTTTGCAGCCAATGTGTTCCCTCTGATGTATATGGGTAATCCTCCGATGTAGCGTTCTATCATTCGGGATTCAGTAGCAACCAATTCAGGGCATAGTAATGCCAACTCTTGGAAACGTTGAGTGTACGCCAAGATGTTGGTGCCTTGAACCTTCAAATTCCAAAATTCTGCTTCCATCTTCTTGACCTCAGTGCGAGGGCATTACTTCTGAAGCATTAAAGCCTTGAATTGCTCCCACGCCATAGCGTAAGCAATGTCCATTCCCGATGATTTCATGTAAGAGTTCCACCAAGTTAAAGCACTGCCCGTCAAAGTATACGAGGCAAACTTAACTTTGGATTCTTCTTCGTAATTGCAAATGCGAAACACAGTTTCCAACTTTTCTAGCCATCTTGCCAAACTAACAGCTCCCTCAGTTCCTCCAAAACTTCATGGATCACAAGCACGAAACTCCTTGTATGTGCAGGTCCGACTGACATTAGTGGTCCTCGTGGCTTTGTCAGCTGTGTTAGTGCTTGATCCCACGTTGGCAGCAACTGCCATGGCTTCAGCTACCTGCTATGCCACAATCTGTGCTATTGTCCGCTGGTTGACTACGTTTGGAGGGGGAGTTGCATTATTTGCGTTGCGAGTACGGGTTGATTTGCGTGGAGCCATTTGTCTACAAAAAGCACAAATGGTGAGATTTTGCAAGAGGAATCATCACATGAATGGATAGTACCACAAATAGAGTGTGAATGAAAAGAATTCAATCAGCAAATAGAAAGGGGTAACAAAATGAGCTTGTTAAAAGTCGTGTTCAAAATAAGTGGGTGGGTTCCTTTAGTGATATAAGTGTTTCAAAGGAATAAAATGAGTGGTCAGACTCAGTGTCGAATGCCGGTTAACATAGAATGTGGTAAGTGTTTAAACTCGGAGTTTGAATAGTAACACTTCATAAGAGAAGGTATGGTTTGTTACTTTCTTTTGTAGACAATATATCAAATGATTAGGAAGGCATAGTCTGTGACAAATATGGTATACGTATATAAGTATGTAGAGAATACTTAAAATCTTTAGCATAAGGCTAGAAAGTATTAGCCATAGTATAAGTACATATGTATATGTATACAATTAATATAAAAGTATATGTTATCAAAGTAGCATGTAAGTATCTCCTAAGCTTGTTGAAACAATAAGTAGAGTAGCAAGTAAAGTGGCAAGTAAGGCAGGCTGGCACTGGCGGTCATAGGGTGAGTTTTTTAAAAAGCGGTTATAGTCTAGGTTTTATGTGTACCTAGTTCTCTATAACCTTAGCTCTGATGCCAATTTGTAACACCCCCAAAATCAGAATGCTGCAGAATTAACATCTGGGTGTTACTTAACTGGATCATAACATAAGTAATAGAGAACGAATTTATGAATTTCTTTTTAAAAGCTTTATTGAATAAAACATAAGTTTTACATAATCGAAATGCGTAAAACAAGGCCCATAATTATTTATTTAGTTGTCCCATAGTACAAAAACTCTGGTCATGAGTGTTATGCGTACACTCCAAATGTATGCCTATGCCCCTGCCACGCACTGCCTTGCATCATCATATAGTAAACAGCTAAACACCTGAGAAAAACATGCTAAAGTGTCAACACAAAGGTTGGTGAGTTCATAGGTTTACATAAAGCAGTAAAGTTGGATCATTAAGTTTACGAGTTAACATTATAATGTGCATAATGTTATAGAAAATAAGTTTACGTGTTAACATTATAATGTGCATAATGTTATACAAAATAAGTTTACGAGTTAACATTATAATGTGCATAATGTTATACAAAATAAGTTTACGTGTAAACATTATAATGAACATAATGTTATACAAAATAAGTTTACGAGTTAACATTATAATGTGCATATTGTTATACGGAAGGCTACTACGCTGCACTAAGTTTCATGATACCGAAGCTACGACAGTGTGCATGAAATGAGTTCATGTAATAATAATAAGGCCCGACAAGTGTTCTTTTTCCTTGACACTTGTAATTTCGACATGTTATACATCCGTTTGTCTTATCTGGACTGTTTATTCTCCAACACAGATGGAGGTGTCACCCTCAATAGATCTATTTATATCACTCGTGCTTCCCAGCAGGGAATTAACGGTTCATGAGTATGGGCATGAATCTGGGATACAGTACTTAGGCTAACACGTAATAGTTTTGCAAACAAAAGCATTGTTTAAAATGATCCATAAAAGCAAGCATGTTTCTCACCCCAAATAGTTTAAAACAAGTATTAAAAGTAATAGTGGGGCTATTACTCACCTTGAGTAATATCAGCTAAGTGAAATATGAAATTAAGCAAGTTATGGGAACGGCTTCAACACACTACCTGAATTAATAGTAAAGTCTGAGTTTTTACAGTTTTGGCTCAGTTATGCACAATGAGTGTGAAAACTAGTAACTGATAACAATTTGGCTTGTGTTGTGTGAGTTTGATATGCTTAAAATTCTTAAAGTTCAAAAATAATATTATACATAATATTATCTTGCTTTTATGTCTTTCATTTCACAATTATCGTTTCCTCGAGTGTCGATGAATAACACGTTAAGTTTATTCGTTAAAAAGTACGTTAAATAAATATAACTGTAACGAATAATAAATGTACGCATGCAAATGAGATATGCAAAACATAAATGGAAATGAATATAAGAAATTATTACTGTCTAGTCCTTGTACTTTCCCAAAATGTACACTTTATACCCTAACAGTGTAGGTTTTCCCCCGTTAGTTCAATAGTACAAATTAAGTCCACAAGTATCCCAAAATGACCCCACATGTTCCCTGTTTACTGGATTATCAATATTTACCCTTAGTTTACTGTTTTTAACAGTTTTGTATGGGTTTTTATCACTTTGGCAATTTTAGTCCCTAAGGGTGAAACATTTTGCAAAGTTAGTCAAAAAATCACAAAAAGAGTGGGATTTGATTTCTAAAAGTTTCAATAAGCTCATATAGCTTATTTAAGTCAAAATGATCAGCCTACTTTCAAAATAGCTTATTTTTCTGCTTAATGGGCCTTTAACGAGGCAACTTTAAGGCCCATTAACAAATTGAGATCCGTTGGGTCAAAAATGAGTTTGGGCTTATTTTAACATCATAAAAACATATTTCTTACAGCTTATACACTGCTTATACGAGTTGGCTTATTGGGCTTACTCTTGTTCAAGCCCAATTTTGGAAAAACATATGTAAAGGAAAACGTTTTAAGTGTGTTAGGATGTAGCTTATTAGAAGGCTTTTAATAGCTTATAATGGAAAACTCCAAACACCATTTTAATAGGTAGCCATGCAAAGAATTAGGTCGATCAATAAAACTAATATGTTGTGTGTATAAATTGAGTTTTATAGGGTCGTTTCTTAGGCAGGTCGAGACATGTTAAAATGATAATTAAGCTACATAAAATAACAAATGATGTAACGTACGAGAAAAATGAAGATTGTATGCATAGAAGTGAACTTGTAAACGTAAAATAAAGATAAAACTAATATATCTAGCCATCCATCATAGGAGGTCAATGGTTTCATACGAAAAATAAATAAACAAATGCGTATAACGAAATAAATAATGTGTACGTTCGAATAGAAAAGAAATGAAATGCATGGTTATTGAAATAAGATATATACGAGTTGTACATAGATTAGAAAGGACTTACAACACCTATGAATGGTTCGTTGTATGCTAGAAAGGATCGAGGACTTGGAATTCCTACTTTTCCTTTGGTATTCGATTATGAAAGCTTTCGAATGGGTTGAGTTTGGTTCGAATGGATTGAGTATTTCACTCCTGGCTCCTTGGCAGTGAATTAGGATTATAGAGAACTCCTTTGGGTGTGTTTTAAGAGTGTAGGAGAAGAGTATGTGTGTGTGTCGAATTTTATGTTGTATATATAAGAGTTTATTATTTAATATATCAACTTGGGAGATTTTATTCCTTTGCTAGATCCTTGGGAGATTTCTACTGAAGATAAGGTGAGTTTAATCTAGTTAGGAAGTCACAAGTGGGGAATTAGAAGTTGGGTTTGGTTATAGTTCAAGTTGACATACATGTGTATATCGACATAATTGTTTTAAGGGTCCAAAGTGTAAACCAACGTGTGATATTGTGAACTAAGTTAGTAAATACACTTAATAACTCACTAATAATCCAATAAAAATATTAAAATTAGTTGTAATTGAGTTTGGGTCGATTTGGAGAAATGGTGAAATAAAATGAATTCGAATGGGTGTGTTTGAGGGCGATTTACTTTGCCCCATTTACACGTATCAAAAGTTGATATCGTGAGCTAGAATTTGACACCCTAATACTTTGGTGGGAGGAGAATTATTTGGTGCAAAGATTCGTATATGTTGTGTTTAGAAATCGGGAGAAAACGGGTTCAAGTTGGAGTGCTTTGGTCAATATAGCAAATGAATTATTAAGTGAAAATTGGGCCTTAGTTGGGCTGTTGTGAAAAGTAACCAGAAATAAGGAGTTGGGCTGAGAATTTAAGGCACATTTGGCAGTTTGTGAATATATTTAGTTTTCGTGGTTCGCGTGTGGGCTCTTTCCATGGTTTTCGTGATCATGTTTAAATGTTTAAGTTATCTTAGTATAATAACGAGATTAAATGAGAAAATCCCTCATTAACACGTGTCAGAAAATAATAACCATGCATTTTCTGATAATTAATTATGTTTATTAATATGAAAATTTGCCATTTGTTACGTTATTAGCTCCCTTTTGGACAATACTCCCCTAATTGGAGTGCCAAGTTTATGATGCTTGAATCTACAAAAACAAAGGTTAGTGCTATATGAGCTCCCCCTTGTTCAATACTCCCCCTTGTTAGGGTGCCAAAGTATATGATTCAATGATGAATGAAGCTACAAAAATAAAGGTTAGTGCATGATTAGCTCCCCCTTGATCAATACTCCCCGTTGCTAGGGTACCAACGTATATGATGCAAGGATGAGAAATGCTACAAAACAAAGGTTAGTTATAAATGGTTCAAGCCAACCAAGTAATATGATGCATGAGTGATGAGAGCTACAATATAAATGAGCAACCAAGAATAATAGTTCAACCCATTCAACCAAGTATGAAAGTTCAAACTAAGCATAATAGTTCAAACCAACCATATATAATGCACAATTAGTGATCACAATCAACACATGAACAACAACAAACACCTTTCAATTGAAAATTATTTGTGACAAATGCCACAAATGAAGATGCTTACAAAGGAAATAAAAGTAGAAAATAACTAATAAAGAAAAAGAGTCCTAATCATAAGAATCCTAGAAAAGAAAAACTTCTAATAAAAGCTCCTAGTGAGCATCTATTGTGGTGGGTGTGAAAGAGCGTTTAGTGTAACACCCCCAAAATCTGGTTTAGCGGAAGCATACATGTTTGGGTGCTACTAAATTGGTATTACAACACAAGGTACAAAGAACGGTTATTGCTCAACTGTTTAAAAGAAGTTTACATATTCAAAAGTATTTTGTTTACAGCATTTCAAAAACGGTGCAGAACTAAAGGCCCATAAAAGAAGTCAAGCGGTCCCAAATACATCAAAGTCTTCTATGACCATGTCATGCCCTGCCAAAAGCCTCCACAACTAGGCTATCGCCTTAAACCTGAAAATACATGCTAAAAGTGTCAACACGAGGTTGGTGAGTTCATAGGTTTATGATAAAGCAGTAAAGATGTTGTGACTTCAATAAAGTTTTGTGACCATTGTGTCGCTCACAATTTCATGACAATAAATTTTACCTTAAAGTAAAATTAGAGATGTGGACCATGTGTAGGGTATGTGACCATTACCACTGATATAATGTCACATAAAATAAAATAGCCTATTACGCTAGCACTAAGTTCATGCAACCGAAGCTATGACAGTGTGCATGCTCTAGAAGCATGTTAAATATAAAGGCCCGGCAAGTGTTTATCCCAATACACTTGTATTTCGACATGTTATACGTTCGCGTTTGCCTATCCGGTCAAACCGAACGGGGGAGTCACCCCGATAGATCTATTTATAACATTCGCGCTTCCCAGCAGGAATTGACGGTTCATGAGTTTGGGCATAGTGGGATTCAGAGGCTTAGGCTAAGCTGCGTAATAGTTTAATAAATCATAAGTTTCAGTTTGGTCCATAAAAGAGTTTGCATGTTTCTCACCCCAAGTTTTGCAATGCAAAGTAAAGTTAAAGTGTGGGGCTATAACTCACATATAACATTTAAACACTTGTGTTCAGAGTAAGGTAAACCAGGGTGCAATAAGCAGATAAATCATGTTCTCAAGTAAGAACAATGAATGAGTTTTAAGTATAAACAGGCATTGAGTTTAATGACAAACGAGCATGTATTCTCCCCCAAACATTTATAAAAAAAGGAAAGGTAGGGGCCATGAAATTAACTTAGCTTGCAGCAACGCAAAATTTCACAATGGTCACAACTGGCATCAAGAGCTAAACACCACGATATCGAAGGTACAGGCACAACGGTGCCGGGTCGGCACAACCTAATATATATGTAATTATCTCAGAATACGTCTCGTAAAGTAACGAGTTTTAAAAAGAACATGCGTCTTAGTTTTCGTGGATTACTCGTATCAAAGTTTGTAAAAAGTTTAGTGTTAATGTTTCGTGTGGTGGTAAGACAGTCTAGACTCAAGAATACTCACGGCAAATAGGAATAGAAAATCGACACTGTCGAAAAAAGTACAGACAAGAACTTGAGTCGATAAAGGGATGACAAAAGAAGTCAAGGAAAATAGTGACAAAGGAAAAATGTCAATAAAACAAGTCGATTAGTAAGTTTCGGTATTTTCCCCAAATTTCCAATTAAT
This sequence comes from Artemisia tridentata subsp. tridentata, assembly GCA_021014915.2. NCBI lineage: Eukaryota > Viridiplantae > Streptophyta > Magnoliopsida > Asterales > Asteraceae > Artemisia > Artemisia tridentata. The sequence goes on from CP139509.1 coordinate 224,937,428, forward strand.
TTGTGTAAGGCCTAAACATTTTAAAAGATAAGTTTAACTACCAAAAATAAGTTTTTCCCAAGACAATCTAATAGAAAACAAACGTAAATGTTTCGAGTGTGTTTATTACTTATTATCCAATAACATTATTTTCATATTGTAAATCCATCACAAATCTTAATATAATAAACTCGTCTCAAGTCTAACATATCATATTCGTTACTAGTCCAATAAGTCAATAATGTTCAATGTCCCATAATGTCATTATGAGTCCAATATTTATTTATGTACTTCAAGTTTCAATCCGTATAATAATGTTCGTTACTATTATCCAAGTCAAAAATCAATAAGAAATTCGTATCGGATCCAAATCACGATCCCAATGCCGAAACGTACCATTTATCATGAAAACTTATTATTATTTTAAATGTTTTGGGCTTGTGAGCCCATGGCCAATTTCCAACCTAATGCACCCTCTCGATAATAAAAGCGGATGGTACATTACTAATAACTGAATTCAATGCTATTAATATTAACGCTTCGTATTACTATCAATGGACTGTCAAGAATTTTCCGAATGTGGTAGAAACTTTAGCGACAACGAACGTAAAGGACCAAGAGGATTGCCAAATAAATGGATTAACGCTTCGTTTTTACACATCACATCATGTATATTGATTATCATTTGTAACATACATATCAAATAGGATTGAGATTCTCGTTTTATTGTCATCTTACCTATTTATATTGTCTACAAGATCCGGTGATCTAGCTTTATCAGCTTGAAAAAAAATGACATTAAATTATATTGAAAAAAAGAAGCTCCCACTAGCCAAAAACAAAGAGATGATGTTCCACTATAACTAAAGCATTCAACATTCATAAAATTTTCGACGACATAAGAAAGTGTTAGAAGCAGAACTGATATAGACCTGATCAATCGACCTTGGGAAGCGAGCTGAAAATCATCAGTTCACTCGTGCTCATAAAATACCAAGAAAATGGTGGTCACACAAGTACATTAAGAAAGATAAATAAGTCGATAGCAATCAACTAGTGAAGCTATTGGACTTGACAAACAGCAAAATATTTGGCTTACAACCCGCAACTCAAACATAAGCGTACCCTACTTAGTCGAAATAACTACTACACACAAACACACCCTTGTGTTTGTTGTTAATTGAGACAAGGATACACCCTTCATGGGTGTTGATTGGACCGAGAGTTAGACCCCAACGTAACACAATGAGCACCCCTATTGTGCAGTAGACATTAAACCAAACCAACTCGCCCTAAGTGGGTGGTGGTCGAACCAAGTGTCAAAACCAACAAGTACTCGACACCCTATGTGGGTTTGTTGAACCGTGACACACAAACAAAGCAAACACCTCTCTTGTGGTTTGATGCTTATGAACCGAGTAAGAAACGCAAACGAGCACCCCCCGTGGGTCTCGTTTTTTCCAGCGAACCAACAAACATACGCACCCTATGTGGGTTTGTCCATTGTGAAGCTTTAAATAGATGACTTGTATCTTTGGTGGCGATGTGGAAAGGACCCTTTTTGTCAACAACCATAACCGAAAAGATTGAAAGGGTTGACTGAAAATGGGCGAGTCAATATGAGGTTGGGTTAGAACAGGTAACTTAGTTATAGGTTTAATTAGATTGGGTTGAACCAAACACTACCTATGCAAACGACCACATGTGGGTTGTCGAGCCGAGAACAAATAAGCACAAACAGCCATGATGTCAGCTCAACTCGGCAGAGTTGACTCGGCCGAGTCGACTCGACTCGCCTTAGTTGAGTTGACTCAGTTCATAATAAGAAACAAACACCCCTTTAGACCAAGATTCACCACACGAATTAGTATCAAAACGTTTTCATTCGGTTTCTAAATTCCACGAAACTTGCAACAATCATTTTACCAATAATACTCGAGGAGATTATCAACATCAACAAAAAGTAAATGAAACGCATATTATTCGTAGGTTCGAATGAATAAAGAAAAACAACAAATTCAGAATCCTTACAAGATAATTGAGTTCGGTTAACAAAGAGATCAAGAGAAACAGAAGCCCCAAATCCGATTCGACATGTGTTGATACAAAAGTTGGGCGTTCCTTGTATGGATTCCTGTCCCGTATCAATTGGATCTTAATGCTTGAGACCTGCGCACTAAGAGAACAAAAAACACCGTTAGGCTTATCGTGGGATTGTCTCCCACGATTATCCTCCGGCGTGAGAGTAAGTAATCGGTTTTAGGGTTTTGTGAAGAGTTAGGGTTATAATGTCGTACCTTTAATGAGAGCCGAGATGCCCTATATATACACACAAAATCCTTGTTGGTTTCGTGTTCCTTACCCTTCGGCGTATCCCTCTTATTCGGTCCATTGATCCTAATCCCATAAATAAGAGATCAAGGCCAATAATAGGTTTCGGATTTGGGCCGTTGTAAGCCCAAATCCTTATCGTGATAGCCCACGCATTATGGGCTTAAGTATTGGTCGGGTTCGTGAACCGAATGCGGACTATACGTCATCATGTCCCCCCAGTCTAGTATGCGCAGTGTACCCACTGCGGATGCTAGACTAACAACTGTAGCAAAAAATATTCCGGAATGCGTAGCGGAGAAGTTTCAAGTGTTTCCCGCCTAAAAGCAATACGATGAATCTAGTCCAAGTAAATCTGAATATCCCTCGTAAATTGTGAGGGGTGGGTGAAAAAGTGCTTCACCTTTTTGCCTCCCAGCCACACGATTAGAGCAAGTGGGTGACACATGTCAATCATCTATGAGATCTTGTAACCCTATATAAGGTGTCATCTCCATTTCACTGTGCTTATCACAGTAAAAAACGTCCATTGCCGCCATTGTTAAAAACTCTAAACAGCGAACAAGAAATCAACAACTCATAAGGTAATAGTGCGTGCGCTGCAGAATCCATTGAATTCTGACCATGGTTCTTCAATTTTCCGACTTTACATCCGATATATCCGAGGACGAACTTCGTCAGTTCACCTCGGATTATTATGTCCCAATCGCGTTGCACCCGGTGGTTCCGGTGGCGACTGCGTCCACAGCGAACTTCCCTGAAGGGAAAGTAGGGGTATACACACGCTTCTTTGAATTCGCTAACCAACGTGTGCCCATTTCCCTATTATTGTGTGATATTTTAAACCACTATCGTCTCAATATTTCCCAACTGCACTGTATAGGTGCAACAAAAATAACAAATTTTGAAGTAAATTGTCGCTTGTTGGCGATTGAACCCACAATCCATCTATTCCGCGCGTTTTATCACTCGTCGTGGTCAAACGGGTGGGTGTCCTTTTCCAAGCGCGCAGGGCAGCTGCAGTGCTATACGGAAAAGTTAGACGCACTTAGGAATTGGAGGGAGAAATTCTTTTGGGTTGATGATGTATTTTTTCCATGGATTTTTGAGTTCTATACCCAAGAGTCTTTACCGAAGGATGAACGCCCCATCCCCGGAACGTATAGCGCAGATGATGCGGAGACGATTAATGCCAATCGCATCCCTATCAACGCTTATCGAGAAGAATTTTTAGTGCATATGGGCATTAGTCGCAACTTCTTCGGGAGTCCTAACGAGGTGCCAACCTTTTTGGATGAGAATCACCGGGGTGGGTGCTTGTCCTTTCTTCTCCTTCGCTCAGTAGTGTAAGCGCTCTTTATTATTATAGCTTTTGTAACCATCTTTGTTTGTTTGTTGTTTGTTGCGCAGAGATGGATCTATTCAGCGTTGTGCGCTTGGCGAGACCTAAACAGGTGACCGTAGGAGTGCGCCCTTTAAGAGAAGGTGAGGAGCCAGTTTTGGAGGCTACCGCGGGGCACTATGGAGATCACACAGGAGGAATCAGATGATGCACCCCCAGTTGTTTTAGAGGCGATTCCACTTCGCAGTTTTCCAACTCCTGGGGTACAAGTCCCTGTGGAAGAGCCATCGCGCACAGACTCGACAGAGAGTATGGGGGTTTCCATGTTTGAGAGTGGGCCCGAGGAGGCTAGCCAAGGGATAAAGCGCAAGAAAACTTCTGGTGATGATGGCGCGGGCACATCTAAGAGGAGGCGCCATGTTATCTCTGTTGGGCAATCATCAGAAGAGGATGCGTCGCCACCTAAAACTCCTCCCACCAAGTAAGTAATGAGACTTGTATCTTTAGATCTTCAGTTCTTTATTCCGCGTTGATAATATAGAATAACTTTGTTATTTGCGTGTAGTGTTGAAGCTGCTGATGATGATGCTGCGCGTGTTGGGAATTCGCCACCCAAGGCGAGTCCCTCACATACTGGTGATGTTGCGCAGAAGAGCTAAGAGCCTGAGCCGAAGGCATTTGAGAATGTGCCAACGGACCAACTAATAGAGGAGATAGGTTTGGCTGCTGCGCACCAGGCCTCCTTAGTTGCACAGCTACGATCAAGGTATGCTGGTGAAGGTAGCCGCTATGTGCAGAAAGATGAGGAGATTACGCTTCTGAAGGCGCAGTTGGCTGATGCTCAGGCTGAGGTAAGGGCAACAGATGTGTATGCCCAGAAGCTTGCTGAAGAGAAGATGTCATTGCTTGCTCAAGTTGGCCAAGAGCGTGCTGAGTTCACAAAATACAAGGCCACTTGTCTTTGGGTCATGAGGTACATGGAGCTTAACAAGGCCGCTCACTTCTCTAGATTGGATGACTTTCGTAAAGCTGTGGAGGGGTCGTTGGAGAAGCAAGAAAGTAAACTGCGCAAGCTCAGTATTGAGTATGATGAAGAGCTGTACCCACACCTGGTATCTTCGATTGCTGAGCGCAGGTGGCTTATCAGCCATGGTTTACGCCTTGCTGCTTTGAGTACGCTGGAGTCGCAAGAGGTGAGGGAGGCATTTTGGGATGTTGTTGAGTGTGCGCTGGCACGTGGCAAAGCGCAGGCTATAGAGGAGCTTTCGGAGAGCAAGTTGTTGACAGTGCCTACCGCATAAGTACCGGGTTATAATGCTGATGCCTATGATGAGCTTGTCGCTGCTATGGAGAAGATGAAGCTGTTAGATCTTCCTCATATTGCTCAACTGGAGCGCGATCAAGATTACCCCATAGGTGTTATTATGGAGGGGTTAACCTTGGCTAGGCACGCAGCGGATGGTGCAGAGGAACAACCTGATTACTTTCTTAAGCCAGAGGTGTCACAGCTGTAGGTACCTATCTTTGCTCTTCCTCGCAACATCTTAAATCCTTTTGCCCTCGAGAAGGAAATCCCGCTGAAGGAATCCTTAGAAGCCCATGCCATGAGGCTTGCAAAGAAGCAAGGTGTGAAGGGGAAGGCCATCCTTTGTGGTGTTGGGGCTGCGCATCTTCCAAGATCTTATGGAGTATCTGTTAGCGTACCGACAGTGTCGCCCAAGGATGGTGATCTCCTAAAGAAGCTTGAGGAAGCTGGGAGTGCTGCGTATCATGTTAGTAGTTCAGAGCTGAGACGCACCCATAGCCTTTAGATTGTGTTGATTTGGTGATTTTTTTGTAATAGGTTAACATTTTGTTGCACGTGTGCATGTTAAATCTATACCTTGTATGAACTCGTAGTCCAGAATAAAATGATATTTTGAAAGTGCGATTGTACGCATATTGTATGTGATTGTGGTTATGATATTTGTACTTAGTTATCTGTCTTTGCGTACAAGACGTCTATGTTATGTCTAAGAATCAAACCGTTATATAAACGTACTTAAAAAAGATTACAAGAATCTATAATCATTTATAACATAATCGTGTATGAAATTCATGACTTATTGTCAAGCTCGAATATATATCAAGGGGTTAAGAGTCTTAACTCTTAATTTGTTAAACGCGCACAGTGTGCATTGTTGTGTATCCGTCGTGGGATGCACAATGAACTTACTCCAACGTCTTGAGAGTAAGGTGTTTAACAAGGATGCGTGATCCGATGTTGATGGGTTTGCAACCCTCTTACTCAACGAGTTATTTAGTAGGTTTACTCATCCTTTACCATCGTGGGTTTTAATAAGTGCATGCACGCCATGTAGGCGAAAGATAATATAACAATATTGAGACATAAATAATATGTAAACAAAAAAGTAAAGTGTGTCGCGGAGTTAGCTAGAAACCGCGACATTTAATTAATACTTGCAAGTTTCTGGAAAAAGAAAGACATTTGCCTAAATGAAACAAAATGTAAATACACGGATATTTATTGAGCACTTACTAAAGTGCGGAAGTGTCCGTGGGCGGGGTCGTAACCTTTCCTAAAGATAGCATCTCTTGAGATTGCAAATGTTCCATGTGCGTTGTAGCTCACGGCCATCCATGTCACGCAGCTTGTACGCGCCTTTTCCTAGTGCTTCAACGACCTCATAGGGTCCCTCCCACTTTGGTCCAAGTTTACCTGTATCTTCTGCGTGGCTCGCATCATTAGCGCGATATACAAAGTCGCCTGGTCTGAATGAGGTGCTTCGAACTTTAGCATCGTAGTATCCCTTCATTTTTGACTTGGCTTTTGCTTCGCGTATAGCTGCGCGTTCACGCCTTTCTTCCAATAGGTCCAAGTCGATACGTCGTTCGTCGTCATTGGTTGCGACATTAACTTCCGCGGTACGAATAGTTGGCATCCCAATTTCAGCTGGTATGACAGCTTCTGTCCCATAGAAAAGAGAAAAAGGAGTGTCTCCATTGCTAACTTTGATTGTCGTGCGGTGCGCCCATAAGACATGCGACAATTCATCCACCCATCTTCCTTTGTGTTTGTCCAGGCGCGCTTTAATTCCTTCGCCCAGACTACGATTTGCGCGCTCAACCAGACCATTGGTTTGTGGGTGTTTAACCGACGCGAAGTGTTGTGTAATATTTAGTTCTGCGCACCAGTCTTTGAACGGGTTATCACGGAATTGTTTTCCGTTGTCCGAAACGATTTCCCCAGGTAATCCAAAGCGACATACAATATTTTCCCAAACGAATCGTTTTACTTGATTACCTGTGATTGTCGCCACTGCTTTTGCCTCAATCCACTTAGTGAAGTAGTCTATTGCCACAATAAGAAATTTCAGTCCCCCCGCTGCAATAGGGAAGGGACCCGCAATGTCGATACCCCACTTATAGAATGGCCATGGAGAAGTGATAGGCGTTAGCTCTTGTTGTGGTCTGCGCAGGATGGGTCTATGAACTTGGCAGTCGCTACATTTCTTTATCACATCACGCGCATCGCGATGCATAGTGGGCCAGTAGTATCCTGACCGCAAGGCTCGTGCTACGATGGACCGTGGTCCTGAATGCATACTGCATGAACCGGCGTGGATCTCTCGGAGTACGTAATCTGCCTGAAGAGGTCCAACGCACCGAAGCCATGGTTGTAGAAATGAGCGCCGATATAGGATACCATCTCGAAGTTTGAACCTCTGCGCTGTGCGCCGTATCCGTCGAGCATCCTTCTACTCATGGGGCAATATGCCTTTGCTTATAAATTCGACAATAGGGGTCATCCACGTAGGATTCTCCTCCTCTATTACCATGGATATCTCCATCTTCGAGATGGATTTATTTTTTAGGATCTCCACCAACACTTGTTTTGACAGGTGCGCAAAGCTTGTAGATGCGATCTTGCTTAGCGCATCCGCTTTTTTGTTTTCACCTCTAGGAACTTGTTTAATGGTAAATCTGTCAAAACCTTGGATTAGTGACTTGGTCTTGTCGAGGTATTGAACCATGTTATCCTCTTTAGCCACATATTCGCCCAAAACATGGTTGGCTACTAATCGGGAGTCCACATTTGATTCTAGGTTACGTACACCCATTCGAGTTGCAATGCGTAATCCAGCGATTAGGGCTTCATACTCTGCCTCGTTATTCGTAGCTGTGAATTCAAAGCGCAATACGTAAGTGAATTCCATTCCTTCTGGATTGGTGAGGATAAGGCCTGAGCCCGATCCATCCACGCATGAAGATCCATCCGTAAATAGGACCCATGGCTCTTGTAGTTCTACCTCGCTCAGTGGAGGTGCAGCATCGGTGTCTGGTTTTTCAATGATGAAGTCTGCTAGTATTTTCCCCTTAACCGCAGTGCGTGGTCTATAAGAGATGTTATACTCGCCTAGCAGTACACTCCACTTTTGTAATCGCCCCGATGCGTCGGGTTTGGAGATAACTTGCTTGATTGGTTGGTCCGTGATCACCGCTATTGGGTGTGCTTGGAAGTATCTGCGCAATCTTCTGGCGGCGAATACTAATGCCAAGACCAACTTTTCCATTGGGCTATAGTTAATCTCTGTCTTCTTGAGCGCTTTACTTACAAAGTATACCGGTGTTTGTACAGAATTCCTATATGTTAGTAGCACCGTGCTGACTGCTCCATGAGTCGCAGACAAGTACACAATTAACTCCTCCCCTGGTCGGGGTGCGACTAGCTTAGGAAGCGATGCTATATGTTGCTTAAGCTATGTAAAAGCTTCTTCCGCTTCTGTAGTCCAACGAAAGTCTCCCTTTTTTGTACACTTCTTGAGTATTTTAAAGAGGGGGAGTGACTTATCTGCTGATTTGGACAGGAATCTGTTCAACCCGGCTAGTTTTCCATTCAGAGACTGGACTTCTTTCAACGTGCGTGGTGAAGGGAGTTGGATGACAGCCTCTGTTTTTTCTGGGCATGGTTTAATGCCATCAGGTTCGATCAAGTATCCTAGGAACATGCCTTCTGTAGCGCCAAAAGTGCATTTCTTAGGATTTAACTTCATGTTGATCTTTCGTAGTGTTCTAAATGTTTCTTCAAAGTCGCGGACCAACTCACCTTCGGTATGGCTTTTTATGACAAGGTCATCAACATAGACTTCTAGGTTGTGGCCCACTTTCTTTTCAAATGCATTATCCACCAATCGCTGGTAGGTGGCGCCCACATTCTTTAGGCCAAAAGGCATCTTTGTATAACAGTAGACACCTTGGCTTGTGTGGAAGGCTGTTTTTTCCTCATCCTCTTTAGCCATTTGGATTTGGTGGTACCCTTTGTATGCGTCTAAAAAACATTTAAAGGGGTATCCGCATAAAGATTCTACCTTCCAGTCTATCTCTGGTAGTGGGTAGCAGTCTTGTGGACATGCTTTGTTGAGATCGGTGAAATCCACACACATCCGCCAACTACCATCACTCTTCTTGACCATCACTGGATTGGAGAGCCAGTCATGGTAATAGACCTCTCACATGATACCTGCGTCAACAAGTTTGTGTACTTCCTCTAGAATGGCATTTGCGCGCTCTGGAGCCTGGCCGCGCTTTTTCTGCCGTACTGGGGAGTATCCTTGTCGGATTTTCAACTTGTGTTCTGCAATCGAGCGCGGCACACCAGTCATGTGCTTTGGTTCCTATGCGAAGACATCCAGATTCTTTTGCAAGAGTGCGCACACGGTAGCTCTGCCTTTATCAGACAGCGATCCCCCGATCGATACTTCTTGTTCCGGGTAATCAGGATGAATTGCGACCTTCAGATTTGGTAATTTAGCTGCGCTCTGTTCTGGGGTGTGCGTCGTCTCACATGTAATCGTTTTACACTCTCTTGGTGGCACAGCGTTATTGTAGATGGTGACAATGCCGCCTTCTACCGGGAATTTGAGCATCCCATGTGCTGTGGACGGTACTGCGCGTATTGCCGAAATTCCTGGTCTTCCGATAATGCCATTGTATGGCGAAGGAGATCTGATCACCATAAAATTCATCCAGGCTGTCGTGGAGTGTTCCTTATTACCAACAACAACTAGTAGTCGTAGTTGCCCCATGGGCCATATCTTTTCTCCTGTGAAGCCAGTCAACGAAGTCGTGGCTGGGCTTAACTGTCTTTGTATCTCAGGTCGCAATCTCTTGAAACAATGCTCATACATTATGTCTGCTGATGCCCCTCCATCAACATACATGCGGTGGATATCGTGACCCCCTGCATTTATCTCGATGGTGAGTGGTTCCGCCACTGCGTTGTCCGCAGCCAAGGTGGGGAAAGAGATTTCGCTTCCATGAGAAAATTTCTGGCTGACCTTTTGCCTAGTCTTTCGCTGCCATGATTGTATCATGTAGATTGTGTCAGCCTTGTCCTTAGGTGCTTCTTTCTTGCCCCCGGTCTTCTGTTTGTCTTTCCCATCCTTGATGTTCTTAACTAGATGGTCCAATCTGCCTTCTTTTACTAGCTTCTCAATTAATTGGTGCAATTGGACACACTCATTGGTTGTGTGGCCCTTCTGTCCATGATACTCGCAGTATCCGTTCCCTACGCGCCGATCTTCTGGGGTGCGCATCGGTGGAGGTCTCGGAAAGTTCGCGCCTTCCGTCGCAAATATCTCCTTTGGAGTCTTCGTTAGTGGAGTATACTTGTCATTCTCTCGTCCGCCCCCATGACTGCGGTAGCTTTTGTTACGATTGCTATTCTGGTCATTGGATTGTCTCCTTGGCTGTTCTTGTGACCTATAGTTTGAGTAGCCTTTCTTACTATCCGCAGCGGCGGCTTCTCCTTGGATGAAGGACCTCGTGTGCTTCATAAGTTCGTCAAAGGTTTGGGGAACCCTATCATTTAAATTTTTGATAAGTTCTGGGTTATTTATTCCGTTCATAAACCCTGAGATCTTTAGTATTTCGGGGCATGCTTTGACATGTATACATTCGTCTTTATAGCGCTCCATAAAAACGCTTGTGGATTCCCCTTGGCGCTGTTTTACACTAGCGAGTTCGACAGGGTTCTTGGCACACTTCTTCCTCTGAGTAAAGTTCAAACGAAACGCCTTCCGCAACTCTTCAAACCCATCGATGCTTCTACGTGGAAGCTTACTGAACCAGTTTCGCGCATTCCCTACTAAAGTAGAATTAAACATGTGGCACCACACAGGTTGTGGCCAATTTTCGATGGTTGCCGCTGATTCGAAAATTTTTAGGTGGTCATCAGGATCACCTGTCCCATCATAAGTTTTAACATTAGCGGGCATGCGCCTTCTCTTATCTTCTGAAAAATCACTGATGCGCCGAGTGAATGCGTCAACCTTTTGGCGGCGCCAGGGACGAGACATATCTTCGTCTTCCCGGTCGCGGGATCTTCTCCTGGACTTCCAGTGTCCTGTTTCTTCGTCCTCGTTGTCCGAGGAGTTACTTGAGGATGAGCTTACTCTTTTGCGGCGCTTGCGCCGACTATCCTCGGAATCCGAGCTTGAAGGGCTTTTTCTTGGGGAGACCCGTTGCCCAATTCTATCGTGAATCCTGCGACTACCAAGCCTAGTGTGGACATTGGTGCACCGTCCATCGTCATCATGTTCCTCCAAATACTGAAAGTCGGCTGCTTCATCCTCTACAACTTTCCTTCCGATCCTAGTAAACACTGGTTGTCGGCGGCTATCCTTCTCGCGCCTTTCCTTTCGGTAGCGCAGTGGGGATGCTTCACGCTCAGGGTCGAAGTTGAGCCGAGTTTGCAGGCTCTGGCTTGACCTCTTTTTCGCTTCCTCTCGCATAAGCGCAGCCAAGGTTTCATAGTTTTGAGACACGAAATCACTTGGCGCTAGTTCAGGCGTGACTCCTTCTAGCGCAAGGATGTCTGTTTCCAAATCGGGACCCTTGTTTCGGGTAGGCGCATTTGGCGGTTTAGAGAGGTCTAATTCTGGCATGGTGAAAGGAGTGCGCTGTAGATCTTCCGCGCTAGTGGTTGTTGTTGTAGCATGGGTAGTCCTTGCGAGTGGTTTCACTGCAGTAAAGACCAAATCTGAGTATGATCCTCGGTTTTTGGGCGCACTGGTTGTTCCAGAGGCCTGTTTAGAGGCTGAATCTGTTTGCTGCTTCTCCCCCTGTAGGTCACATGCGTTTTCTTCGCCTGCGGAGTCCGCTGGTTTGGGTTTCCGTGCTTTGTCATTCTAGTTCTTAGTAAAGTTCTTAGTATAGGTCCCACGGATGGCGCCACTTGTTGATACAAAAGTTGGGCGTTCCTTGTATGGATTCCTATTCCCGTATCAATTGGATCTTAATGCTTGAGACCTGCGCACTAAGAGAACAAAAAACACCATTAGGCTTATCGTGGGATTGTCTCCCACGATTATCCTCCGGCGTGAGAGTAAGTAATCGGTTTTAGGGTTTTGTGAAGAGTTAGGGTTATAATGTCGTACCTTTAATGAGAGCCGAGATGCCCTATATATACACACGAAATCCTTGTTGGTTTCGTGTTCCTTACCCTTCGGCGTATCCCTCTTATTCGGTCCATTGATCCTTATCCCATAAATAAGAGATCAAGGCCAATAATAGGTTTCGGATTTGGGCCGTTGTAAGCCCAAATCCTTATCGTGATAGCCCACGCGTGATGGGCTTAAGTATTGGTCGGGTTCGTGACCCGAATGCGGACTATACATCATCAACATGCAATTCCACACACCCCTTGTTTCTGAACTCGTTCCCACTTAGAATCCGATTACCACTTTTCTGTTTTCGATTTGATGCTTTGCTTTGATAATTTTCTTGAGTGTGTGGAGCCATGTGAGAATCGATTTGGGTTATAAAAACCTAAACGAGGGAGGTTTGACTCCTTCCCTTATGGGTATCAGTCGAACTTGTAGTCATTTATGGAAACCGTCCCCCTCCCCCCTGGCTTCATCCTCAAGCGTTGACTTCTGAAGTTGAGACAAAAGAGGTCCAGACTGTGGGGCTTCAAGGACACTAGGGACCACTTGGTATTTTTGTTGTCATCAAAGGTGAATCAGATCTGTGTATATGAGGTGGTGGGGATGGAGGTGTGCAGTGGAGAGAGGGAGAGAAGGGTGCGTGTGTGTGGGGATAGGGATGAAGAAAAAGAAAACGTTTAATTAACCCCCCCCTTTTTTCTTTTTCTTTTTTTTTTTGACTTTTGTTTTAATTCGGTTCTATAAAAAGTTAGTGGGTTGGGTTTAATTTAATAAAAGACAAGTGTTAGATTAATAGGTTTAAGTGTACCCCGTGTTTCGCTGAGCTCTGGTTTAAATAGTCTTTTCCGGGTTATCGTGAGCACGAATGGTATCCTTTTCGAGTGCGTTTTTATAAAACTTATATAAAAACACGGTCTTTGGTTCCCGAATAATAGGTACTGTTTTATGTATTTACTGGAATTTGTGTCGGTACGCGTGTGGTGTTGTGTGCGAGATGTTTCTTGTTTTAATACGTAAATGATCAGTAGTAGTCAGAAAACGAAATATTCACATTTTCTAATAAAATAAACAATTCAGTGAGTTACTGTAAGCTACAGTGTGCGGGATAGCTTCCTGAAATGCTCACGTGAACTCAAAAATGTTCAGTTATGTTCAGTTTTGTAATAATAAATATATATATATTATTTAAAAATCAGTGTGGAAAATTACGGGTGGTTACAGTCTACCCTACTTAACGCGAAATCCGTCCCGAATTTCAGTTTATGTTATCCGATAAAATGGTATCTAGGAAGAGATGTTGGTACTCACAACAGATTTGGGTCTTACTAGACAGTTTAAAGGCTCCTCCTTGCCTGTGGGCGAGTAATACATAATTCTTTGCTGAAAGTTTGTAGTTAGGTAAATTGATGCGACTTTAAAAGACTCGTAACTTCAGTAAAAGTAGTCTTTAAACATTGTGTGGATAAGATGATTTCACAAAGGTTACGTTTAATCACTCCTTGATATGCAAAAATTTGATGAAGTTTGACTAGAAGATTTTAACACATTGAAGTGAGTAAATAATTCATAGGGTGATTGCAGCATAGTTTATAAAGCGGTTTGTAAAACAGTTCATAGATTAACAGGAAATCAGTTTATCATTTGCATGATATTAGCAAAGATGTAGTTTGATTCATAAAATCGTAGTAGGACAGCAAGCCGGTTTATAAAATCGTTTGTGAAATGATTTATAAAACAGTTTATAGAACCACGAGAACAATTCATTGTTTACAAAGTATTAGTAAGGTCGAAATTTTTGATTTCACGAAGTAAAAGTAGAACGTTTGTAGAGTGACCGCAAAATGGTCTGTAGAATAATCGAAAACAGTTTGTATGGTATTAGCGACACGGTTTATTATCTTATAAGAGGGTAGCAAAGATAACTGGTATTCCCGAGAGACTAGTGAAGAATTTGGTGTATGTTCCAAAGAACGTGATTCAGGTTACTCCTTAAGGTCATAAGGTTCTTGTTGTGCATAGGATCTCTGCCAAATGGGGAGTTTAGCAAGTTTAGAGTACGACTCTGAAGGAGGGTGTTTATTGCTACTAGCAATTAGTTGGCTATCTCAGTACTGTAATTAGTACTTAACAGGAAAGATACAACATCGGTTAAGTGTAGAGTTTGAGGTGGAGCCGACTGTAACAGAACCATAGCAAAACATAGCTAAATAACAATTCCAAATCCGGGATGAGGTGCAAATTCAAACATAACCAAAACCAATTCTAAACGTAGCCAAAATCAAATCCAACACTCCAATAAGCTCAAATGGGCATATTACAATCTCAAGGAGTTATAAATAAGCAACTCGGATTCAAACGGTGCCAATCGGGTCAAACCTAACCCGATGCAAATTACGGTCAGACGGCGACAAACAAAAATTCCATATAAATGGAGAAGTATAGCGGTGTCAGAAGCACTACGATTTATGAGGTGTTGTGATGCCAGTGTGTTGTGTGTAGATGTGAATGTTCATGTTAGGCAATGATTATGTACACACACGAAAATTTTGAAACTTTCCGAATTCAAGTAGAAAATCAATCTGGACATAATTCTAGTATAACTACTCTCAGTATCGCAAAATTTACCTCTGAGTCGGACATAGGTGATCAGGCTATGTCCCACTGTCCCTGGTCGAATATAGGTGATCAGCCTATATTCTACCGAGGTTCAATAAATTTTGAAATACTCAGCTCAGTTACACCAGCAATATATCTTTTACTTTTAAAAGTTGCTTAAATAATTAAGGCGAATGTCCACACTTGAGGGCGATTGATGAGATTGCGTAGAGAAAAGGTGTAATGCTACGACGAGTACGATGCGTTTGCATAAGCATGTCGAAGATACTTATAGTAGATAGCGAAAATAGATGGATATACTTATCCCATAACAATGCGCACATCTCATCAATTATATTAGCAATAAAAATCACAAATAAGGCATCAGCTTGGCAGGTAGGCATGTGGCGGTCATAGGGTTAAGTTTTCGTAAAAACAGTTATACTCTAGTTTTTAAAAATACCCAGTTCTCTATAACCAAGGCCCTGATACCAATCTGTAACACTCCCAAAATCTGGTTTAGCGGAAGCATACATGTTTGGGTGCTTCTAAATTGGTATTACAACACAAGGTACTTGATGTGCCCGGTTCGGTGCAAGTTTTAAATTTATAAAGGGTGAATTACCGAATCTAATAACAACACATACGAGCAAGTATACTCGTCCGTTGTAGCAAGATTTTGATGGTAAGTCGGGATCGTTCGCAGGGATTTGTGTAGTGAATCGAATTGCAAGTTAAAAGCAACAATCTCAAATAAGCAGTAATGATATAATGAAAATTCAAATGATTAAAAACTACACTTGCTTAGACTAGTGTACTCCAATTGACTAATATGATTGTGATAACTTTGGAAAACATGTTGGTTGTGATAATTAGTTTTTACACTAATCTATTGTTCCTACAAATTAAACCTTCGTCAAGATTTTGGTTTATAAAAACAAGCATTATGATTAACCAATCAATTCAAGATCAATTCAAGGTTCATGAGTTGGTGTTCCTCAAACACAAAAACAGTCTTTTGTCTAATCAAACAAGCTTAGGAAATGGTCAATACAAAAGGTAACCAATTATAGACAAAAGGTCACAATTGAAAGCAAACTATTAATCTTTCGACCTTTAAAGTGGTTTACAATCAATCCGTTTTGATAGACAAAAGCTTTTTCATTACAATCACAATTAAGTTCCTTTGGTTAATCAAGAATAGTGGTAGACAACAATCATTCATAGACAAATGATTATAACTAGTGGAATAACAATAGTTCTTTCAACCCTTAAGATTACTAGCACTAGTTAAACTTGATTTCCCAAATGTCACTATGAAACTTTATCACAATTAATTCTTAGAATTGACTTGAAATTGAATTAAAACATGTTATCACAATCATATGCAAATCAATGAATAATACACATCATCTAAGCAAGTGCACAAAGGCACTAGCCACTCATAGCAAACATAAATGTAAACTCTATAATTTGAACATTAGAAACCATGATTGAAAGTCTTACAATGATTTGGAAATAAGATTACAAGTGAAAGACAATGATTCCACAAGCAATGAAAATGGTAAATTCGACTTTCTCCCTTCTCCTGGACTTATGGACGAATTTCTTAAGTTTCTTCTGTGAATGGTTCTCTCCTAGCACTTGTTTAGCATGTATGTATCTCTCTAGATTGATTGGTATATAAATACTCAACTAATGGTTCCATAAATTGCTCCAACCAAGGGTCTAAGTGCATAAATGCTTCTCTTGCTCTCCAAGTAGTATGAATGGTTAGAATAATGACAAGAAGGGCCTAGAACCGGAGTTATAAAGTCACAATCCTTAATAAAGAAGTCTTGGGTAAAACAGCGACTTCCAACCGATCGGATGGAATGGTCTACCGATCGGTTGGTCTTCTCGGTAAATCCACTTTCACTCCATCCGAATCGGTTGCGGGCGGCGACCGATCGGATGGTGATGGCTGCTGAACCTATTTCTTGGTCTTTTGCGTATGACTTGTTTCTCGGACGTAGCTCTTGATTCTTCGGTCTTTCTCTTTATCCTAAAGCTTATGAACTTGACTACTTGGACTTTAACTCCTTGAAGTACCTTACGAAGCGGAACTTGACACAAGATTCACATGAAATCTCAAATACTTCCTTTTTCTTCATTTTTGCATCTTTTCCATCCATTTTCCTGTCTTTGGCTACAAATGCTTTGCAAACACACTTTGGTACGATTTAGTAACAAAAGCATATAAATATAACCACAAAACATATATAAAACTACCAATAACGCTATCAAAAACATGTTAGATTTAGGCGTTATCAAATCCCCCACACTTGAACTTTGCTTGCCCTCAAGCAAATCTAGATTTAAAACAATTATCCACATGGTATGCACCAATGATTAGGAAAATGTGATGCAAATCTATCAAGCACTAGTACAAGCTAGATTCATCATTTTAAGCTTTTATGGTTGAATCATCGAGATGTTTGACAATACCCATATGATTTTCTTGCATGATACACATTACTAAACACCTCACGAAAGGGAAATGAAATATAATTCACTCAAACACTCATTTGTATGATTGGTAGAGTATATAAGCGGAATGACACTCATTTGCTCAGTCATGATCTAAATATTACCATAAGCTTGTACAAGAAACAAAACTACACCGAAATGGTGTGAGCTCCAAGTATACATATCAAAGAGGGCTTTTATTCGGGTTTAAGGCTTAAAGGGATATAAAAGACTAATGCGCCACTATCTCATGAAAAACATAATAGCTTCCTAACAACGAATTCTTGCATCACCAAATAACGGATGGTCACTAGATTGTACCTTGGTTCGCTAACGACGTTACTTGCATAACGGATGGTCGCCAAAATACTCCCTAGATCGCTAACAACGTTAGTTAATTCCTCAAGAAATCGGATGGTTACTACATGTCCATACACTTAATAATTACACAAAGTCAAAAAGGGTAGGATAAGGCATGGGATATATTTATGAAATTGTTTGAAAATAAAAATAGAATAGTCAAAGTCTACGAACCAAATGTTACTAGCTATTACAAACCAATATCATGCCATTTTGTGAAAAACTCCATACTTCCTTTATTCATACTTGATTCACTTAGCCCATTGGCTTATTCTTGTCACCTTATAGTTGCAATGACTTTTCCTCTTTTTTCTCTTTTCCTTTTTTTTTTTTTTTTTTTTTTTTTTTTTTTTTTTTTTTTTTTAACTTGTCATCTTATAGTTGCAATGACTTTTCTCGTATAACAACCTTCGGAGTTTACGCTTCCTTAGAACTTTCATGATTTCCACATAACATCCATCTTTCCAAATAGCTAGCAACCAACCAAGATTTGACTAAAAATAAGGCTAGGCTTAAAAAGGTGTAAAATCTTTTTTGAATTTTTCTGGATTGTATCAAAAGAAAAGATAGGCTCGGCGGGTGTAACTCGGGGTATCTAGCATTAAAGATAAATGCTAACAAATGGGTCCATATGAGTGGTTAACTAGCCAATGTAGCTAGCTAATATAGCATTATATGAAAATGGAAGGCCATTTGGGATAAAACCTAAGATTGCCTCTTATCACGCATATACACTTATATCACAAACGAAATGTGATCTCACAACGGTCTCGTAATGATTTACAAGCACAAGTTCTAGAATAAATAAAATCACCGGCACACTCATAGCAAAAGATCTAAGCATAAAAGATGTATGCTGTATATAGAACAGGCTCAAATTCTCACACTTTAGTGGAAAGGGCTATAATCTGTGCTAGCTAATGTTATCGATCCCAAAATGGATTGCAATATTAATCGGGACACATCTCGAATTTTCAAAATTATAGATTTCACCAGTGGATAAATCCAGTTATTCTAGAATATGATCTTTAAAATGACAAAAGACTAGATTACAAGGGCAAACAAAATTTTAAAATTCAGCTCAAAACTACAATCTATCCTTATTTTCCTATTCACCCCCCCCCCACACTTAAGTTAAGCATTGTCCTCAATGTGATAAACGACAAAGAATGAAATAGGGAAATAAGAGAATAAACCGTATTTTCTTCTCATGAGGAGTCTTGATCCTAGCGTCCAAGCTTCGAAATCATTATCTGCAGTAATCTAAAAAACAAAAGAAACACACATACGAAATATTTCTTCGCTTATTCAAAAGGCAGTGATACACCCCCACACTTAAGTTCAACTAAGCAATTTAGAAAAAACTTTGGGGTTTAATCACTAGAAAATAAAAATGAAAAATAAACATAGCAAACACACGGGTTGCCTCCCGAGAAGTGCTTGTTTTATTAACGAGTCATCAGCCGGACTCGAACTTCTCTTTCTTCATGTTGGTGTTGACTTCTTCATTAGAAATTTTGGAACGTACAACACATTTCCAATCACTATTCCCTCTCCAGTTTCATCTATGTATTCCAACTTAACTTTCTCCCACGGTCTTGGTAGAACATCATAGATATAACCAGAATCTTCGGCCCACGGAGTGTTTTTCTTGAAATCGGCCGGAAAGGGTGACATAAAGGTTATAGCTTCATATTCTGATTCAGGCGGAATCTCTTGAATAGAAACTTCATTCATTTGCTCCTTGTCATAGTATAACTTAATTCGGTGCCCATTAACAATGAAACTTCCACCATGTTTGTCATGCAATTCAACATATCCGGATGGAAATCCATGCTTCACTGTATACGGTCCGAACCATTTCGGTTTCAGCTTGGGAGCTTTGAACTTATACTTCATGTTAAAAAGCAGAACTTTGTCTCCAGCTTTGAATTCTTTTTTGATTCTTAGCTTTCTGTCATGATAAGCTTTTGTTCTTGCTTTGTAAAGTTTGGAGTTCTCATAAGCTTGTAGTCTAAGCTCATCGAGTTCATGCAATTGCAAAAATCTCTTTTCTCCAGCTACTTTGAGGTCTGGGTTACAATTTCTCAATGCCCAGTAAGCGCGGTGTTCGATTTCAAACGGAAAATGACAAGTTTTTCCATACAACAATCTGTATGGTGTTGTACCAATTGGTGTTTTATAAGCCGTGCGAAATGCCCACAGAGCATCATCCAGTTTTCTCGACCAAACGGCGGGATTGTCTTTAACCGTTTTTTCAAGTATCCTTTTTAAGGCTCTGTTGGTATTTTCGACTTGACCACTTGTCTGTGGGTGATAAGCTGTAGCGAAACGATGATGAACTCCATATCGCTTCATAATTTTCTCCATTTGTTTATTACAGAAATGGGTTCCACGATCACTTATCAAAGCTTTAGGAATTCCATAACGAGCGAAAAGCTTTTTGAGAAAATTAACAACTACTCGTGCATCATTTGTGGGTAGAGCTTCTGCTTCAGCCCATTTGGAAACGTAATCAATAGCAACGAGAATGTATTCGTATTTGTGTGATTTAGGAAACGGTCCCATGAAATCAATTCCCCAAATATCGAATAATTCGCAGACCAGAATGCTCTTCTGAGGCATTTCATCTCTTCGAGAAAGACTACCGGATTTTTGGCAAGCATCACAATTTTTAACAAGAGTATGGGCTTCTTTAAAAATAGTCGGCCAATAGAATCCAGCATCAAAGACTTTTTTAGCGGTGGTGGAAGGACCATAATGTCCCCCAGTTGGGCCATGATGACATTCATCGAGAATTCTTCTTGTTTCAGAACCATAAACACATCTTCTAATCATCCCATCGGGACACATTTTGAAAAGATAAGGCTCTTCCCAATAATAATGTTTAAGATCCGAAAAGAATTTACTTCGTTGGGCATGAGTTAATCCTTTCTTTAGAATTCCTCCAACGAGATAATTTGCATAATTGGCAAACCATGGAATTTCGTTCTCATCATCTGTATCAACAGTCATGAGTGTTTCATCTGGGAAATAATCGTCAATCTCATCTTCTTTTAATTCTTCCAGATTTGGATTTTCTAAACGAGATAGATGATCAGCGGCTAGATTTTCTGCTCCTTTCTTATCTTTGATTTCGATATCGAATTCCTGGAGTAGTAAAATCCATCGGATGAGACGCGGTTTAGCATCTTGCTTCTTAAACAGATATTTTAACGCTGAATGATCGGTGAACATGATTGTTTTCGAAAGGACAAGGTACGATCTGAATTTATCAAAAGCGAAAACAACGGCTAACAATTCTTTCTCTGTAACTGTGTAATTCTGCTGAGCATTGTTGAGTGTTTTGCTGGCAAAATATATAGGACGAAAATGTTTCTCTTCTCGTTGTCCTAATACGGCTCCAACAGCAAAATCGCTTGCATCGCACATAAGCTCGAATGGTAGTGACCAATCAGGTGAAACCATAATGGGTGCACTAGTCAGTTGTGTTTTCAATGCTTCGAATGCTTTCATACAATCTGCATTAAAATCGAAAACAACATCTTTTTCAAGAAGTTTCTTCATTGGACGAGATGTTTTGGAAAAATCCTTAATGAAATGACGGTAAAATCCTGCATGTCCTAGGAAACTTCTAACGGCTTTGACGTTAGTTGGGGGTGGCAATTTGGTAATGATATCGATCTTTGCTTTGTCAACCTCCATTCCTGCACTAGAAATTTTATGTCCTAACACAATTCCTTCAGTTACCATGAAATGACACTTCTCCTAATTGAGAACAAGATGTGCAGCTTTACATCTTTCAAGCATTTTATCGAGGTTAGAAAGGCAAGCTTCGAATGAGCTTCCGAAAACTGAAAAGTCATCCATGAAAACTTCCATAGACGTTTCAAGCATATCTTGGAATATGGCAATCATACATCTTTGAAAAGTCGCGGGGGCATTACATAATCCAAAAGGCATACGCCGATAAGCGTAAGTTCCAAAGGGACATGTGAATGTGGTCTTTTCTTGATCAGCTGGATCAATAGGAATTTGGAAATATCCTGAAAAACCATCAAGAAAACAAAAGTATTTGTTTCCTGCTAATCTCTCAAGCATTTGATCCATGAAAGGCAAAGGAAAATGATCTTTTCTGGTGGATTTATTTAATTTTCTGTAATCAATACATACTCGCCATCCGGTGACAGTTCTAGTAGGAACTAGTTCATTCCGTTCGTTGGTCACAACAGTCATTCCTCCTTTTTTCGGAACACAGTGAACAGGACTCACCCAAGGACTATCCTCGATGGGGTAAATGATACCTGCATCAAGCAGTTTGATGATTTCTTTTTTAACAACTTCTTTCATGTTGGGGTTGAGTCGACGTTGTCTTTCTACAACTGGTTTGGCATCTTCTTCGAAATTGATTTAGTGTTTGCAAAAATCAGGACTGATTCCTGGGATGTCAGAAGTTTTCACGCAAAAGCTTCTTTATGCTTCTTAAGAACTGAAATCAGACATTCTTTCTCAAAATCATTTAGCAACGAAGATATGACTACTGGAAGCAGCGAATTGTCTTCCAAGTAAGCATACTCAAGATTTTCTGGCAGTGGTTTCAACTCAAGATCAGTCGGTGGTTCTTGAAGTGATGTTTTGATCCTCATCTGATCATTAAGACTGATTTCCTCAAAATCTTCTTCTATTATCTCTCCTTCTTCTTCTTCTTCTTCTTCTTCTTCAATCTTAACTTCCATAAAATCAGCAAATTCTTTATCAAAAGTTGTTTCACTAATCTTCTCTGAAATAGTCATGAATGGATCAGAATCTTCAAGTAATGCATCCAATTCTTCTTCAGTGACTTCATCGATTACATCAATGTTAAAACAAGTGTCATCACTGGAATGTGGATATTTCATTGCTTTATCGATTAAGAACGTGATTCTATCCTCTCCAACTCCAAGATTGAGTTCTCTTCCTTTTACTTTGATGATCGCATCAGCGGTGTTTAGAAAAGGTCTTCCTAAAATAAGTGGTACTCTACTATCTTCCTCCATTTCTAGAATTACAAAATCCACGGGAAAAATGAATTTACCTACTTGGACAAGCATATTCTCAGCAATACCAACAGGATATTGGTAAGTATGATTAGCTAATCGGATACTCATCCTTGTGGGTTTCAAGGTATTGATTGAAAGTTTCGTATACAGCGAATAAGGCATCAAATTGATACTCGCACCTAAGTCGGCTAAAGCATCGCATGTGATGTTGTTTCCTAATATGCATGGAATCAGAAAACTTCCGGGATCTCCGAGTTTTTGTGGAATTTGGTTTTGAACAATAGCTGAACATTCTTCATTGAGAAAGGTAGCGGATATTTGCTCCAACTTGTTTTTGTTGTTAAGAAGTTCTTTCAAAAATTTCCCGTAATTGGGCATTCCAGCTAAAACATCAATGAGAGGTACATTGAGTCTAACTTCTTTGATTATTTCAACAAACTTCTTATAACGCTCCTCCATTCTTTCTTTCTTAAGGCTCTGTGGATATGGAATTTTTGGAGTGTAAGCCTTAACTGGTGGTTTGGGTTTGGGTTTGGGTGATGTTTTTGGTGTATTTTCCTTCTTGGATTCTTCATCTTCATCCTCACTATCGAAATCGATAGTTGTGGTGTTGTTTGGGTTGGGTGGTGGATCATAAAACAGGCCACTTCTTGTGAATACAGCATTGATATGCTCATTTCTGGTTTGTGGTGGACGATAAGTCTTATCATTCGATGATGATGATGGTTTTGGGTTGGTTTGGGTGTTACTAGGCAACGAACCTGATGGTCGTGAAGAAATTTGATCAGAGAGTCTCCCAAATTTGTTTTCAAGATCTTGGATAGATGCTTGATGATTTTTCTGACCTTGCTCAACTTTGGTTTTGAGATTGAAAAATTGATTCTTGACGAACTCGTTGGTTGATTTTTGGGCAGTGACAAATTCTCTCATCATTTTTTCAAAATCTGTTTCTTCAGGTTTCTTGTCGGAACTTTGTGAGGTTTGGTTCTCTACTTTTGGTTGGGACTCATGGTTGTTATCCCTTTGTCGGCGATCTTGCCAATTAGCAGAGTTTCTTCCGTAATAATTTCCTCGATATCCTCCTCCTCGGTATCCTCCTTGGATATAATTAGCTTCTCCTTCTTTTGGTTGATCCATAGGTTGATCATCGCATTCTGATGATGGGTGGTTACCTCCACAGTTGTTACAACCATCTCGCATTTCTTTCATCTCTCCTCTAAGATCTTTGTATTGCGAATCGATTTTGGAAACCAAGGTTTCCATTTTCTCCATGAGTTTAGATGAATCAGTACTTTCGGCGAAAGCAACGGTTTTTCTTAAGGGTTTTGTCTTGGCATCTTTTGACCAGTCGAGTTTGAGAAGAACTCGGTCTTCAAGCAATTGATATGCCTGGTTAGGAGTCTTATAAAGAAAAATTCCTCCAGCATCAAGAATTCCTTGAGATGTTTCATCAAGTCCATGGTAAAAGATTTGAATAATGGTTCCCCGTCCTAAACCATGTCCATGACAACTTCGAAGTAAATCCTTCATACGAAGCCAGGCTTCGACGAGTGATTCGTTAGGATTTTGTATGAAAGCACGAATTTCTCCCATGAGTCGATCAAACATTGCAGGTGGAAAGAATCGGCTTACAAAAGCTTGCTTCATCTCCTCCCAAGTAGTGATGATTCCTGGTGTTAATTCGTTATACCACACTTTTGCATCTCCAGCAAGTGATGACGGAAAAAGTTTGAGTTTAATGGCGTCTACATTTGTATCACCATATCGGAACATGCCACAAATTTCAATGAATTCGGCAACGTGTTTGTGAGGATCGGCCCTCGAACGGCCATCGAATTGACGGTCTTTGATCATAGAAAGATGGTGACCTTTCACGGTGAAATTGTTACCTAAGTTGACAGCAACAATAGCAGCTCCAGGAGTTGGTGCTACGGCTCGGTTTGCTTCCCACATGGGTCTATCGTCAGCCATGGGAAAAGGTTGGTCAGTGAATGGGTTGTAAACGACTTTGGCTTCAAAAAGGTTATCAAACGTTGGGTTTGGTACTCTTGGTACACGATTGGCTAGTGGAACAAAGGGTGTTTCTTCTCTTCTTTGTCTTCGGACTAAACGTTCGGGATCTGAAAATTGTGGAATTGGTTCTACTCCAGTTGATCGAGTGTTCATACAATTCCCCAACGAATCGAGGAAATGTCTAAACAAACAAGCAAAGAATGAAAACAATTTGAAAAGTTCAGAATCGTCTAACCGATCGGATAGAACAATCTACCGATCGGATAGATCTCTCGGTAAATTGGATTTGAAGGATCCGATCGGATGGAAGTGTCCGCCGATCGGATGGTTCTCTCGGTAAATTAAAATTTTGGAAAAACCGATCGGATGGATGAATAACCGATCGGATGGGCAGCTCGGTAAAACTTTTTTTTTTTTTTTTTTTACGAAAACTAACTATATGAGAATTGGACTAAAACTTACAGAAACACGATCAAAATCCCCGGCAGCGGCGCCAAAAACTTGATGTGCCCGGTTCGGTGCAAGTTTTAAATTTATAAAGGGTGAATTACCGAATCTAATAACAACACATACGAGCAAGTATACTCGTCCGTTGTAGCAAGATTTTGATGGTAAGTCGGGATCGTTCGCAGGGATTTGTGTAGTGAATCGAATTGCAAGTTAAAAGCAACAATCTCAAATAAGCAGTAATGATATAATGAAAATTCAAATGATTAAAAACTACACTTGCTTAG
The DNA here is from genome assembly GCA_021014915.2 of Artemisia tridentata subsp. tridentata. Taxonomy (NCBI): domain Eukaryota; kingdom Viridiplantae; phylum Streptophyta; class Magnoliopsida; order Asterales; family Asteraceae; genus Artemisia; species Artemisia tridentata. The sequence continues at coordinate 224,962,776 of CP139509.1, forward strand.
ACTAGTGTACTCCAATTGACTAATATGATTGTGATAACTTTGGAAAACATGTTGGTTGTGATAATTAGTTTTTACACTAATCTATTGTTCCTACAAATTAAACCTTCGTCAAGATTTTGGTTTATAAAAACAAGCATTACGATTAACCAATCAATTCAAGATCAATTCAAGGTTCATGAGTTGGTGTTCCTCAAACACAAAAACAGTCTTTTGTCTAATCAAACAAGCTTAGGAAATGGTCAATACAAAAGGTAACCAATTATAGACAAAAGGTCACAATTGAAAGCAAACTATTAATCTTTCGACCTTTAAAGTGGTTTACAATCAATCCGTTTTGATAGACAAAAGCTTTTTCATTACAATCACAATTAAGTTCCTTTGGTTAATCAAGAATAGTGGTAGACAACAATCATTCATAGACAAATGATTATAACTAGTGGAATAACAATAGTTCTTTCAACCCTTAAGATTACTAGCACTAGTTAAACTTGATTTCCCAAATGTCACTATGAAACTTTATCACAATTAGTTCTTAGAATTGACTTGAAATTGAATTAAAACATGTTATCACAATCATATGCAAATCAATGAATAATACACATCATCTAAGCAAGTGCACAAAGGCACTAGCCACTCATAGCAAACATAAATGTAAACTCAATAATTTGAACATTAGAAACCATGATTGAAAGTCTTACAATGATTTGGAAATAAGATTACAAGTGAAAGACAATGATTCCACAAGCAATGAAAATGGTAAATTCGACTTTCTCCCTTCTCCTGGACTTATGGACGAATTTCTTAAGTTTCTTCTATGAATGGTTTCTCTCCTAGCACTTGTTTAGCATGTATGTATCTCTCTAGATTGATTGGTATATAAATACTCAACTAATGGTTCCATAAATTGCTCCAACCAAGGGTCTAAGTGCATAAATGCTTCTCTTGCTCTCCAAGTAGTATTGAATGGTTAGAATAATGACAAGAAGGGCCTAGAACCGGAGTTATAAAGTCACAATCCTTAATAAAGAAGTCTTGGGTAAAACAGCGACTTCCAACCGATCGGATGGAATGGTCTACCGATCGGTTGGTCTTCTCGGTAAATCCACTTTCACTCCATCTGAATCGGTTGCGGGCGGCGACCGATCGGATGGTGATGGCTGCTGAACCTATTTCTTGGTCTTTTGCGTATGACTTGTTTCTCGGACGTAGCTCTTGATTCTTCGGTCTTTCTCTTTATCCTAAAGCTTATGAACTTGACTACTTGAACTTTAACTCCTTGAAGTACCTTACGAAGCGGAACTTGACACAAGATTCACATGAAATCTCAAATACTTCCTTTTTCTTCATTTTTGCATCTTTTCCATCCATTTTCCTGTCTTTGGCTACAAATGCTTTGCAAACACACTTTGGTACGATTTAGTAACAAAAGCATATAAATATAACCACAAAACATATATAAAACTACCAATAACGCTATCAAAAACATGTTAGATTTAGGCGTTATCAGTACAAAGAACGGCTTTTGCTCAACCGTTTAAAAGAAGTTTTCATATTCAAAAGTGTTTTGTTTACAGCATTTCAAAAACGGTGCAGAACTAAAGGCCCATAAAAGAAGTCAAGCGGTCCCAAATATATCAAAGTTTTCTATGACCATGTCATGCCCTGCCAAAAGCCTCCACAACTAGGCTATCGCCTTAAACCTGAAAATACATGCTAAAAGTGTCAACACGAGGTCGGTGAGTTCATAGGTTTATGATAAAGCAGTAAAGATGTTGTGACTTCAATAAAGTTTGTGTCGCTCACAATGTCATGACAATAAAGTTTACCTTAAAGTAAAATTAGAGATGTGGACCATGTGTAGGGTATGTGACCATTACCACTGATATAATGTCACACAAAATAAAATAGCCTATTACGCTAGCACTAAGTTCATGCAACCGAAGCTATGACAGTGTGCATGCTCTAGAAGCATGTTAAATATAAAGGCCCGGCAAGTGTTTATCCCAATACACTTGTATTTCGACATGTTATACGTTCGCGTTTGCCTATCCGGTCAAACCGAACGGGGGAGTCACCCCGATAGATCTATTTAATCATAAGTTTCAGTTTGGTCCATAAAAGAGTTTGCATGTTTCTCACCCCAAGTTTTGCAATGCAAAGTAAAGTTAAAGAGTGGGGCTATAACTCACATATAACATTTAAACACTTGTGTTCAGAGTAAGGTAAACCAGGGTGCAATAAGCAGATAAATCATGTTCTCAAGTAAGAACAATGAATGAGTTTAAGTATAAACAGGCATTGAGTTTAATGAAAAACGAGCATGTATTCTCCCCCAAACATTTATAAAACAAGTAAAGGTAAGGGCCATGAACTCACGTTAGCTTGCAGCAACACAAAATTTCACAATGGTCACAACTGGCATCAAGAGCTAAACACCACGATATCGAGGGTACAGGCACAGCGGTGCCGGGTCGGCACAACCTAATATATATGTAATTATCTCAGAATACGTCTCGTAAAGTAACGAGTTTTAAAAAGAATAGGCGTCTTAGTTTTCGTGGATTACACGTATCAAAGTTTGTAAAAAGTTTAGTGTTAACATTTCGTGTGGTGGTAAGACAGTCTAGACTTAAGAATACTCACACCAAATAGGAATAGAAAATCGACACTGTCGAGAAAAGTATTGTTAGGTTTTATATATTTGATGATACAAAACAAGAAGAATGAAACATGAAGGGCTTAAAGTGACAAGAAGGGAAACTACAAAAAGATGGAAGATTTAGAAGGTTCTTAGAAGAATATTTAGTTTCTTTATTGTATTAGGAATTTTTTCCTTTATAAACCCTAATCCTCTAGTATATAAAGAGGACATGGGACATATTATTTGTGTGTGCACAAAATATGTAGTCGACTAAATTGTATCGTGTGTGTCTAGGCGTCAAGTTCCTACAATGGACGCCTAGGGTTAGAGTTGTTTGTCACTACAAGGATCTTAGAATCCCTGTTAGATTGTAACCGTTCTAGAGTTGATCATCTAGAATTGTAGTGATTATGTGAATCATATGAATGAAAAACCTTGTTGATAACATTGATGTTCTTATTGTTTATTCCGCTTCGTATCAATTTTATTTTTCCTAGATAGTATGAGGTCTAAACAACCTCGAGCTATAAACGATTCAACAAGTGGTATCAGAGCTTGTGATCTAGAGACTGTGAATCAAGAAGATCCTGTTGCAACTCATCTCACTGAAGTAGGAAGACATGGACTCAGAATCTACTCACATGATCACTGCATCAAAGGTCCCCATGCTCAAGCCTGGAGAATATGAGCTATGGAGAATGAGGATAGAACAGTAAATCCAGATGGTTGATTACTCTATGTGGGAGGTCATAGAGAATGGTAATCAACTACCTAAGACTGAAACTTCTGCTGAAGGTGTTATCACTATTATGCCTATCAAGACTGCTGAAGACAAGGCACAAAGAAGGCTTGAAGTAAAGGCCAGAAGTACTCTTATGATAGGAATTCCTAATGATCATCAGCTAACCCTCAATCACATCAAGGATGCTAAACAGTTGCTAAAAGCAATTGAGACAAGATTTGGAGGGAATGCTGCAACCAAGAAGACAAGGAAGAACCTATTGAAACAACAATATGAAAATTTTGCTGCTTCAAGTTCTGAAAATCTTGATCAAACTTTTGACAGGCTTCAGAAACTCATCAGTCAATTGGCACTTGCAGAAGTCTCAATTTCTCCAGAAGGTGTCAATCAAAAGTTTTTGAGGAGCTTATGACCAGAGTGGAACACACACACTGTGGTATGGAGAAACAAGGATGATCTTGATACGATAAGTTTAGATGATCTGTACAACAATCTTAAAGTTTATGAACCTGAAGTTAAAGGATCATCTAGCTCATCAACAAGCACACAAAATTTAGATTTTGTGTCCTCCTCCAACAACAGTTCTAGCAGTCCTAATGAAGTAGTTAATATTGCTCATAGAGTTAGTACTGCAGGCACATAAGTTAATGCTGCTGGGTCTACAACCCTTGATAACTTGAGTGATGCTGTTATCTATGCTTTCTTGGCTTATGCATCTACTAGTTCTCAAATTATGCATGAAGATTTGGAGCAGATCCATCCAGATGATCTTAAAGAGATGGACTTGAAGTGGCAGATGGCAATGTTGACTGTGAGGGCAAGAAGATTTTTGAACAAGACTGGAAGAAATCTCAAGCTTATTGGGAAGGATAACTTGGGTTTTGATAAATCCAAGATTGAATGCTACAACTGTTATAGGAAGGGTCACTTTGCAAGGGAATGTCGAGCTCCAAGAAGCCAAGATTACAAGACTGGAGAAAGCTCTAGGAAAGCTGTGGAAATAACAACTTCTATAGCTTTGGTGTCTCAATGTGATGGTCTTGGAGGATATGATTGGAGTGATCAAGCTGCTGAAGGACCTAACTTTGCTCTTATGGCCTACACTTCTTCATCAAGTTCTGATTCTGAGGTATCTAACAGTTCTAGTTGTTCATATAAGTCTTGTTTAGATACTATTGAAGAACTTAAGGATAGGAATGAAAAGCTAATGGAAGAGGTAAAAATGTTAAAATTAGACAATTTAGGCTATAAGGTAGGCCTAAAATCTGTTGAGGAAAGACTTGAATTTTTCAAACAAAATGAGTTAGAATATGTAGAAAAAGTAAATGTTCTTGAAGGTAAGCTTTTTGTAAAAGAACATGAAGTTACTGTACTTTCTAAAAGATTAGAAAAGGCTGAAAAAGAAAAAGATGCAGCTTATAAGGAATTAGAAAAACATCAGGTTAAGGTTAATAAGCTTGAGTTTGCATCTGAAAGTGTTAATAAGACAATTGAGTGTCAGTTAATGAGGAGAGGTAGTGGCATAGGTTATCATGAAGTTCCTCCTTCAATAACAGGAAAGTATGTACCTCCTATTCTAGAATTGTCTTGTTTGAGTGAGTCAAATGTTAAGTCTTTAGGAGAAAGTAGTGAATCTAATAAAGAAAAACCTAAGACTGAAAGAATGTGTTCTGATGCACCTATTATTGAGGATTGGGTGTCTGATGATGATGAGGAACAGGAAAAGGATAAACTTAAGGTTGCAAGTGTAACAGTAAAACCTAGTGTTGAGCAAACTAAATTTGTGAAACCTAGTTTTGGTACTAAAGTGACTAAGAAATTTGTTAAGTACACTGAGCAACCTAGGCAGATCACAAACAGGCCTAGAGGTAACTAGAGAAGTTGGAATGGTATGATATCTCAAAGGTTAGGAAGTGACTTTGAGATGATCAATAAGGCTTCTCATCATTGTGGTAGTTTTGAACACTTACAAGATAATTTTTTTTTACTATCAAAAACCAGTGTGGAACTATGCTAGGAGGGTGAATCATAAAAGTTTTTCTAAGAATACTCACCCACATGCTAAAAGAAACATGGTTCCAAAAGCAGTACAAATGAGATCTAGTGTAGTATCAGTTACAACTGCTGATCAAAATGTTTCTAAACAAGCAGTAGTAACTAAAACTGCTAGGTCAATTAGTACTACTAACACCAAAAGGACAGTGAATGGTGCAAATAAATTGTCAAAGTTTTCAAACAAAGCACATTCCAATGTAAAAAAGCTCATTCAAAAGCCAACAGCTATTAGTGCTGCTAAGGCAAAAACAGTAGTTTCTACTGCTAAGCCAAAAGCAATAACTGATACTGTTTTGGGAAATTATTTTTATGCTGTGAAGTCCTCAGCTTGTTGGGTCTGGAAACCAAAAGTTAAAGTTTTAGATCATGTTTCCAGAAACAGCAATGCATCTATAGTTTTAAAGAGATATGATTATGTAGATGCACAAGGCAGATCCAAGTCAGTATTGGCTTGGGTCCCCAAAATGAACTGATTTTCTTACTTTATGTGCAGGGCAATCCACAGGTGAAATTGGAAGATAAAGGAGTATTTGACAGTAGATGCTCAAGGCACATGACTGGAAACATGTCCTATCTTGAAGATTTTGAAGCTATTGATGGAGGAGGGAAAATCACTGGTGAAGGTACAATAAAAACTAGAAAATTAGATTTTGATAATGTGTACTTTGTCAAAGAGCTTAAGTTTAATCTCTTTAGTGTCTCACAAATGTGTGACAAAAAGAATAGTGTTCTTTTCACTGACACTGAATGTATTGTCTTATCTCCTGACTTTAAGTTGACTGATGAAAGTCATGTTCTACTTAAAGTTCCTAGAACAGACAACATATACAGTGTTGATTTAAAGAATATGGTTCCCAAAAGAGGTTTGACTTGTCTCTTTGCAAAGGCCTCATCAGATGAATCTAAACTTTGGCATAGAAGACTTGGTCATTTAAATTTCAAAACAATGAATAAATTGGTTAAGGGAAACCTTGTAAGAGGTTTACCTTCAAAAGTTTTTGAAAATTCTGAAATCTGTGTTGCTTGTCAGAAGGGAAAAAAACATAGAGCTTCTTGTAAGGCCAAAGTAGTGAACTCTATTAGTCAGCCATTACATATGTTGCACATGGATTTATTTGGACCAACATTTGTAAAGAGTTTAATGAAAAAGATGTATTGCCTAGTTGTCACAGATGATTTTAGTAGGTTTACTTGGGTGTTATTTTTAGCAACTAAGGATGAAACCTGTAGCATTTTTAAGGCTTTCAAAGGATGAAACCTGTAGCATTTTTAAGGCTTTCATAACCAAGGTAGACAACCTAGTTAATCATAAGGTTAAAGTGATAAGATGTGACAATGGAACTGAGTTCAAGAATAGGGAAATGAACCAGTTTTGTGAGATGAAAGGTATTGAGAGATAGTATAGTGTAGCTAGAACTCCTCAACAAAATGGAGTGGCTGAGAGGAGGAATAGGACACTTATTGAGGCTACTATAACAATGTTAGCTGATTCTAAATTACCTACTACTTTTTGGGCCGAAGCAGTTAATACTGCTTGTTATGTACATAATAGAAATAAAGTAGTTAAGCCTCATAACAAGACCCCTTATGAACTTTTACATGGTAGAAAACCATTGCTTGATTTCTTAAGACCATTTGGGTGTCCTGTTACTATCTTGAATACCATAGATCACTTAGGCAAGTTTGATGGAAAGGCTGATGAAGGATTATTTGTTGGATACTCATTAAATAGCAAAGCTTTTAGAGTATTCAATAATAGGACCAGGAAAGTGGAAGAGAACTTTCATGTTAGGTTTAGTGAGAGTACACCTAATGTTGCAGGGAGTGCACCAAGCTGGCTAATTGATATTGATTCTCTAACCAAGACTATGAATTATGAGCCAGTTGTTGCAGGAACAGAGGTTAACAAATGTGCAGGTACAAAAGCAAGTAATGATGCAGGTCAAGCTGGAAAGGAGCCAGAACATGACAAAGATTATATTTTGCTGCCTATTTGAACTGCTGATCCACCATTCTCAACCCAAGAGTCAAAGAGTTCTCAAGCAGATGACTTTGATGATCAAGAAAAGGATGATGTATCAGATGATAAAGAGTTGCATGAAGAAAAGAAGTCTGATGATCAAGCAAAGGATGATGTATCAGATGATACTAACATTGGCAGTTCTAACACAGTTAATACTGCTGAGCCAAGTGTTAATGTTGCTGGCAAGCAAGGCATATCTTTTGATGCTGATGTCTACCCAGATGATCCAACCATGCCTATATTGGAAGACATTTATCCTGATACTGATGAAGATGTACTTGGTGCAGAGGCTAACTCAACCAATTTGAATGCAGAATTACCTGTCAGTCCTATTCCAACTACAAGAGTTCACAAGAATCATCCTAAGGAACAGATCATTGGAGAGCCAAAGTCTGCTGTTCAAACAAGGAATATAGTTAAAGATTTGAAGGAACAAGGTTTCTTTGCAAGATCCCTTCATCAAAGAAACATTCACAAAGACCTTCAAAATTGTTTGTTTGCATGTTTTCTATCACAAATAGAACCCAAGAATGCTCACAAAGCATTACAAGATCCAAGCTGGGTGGAAGCTATGCAAGAAGAACTTCTACAATTCAAGCTTCAAGAAGTTTGGACACTGGTAGATTTGCCTAATAGGAAGAGGGCAATTGGTACTAAGTGGGTTTTTAGATGCAAAAAGGATGAAAGAGGCATTGTGATTAGAAACAAGGCAAGGTTAGTAGCTCAAGGATACACACAAGAAGAAGGTATTGATTATCATGAAGTATTTGCTCCTGTTGCAAGAATTGAGGCTATCAGATTATTTTTGGCCTATGCTTCATACAAAGACTTTGTAGTGTATCAAATGGATGTTAAAAGTGCTTTTCTGTACGGGACTATTGAAGAAGAAGTTTATGTCTCACAATCACCTGGTTTTGAAGATCCTAATTTTCCTGACAATGTTTACAAGGTGGACAAGGCACTATATGGCTTACATCAAGCTCCCAGAGCTTGGTATGATACATTGTCAACATACCTGTTGGACAATGGTTTTTGTAGAGGGAAGATTGATAAAACTTTGTTTATCAAAAGGCACAAAGATGATATCTTGTTAGTTCAAGTTTATGCTGATGATATCATGTTTGGATCAACACACAAGGCTTTATGTGTTGAATTTGAGAAGCTTATGTATGAAAGATTTCAGATGAGTTCAATGGGAGAACTTACATTCTTTTTAGGACTACAAGTTAGACAGAAAGGAGATGGCATATTTATCAGTCAAGATAAATATGTGGCTGAAATTTTGAAGAAGTTTGGATTTAAAGATGTGAAGCCTATAAAGACAACTATGGAAACATCCAAGCCCTTGCTTAAAGATGAAGATGGTGAAGAAGTTGATGTTCATTTGTATAGATCAATGATTGGATCATTGATGTATCTTACAGCTTCAAGACCTGACATAATGTTTGCTGTCTGTGCCTGTGCAAGATATCAAGTCGCACAAAAAGTTTCACATCTTAATGCTGTGAAAAGGATTTTTAGATATTTGAAAGGTCAACCTAAATTAGGCCTTTGGTATCCAAAAGATTCACCTTTTGACTTGATTGCATACTCTGATAGTGACTATGCTGGAGCTATCTTGGATAGAAAATCAACAATAGGAGGTTGTCAATTATTGGGGAGCAGGTTGATTTCATGGCAGTGCAAGAAATAAACAGTGATTGCAAATTCCACAACTGAAGCTGAGTATGTTGCTGCTTCAAGTTTCTGTAGACAAGTGCTCTGGATTCAGAATCAGTTGCTAGATTATGGGTACAATTTTATGCATACTAAAATATATATTGATAATAGCAGTACTATGTGAATTATTAAAAATCCTGTCTATCACTCAAAAACAAAACATATTGAGATAAGACATCATTTTATAAGAGATTGTTATGAAAAGAAGTTAATTCAAATTGTTAAAATTCATACTGATAATAATGTTGCAAATTTGCTCATAAAAGCTTTTGATGTAGGTAGATTTCAATTTTGGTTGTTAGTATTGGAATGATAAATATTTGAAAAATTCTTATCTCTTTGTGTCTTCTTAAAGTTTTATAAGGATTAGTACTGTTATTATGTCAATAAATTGTTTATGCTGCTAAGTTATACTTAGTATTGCTATGTTAATGTTGCTAAGTTATATTTAGTATTGCTAGTTTACTTAGTATTGTTGTGTTAATGTTGCCTGTTATACTTAGTATTGCTAAGTATAATTGATGATGTGATTATCGTAAATAGTCTTATGTTTGTGGTTTTGTGGTTTTGGGACTAATATTTTGCAGGATAAGCTGAGAAAAGTGATGGAGTGCTGATTAAAAAGCTGTTTGGAGTGGAAACTAACTTTATGCTGCTAGGCATAAGTTAATGCGGCTAGACCTAAATTAGTGCTGCTAGGTTTCTGCTGCTGTGTTTGAAAGTAAAGGGTACTCTTTTATAAATGTGAGCGATTAAGGGTTTATATCCTTCACTCATTCCCAAAAGTGTCTTTATCCGATCAAAACTCTTTCGAACATAAACCCTAACTCTTTTTCTCCATTAATTGTAAATCCCAGCCAAATCCCACGAAAATTGTTCAAAATTCACAATGTCGACTCTGTCATTCGCTGATCAACATAACATGATTGCGTTTTTGCAAAAGCCCACAGAAAGTGAAGGTTTTACTGAAATCATTGATTTTCTTAATGTTTCTCATATTAGGTACGCATTAACAGTGAATCCTACTATATATGTTTCCAACATCAAATAGTTTTGGGCTACTGCAAAGGTCAAAACTATTGATGAGGAAGTACAGATACATGCCCTTGTGGATGGGCAGAAGATTATTATTACTGAAGCTTCTATTAGAGATGTTCTTCATCTTGAAGATGCTGAAAGTATTAACAATCTTCCAAATTCTACAATTTTTGAAAACCTTGCATTGATGGGGTATGAAAGCTAAAGTACTTCTTTAAAATTTTCAAAAGGTGCTTTCTCTCCACAATGGAAATTCTTAATACACACTATCTTACAGTGTCTTAGTCCAAAGACTACTGGTTGGAATGAGTTTAGTAGTAATATGGCTTCTGCTATTATCCGCTTGGCTCAAAATCAAAGAAATCAAAGATTTAATTTTTCCAAAATTAATTTTTGATAGTGTGCTTGGATAGTTCATTAAATAAATATTACTTATATCCAAGGTTTTTACAACTTCTTATGGATAAACAATTTGTAAACAAAAAGGTTCATAAAAAGGTTTATACTGCTCTCTTTCAATATAAAAAGATTTTTTCTAATATGAAGAGAGAGGGCAAGGATTTTAAAGGCAGAGTTACACCATTGTTTCAAACAATGTTGGAACTAGGTGTAACTCAGGGTGAAAGCTCAGCAATCCCATCCGATGTTTATCACACACCCATTCTTTTGACATCCCCATCACCAACACAAAAGACCAATACCCCTAGAATCACTAAAAAGGGCTCTCAACTACCTCAGGTTAGTGCTAGTATGGCTGCAGATGAGGCTGTGCATGAGGAGAGGGGTCACAGATTAGAAACGGCTGTCACTACTACTGCTAGTTTAGAAGCAGAGCAGGATAGTGATAACATAAGTAAGACCTAATCTAAGACAACTTCTAATGCATCTAGTTCCTCTGGAACTGATTCAGGAGAAGGTCCCAGCCAACCGAATAATATGGGGGGTGTAGATGCTCAGAATAGGTCTGAGGCTATGTCTAACTCACCTAATGATGCACCACTCGGGAGAGGTAACACACTCCGAAGTGTTGAGGGTAGTCTTAAACTTATAAATGCATTGATGGCTACTTGTGCAAAATTGTCAAGGGATGTTCTTGATTTCAAGAAGGATCTTAAGCAGCTTAAAATTTCTCAAGGTACTGAAATCACAAGGTTGAAGAAAAGGGTTAGGTATCTTGAAAGTCTACAGAGGTTAAAGACACACAAAACTAAAAGGTTATACAAGCTTGGAACTACTTCCAGGGTTGAATCTTCTGATGAAGCACAGAGTTTGGAGAAGGATGTTTCCAAACAGGGGAGGAATACAAGCAAAGCTTCAGGGGAGGAAACTGGGGTAGATGTTGACACTGGGTTAGATAATGAAACTGAGGAAGATGATGATGTGAATGAATTTGTTGTTGCTGATCAATAGGGTAATTTTGCTATTATGAATGATGTTGAAGTAGCTAAAGTGTTACTTGATGCTGCTACACTTAAGACTGCTAGTGGCGAAGTTAATATTGCTAATGGTGAAGTTAATATTGCTAGTGAAAAGGTTAGTACTGCTGAGGCTAGAGAAAAGGTTAGTGCTGCTGAGACTGAAGTTAGTATTGCTGCTACTCAAGGTGATGAGGATATGAATATAGCTCAAGTATTAACAAAGTTAAAGAGTACAAGACCAAAGGCAAAAGGAGTAGTAATTAAAGAGCCAGTATCAGTATCAACAACACCATTAACAACTATATCACCATCAGACAAAGGCAAATGTTTGTTGATTGAAGAACCTAAGAAGAAATTTCTATCACTCAGTCAACAACAACAACTTATTACAGATGAAGAAGTTGCAATACAAGTGCAAGCTGGTCTTGATGCTGAAGAAGAAGAGGCAAGAAGAAAGCAAGCTCAGGAAGAAGAACAAGAAAGTCTTGAACTTATTAATTCCTGGGATAACATTCAAGCTAAATGTGAAGTAGATCACACGGTAGCTCAGAAGATGTGGGATGATGAACAGGAAGAGCTATCTATGGAAGAAAAATCAAAGCTCTATATGGAATTCTTGGCTCAAAAGAAGAAGTTCTTTGCACAGAAAAGAGCTGAAGAAAAGAGGAACAAACCACCTACCATGGCACAACAAAAGCAAATTATGCAAACCTATCTGAAAAATATGGGTGGATGGAAACAAGGTCAGTTCAAGGGGATGAACTATAACAAAATCAAAGAAGAGTTTGACATAGTTTTCAGAAGGGTTAATACTTTCATTGCTATGAATGAAGAAGAGTTGGTGTGGTTTTCTAAGAGGTCTGGAGAAGCATTAGTAGCTGATAGTAGCAAAAAGCAGATAACTGGTGATGACCAAAAAAAGAGCAGGCAGAGCAGGTTCAAGAGAGTAAGGAAAAAGAAGCAGCTAATCTACAACAAATGATTAGAATTGTAGACAGTGATGATACATTTGTTGATGTTGTTCCTTTAAAGTCTAAAGCTCCTATCATTAATTGGAAGACTGGTTATAAAGGTGAAACTCCTTGGTAGGAGATAATCAGAGCTGGTGGAAAGTCTCAAAGGTTTGTAACATTTCCTCAAATGCTCAGAAATTTTGATAGAGAAGATTTAGAGACCTTATGGGCATTAATCAAGAAAAAATATGGAGATTCAAGGCCAGAAAACATTCTGGATACAATTCTTTGGGGATACTTAAAGATTATGTTTGAAGTCTATCATGAAGATAGAATTTGGCAAGAGCAATACAAAAGTAAAGTTATCCTCTAGAAACTTTTTCAATCATGTGGAGTTCACACTGTAATGATGAGAGGACTTCAAATCTACATGCTAGTAGAAAAAGACTATCCTCTGGCACAGAGTACACTTGATATGATGCTTAATGGATCTGTTAAACTTCAAACTGATTATTGGAGTGAAATGCTATATCAGCTTCTCAAGAAAATGGAGAAACAACTTTATGGGGCTGATTACAAGAAAATGAGAAAGTAACTGTTTGAAAACATCCTCCTGGTGAAGGTTCAAGCTTAGATTGGAACTTGATGATTTTGGAAGAAAATATCAAGTTTAGGGTAGGATTGTTGGGTTTTAAAGGTTTCTTGAAGTTACCGCTGCTTACATTGTCAAGACTGCTCAGGTACTTCAAAGGAAATGCAACAAGTCATTACTGCTGCTAGTTATGAAGTTAATGCTGCTTATGGAAGATTAATGTTGCTACAAGATTAATACTGCTAGAACATTTAGTTAGTATTGCTAATACGTTATTAGTATTGCTAGAGTATTAGAGTCGGTTATTATGTATAGTCTGTTTAGATAAATATAGATAAGATTCTATAAAGATTTGTCTTGTAAAGAAAGTTATTATAAGCCAACTAGGACTCCTTAGTCTATAAAAGGAGGACCTAGGGCATAGATGAATATACGATTCTGGAGAAAACTTCAAGGTTGTAAACCCTAATACTCAGAGAGTATTCGTATTATCAATAGTATTCAAGTGTTTAGTTTGATATTCATTATTCATTGTTTCATTTGTTATAAAGTTCTTCTTAAGATCAAATACAAGATTCCGCATTGTGTTTGATAAACCACAAGACAGTTTATATACCCAGTTGTGTTAGATTTATCTAGCATAGCTAAACCTTTACAAGCTAAGGGATTCGATCAAGTGCTCAACTGGGATCAACAAGTACGGACGAGAACTTGAGTCGATAAAGGGATGACAAAAGAAGTCAAGGAAAATAGTGACAAAGGAAAAATGTCAATAAAACAAGTCGATTAGTAAGTTTCCGTATTTTCCCCAAATTTCCAATTAATTTGTATAAGGCCTAAACATTTTAAAAGATAAGTTTAACTACCAAAAATAATTTTTTCCCAAGACAATCTAATAGAAAACAAACGTAAATGTTTCGAGTGTGTTTATTACTTATTATCCAATAACATTATTTCCATATTGTAAATCCGTCACAAATCTGAATATAATAAATTCGTCTCAAGTCTAATATATCATATTCGTTACTAGTCCAATAAGTAAATAATGGTCAATGTCCCATAATGTCATTATGAGTCCAATATTTATTTATGTACTTCAAGTTTCAATCCGTTTAATAATGTCCGTTACTATTATCCAAGTCAAAAATCAATAAGAAATCCGTATCGGATCCAAATCACGATCCCAATGCCGAAACGTACCATTTATCATGAAAACTTATTATTATTTTAAATGTTTTGGGCTTGTGAGCCCATGACCAATTTCCAACCTAATGCAACCTCTCCATAATAAAAGCAGATGGTACATTACTAATAATTGAATTCAATGCTATTAATATTAACGCTTCGTATTACTGTCAACGGACCGTCAAGAATTTTCCGAATGTGGTAGAAACTTTAGTGACAACAAACGTAAAGGACCAAGAAGATTGCCAAACAAATGGATTAACACTTCGTTTTTACACATCACATCGTGTATATTGATTATCAGTTGTAACATACATATCAAATAGGATTGAGATTCTCGTGTTATTGTCATCTTACCTATTTATGTTGTCTACAAGATCCGGTGATCTAGCTTTATCAGCTTGAAAAAAAAATGACATTAAATTATATTGAAAAAAAGAAGCTCCCACTAACCAAAAACAAAGAGATGATGTTTCACTATAACTAAAGCATTCAACATTCATAAAATTTTCGACGACGTAAGAAAGTGTTAGAAGCAGAACTGATATAGACCTGATCAATCGACCTTGGGAAGCGAGCTAAAAATCATTAGTTCACTTGTGCTCATAAAATACCAAGAAAATGGTGGTCACACAAGTACATTAAGAAAGATAAATAAGTCGATAGCAATCAACTAGTGAAGCTATTGGACTTGACCAACAACCAAATATTTGGCTCATAACCCGCAACTCAAACATAAGCGTACCATACTTAGTCAAAATAACTGCTACACACAAACACACCCTTGTGTTTTTTGTTAATTGAGACAAGGATACACCCTTCATGGGTTTTGATTCGACCGAGAGTTAGACCACAACGTAACACAATGAGCACCCCTTTTGTCCAGTAGACATTAAACCAAACCAACTCGCCCTAAGTGGGTGGTGGTCGAACCATGTGTCAAAACAAACAAGTACTCGACACCCTACGTGGGTTTGTTGAACTAAGACACACAAACAAAGAAAACACCACTCTTGTGGTTTGATGCTTATGAATCGAGTATGAAACGCAAATGAACACCCCCCGTAGGTCTCGTTATTTCCAGCAAACCAACAAACATACGCACCCTATGTGGGTTTGTCCATTGTGAAGCTTTAAATAGATGACTTGTATCTTTAGTGGCGATGTGGAAAGGACCCTTTTTGTCAACAACCATAACCGAAAAGATTGAAAGGGTTGACTGAAAATGGGCGAGTCAATATGAGGTTGGGTTAGAATAGGTAACTTAGTTACAGGTTTAATTAGATTGGGTTGAACCAAAAACTACCTGTGCAAACAAGAAGGGAAAACGACCACATGTGGGTTGTCGAGCCGAGAACAAATAAGCACAAACAGTCATGATGACAGCTCAACTCGGCTGAGTTGACTCGGCTGAGTCGACTTGACTCGCCTGAGTTGAGTTGACTCAGTTCATAATAACAAACAAACACCCCTTTAGACCAAGATTCACCACACGAATTAGTATCAAAACGTTTTCATTCAGTTTCTAAATTCCACAAAACTTCCAACAATCATTTTAACAATACTACTCGAGGAGATTATCAACATCAACAAGAAGTAAATGAAACGCATATTATTCGTAGGTTCGAATGAATAAAGGAAAACAACAAATTCAGAATCCTTACAAGATAATTGAGTTCGGTTTGTGGAAACTGTAGAGGGGGCGTGAATACGTTTCCATTTAAAAATTTAAAACTTTTTTATCAAACTCCCGATCAAGTGTGATGTTATATGAAAAGTGTCAACTATGATCATATAGCATCAAGAGATGAATATAGTAAACTACAACATATGCACAATCAAACCACGACACATAGATAATAAACATAACATAAGAAACTAGACACACAAGCAAAAACGTAATGCAAATATAAAGCGATAAAGAATGAAATGAAAGTAAAGAGACAAGTAAGAAGAAGCAAACCGGACACGGTGATTTATAGTGGTTCGGTCACGAAGCTCCTCTTCGCCCTACTCCACTCCCCGAGTACCCAACTCGAGAGTTACTTCACTAATCAACAAACTACCTTCAGGTGGAGAAAACCGTACACGTCGCTTAACTTGTTTTCCGAAACTAAGCTAGATACCGAGTGCTAATCTTAGCTAGCACCAATCTACCACGATCTACCCGATCTACACCGTACACATCGCTTATCCTATTTTCAAAACTAAGCTAGGTGTCGAGTGCTAATCTTAGCTAGCACCAATCTACCACGATCTACCCGATCTACCCTTGATCCACTTGATCAATACACACAAGCCCAATGGCTTCAAGAGATCTCCAAGATCTCGATAAGATCACAATGATCTTCCCTCACAAACTCTCAAAAGAAAAATGATCTTGATGTATGCTATGATACAATCAAGAGTGTAACAAATGTTACAAGACCTAACAACTACAACTCTTGTATCTTCTTGGATACTTTGAGTTCTTCTCTTGCAAATGAAGAGGAATGATAACACTTTGTATCTACTTGGATACCTTGTGTTCTTCTCTTGCTAATCAAGAGGGATGACAACACTTTGTATCTACTTGGATACTTTGTGTTCTTCTCTTGCTAATCAAGAGGGATGACAACACCTTGTATCTACTTGGATACTTTGTGTTCTTCTCTTGCTAATCAAGAGGAATGAAGAGGATCACTTGAATGGAGGATTGGATCACTCTTAAACAAACTAAGAATCTCCAAATGATCAAAGAAAGTCATCTAAGTGAGGAGGGATTAGACCAGAGAAAAGTGACTGGAAAAATCAAGTTGGAAGTGTGAAATGGTCCACTATTTATAGGCAATGGAAAAACTAGCCGTTATAGACCCACGGCTCCACTAATTGTCAGACGGCTCCACTAAATTTAGTGGAGCCGTCGGTACTTAATGGTACCGTGGACGCTCCTTCGTTTGTCTTTAGTGGGGAAGGTTTATTTGGGAATGTTTGGAGCTGTTTTGGGGGGAAAATTGACTGTTGTGATTTTTAAACTTATTTTTCAAAATAAAACATTTCTTTTTAATTCAAAAATAATTTGTAAAATATATTTTTGAAAAAATGTTTTGTCACATTAAAAATGTGAAGTTTAGAAAAATATAATCCTTTGATCATTTGTCAAGTAGTAGATTTGTTTGTCCATACCTTGAGTGATTTATGTCGGGATGGAAATCTACGACTTCTTTGAAGCATACTTGAGACGTCGGGAGGTGTTGATGTAAGTATGCATTGATGATTTGTGTTTACAAGTAACTTGCACATTTTACGTTATGTATTACAAGTTACATGTTTATCATTATTAAAACCGAAGAAACCGTTAAGTTTAAATATCGTAATATTTGCACTAACAATCTCCCCCTTTTTGATGATGACAAATATGTAAACCGTAACACATAGGAAAATGTAAAAGTTACCTGTTTACACTCCCTTCTCCCCCTTTTGTCAAATCAAAATGGTAGTTGCCTCGAGCGCTCCCTTGAATTCATTCCCTACTCCCCCTTATTGAACTACTTTCCTTTCTCCCCAGAAAGGCGAGCTTGCATCATCCCAGTGAGGTCTTCTATCACCACCTTTAGAAAGACTCCATGCTATGTAATCAAATACTCCCGAGCTCCCCCTAGCTCAATGCTCCCCTATGGTGACTTAATCCCCTTGTTTATTTACCTTAGTATCTAGCGGATCCATGGATCAAATTCTTACAAAGGCTTTTCCTACATCAAGGGTTAGCTTCGTGCAACATAATATATAACAGTATAGGAACAACATTATAGGGATAGAATACACATAGCAAGACATGCAAGGGTTAAACTATGTTAACACGTAAGTGTCACAACCCGACCGACAGCCTAGGTGTAATTGTTCAATCAATCACACTAATCAAGAACGAGATTTGTTCGTTGACTAACACACTAAATGACTTCTTCCAAGTTGTCATTGGGAAGGCAAGTTCTAATAAACCTTTTGAACAACATAATCATCTATCTAAGATGATTGGTGTTGGGATGGTTTAGATTAATATATCATTTGCACTGACAATGAGATGCATGATCTATTTCATAAGAAAAAAAAAATGTGCATGTGATCCTAACAGGTTTGGGGTGGATATCTCTAACGGGGTTGAGGTAATGAAGTTCTAGATTTCTAGTTTGGATGATCCTAGGTGTGTGTTAGAGATAATTTGGTGTATGAAGGGTTTCGTGTGATTGTGAGGATTGAAGGTTGGTGATGGAGTTAGGAGTAGCTTGGGAAGGTGGTGTCATTGCTTCATCTTCTTTTGTAAGATCCACAAAGAGTGGTTTTGAAGGTGGTCTTACAGTTATCCTAGGTTTCTTTGAGATGTGGGTGGTGGATTCTTGTGTGGATGACATGGTGTTTGGGTGATGTGAGGTTGAAGATGAAGTGAGGAATAGTTGTAAGGTTTGAGTGTGATGATTGATGGGTTGAAGGTTCTTAGTCTAACTATCACTGTCAAGAGTGAAGCATAGCTAAAAGGTTTGAGTTGGATTGATATAAGGGTTGGGGGTTTTGAAACTAAATATCACTGTCAAAAGTGAAGTTTAGTTATAAGGGTTGAGTGTGATGGGGTTAGTGTGAGAACTAAAGGTTGTGGTGAACTTGGTAGAGGTAAGGATGTGGGGATTCTTGTGGTGGTGTGAGGAGGTGCTCAAGGTAGGAGAATTGAAGGCTCAACTCATCTCTAAGGCACATGATGAGGTGTTGGTTGTGGTGATGGTGATAGTGATGAAGATGATGAGTTAGAGCCAAGTTCAAAGGGGGTTCATGGGGAATGAGGAATGATGTTAATGTAAGGTTTGAAGATTAGATGCAAGATAAGCTTGCAATGGTGATGCCTTATAGAGGCAAGAGTTGTGGGGTTCGAACTAAAAGTTGGTGATAGTGTCTTATGGTGTAGTGAGGGAGTCCTAGGGTGTAAGTGAGTTTGCAAAATCTTGCAGGTTTGAGGTTAGGGATGCAGGGATTTAGAGGGAACAGTGAAAATTCGTCAAACATAGGCACGGTATCACTAAATACCACACGGTACCATTAAATTTAACGGTACCGTGGCCTATTTAACGGTACCGTGACCTGGAAGTCATGAATTTTCCTGTGTAGCCTAGTTCTGGGCAGCTAAAGGGAAGTTTCCTAGGGAATAAGAACCACATTTGTGTGTTCTTGAGAGTGTTTGGTGAAAGACTATATGAGTGTGTTTTCGCTCCCCCTTAATCTATGACCATCCGGACAAGATGTAAAAGATAAAGAGGAAAGCAAACGTTGACGGAAGCGATGAGCTTAGTAACTTCATGACAAGTGGTGGATAGCATACGATAAACTTCACCTTTAAAGTCACGTAGCTCTTCTCAATCATTGTGAATATTCATAGAATATTTATATGATAAGGCATGTAATTACTTGGAGATATCCTAAGGGTAAAGAAGATAAAATCTTCAGGGTTGTGAGGTTGGTGATAAGGTTCTAGTGGGGTTATCTCAACTTATCCTAGTGGTTCTTCGCTTGAAGTGTGTGTGGAAGGTGAGTGGGATACGGAAGCATTGGTAGTGTAGAACTAAGGTTGAAAGGTGTAGATACGTTGGGAAGATAATGGATACGGAAGTAACCATACATATGGTGTGTCCAGTACCATGCGGAAGTGAAAGTGAAGAAGGATTAGGAATCACAAGATAGATACAATCTGTTCTGATAGGATACGGTTCTGGTTCAAGACTACATCGAGTGGGTTTCGATAGTGGTTTTGAAACAGCGAGAATAAACTGTCTCAGCAGACAACGTTCCGAAGGTACCGTTAAATTTAGCGGTACGGTCCCCTATTTAAGGGTACCGTGACCTGCTGAGGTCAGTTTTGACCCAGAATTAGATTTCTGACAAAGAAATTTCACATATGTTGTTATTTTTCTGGACCTTAGATTAAAAGAATTTAAACCGAATAAATTCTTTTATGAATGAATCCAACGGGATTCGATGAACGTTTGTCGAGAACGAGAAATGACATTTAATTGCAGTTTGCAAATTAAACAAACTTTAAATATTTCGGATGAAATATTTAAGTTGTCATTGGAGTTTAAGAGGATTTTACGAATAAATCTCGCTGATTTAGGGAGATTTTTCGACAAGAGGAGAGAATTTATACCTAATAAATTCTTTGAACGGTACTGGACGAGAAGAGATGACTTTTATATTTTCGAGGAAATACATAGGTAGTCATTAGAGCGATGTGAAAGATGACTTAATATTTCCAGTGAAATATTTAGATAGTCATGAGAGGAATTTAAAGAATGACTCAATATTTCCAGTGTAATATTTAAAGAGTCATGAGACAAGACACACGAGATGACTAAAATATTTCCAGTGAAATATTTAAATAGTCATAAGATTTATGAAAAATGTTCCATCATTTCTAGACCTAGACGGAGATGGTTAGGGGATTCTCGGTTGAGAGGTTTGGTTGATTTACGAATTTCGATGTGCTTCGCACGTGAGTGTTTCATGGGGTTTTGAAAGATGTAAAGCTAGGCCTATGGTGCTGATTTGCAGCAGGGTTTAGGATCTTAAGACGTGTATATTCACACGAGGATGAAAGGAACTACTAATCACTTATATAGCAACTCGTGAGTCCTTTGTCACCTGAGGGTTGATGTTAGCTTTTAGCTTTAGGATGAGCGTTTTAACATATGTTGTTAAAAGGCTTGAGTATGATGTTTCGGATATGACATTTAACAATTGCGATCGCAAGTTAAACTTACTCGAATATTTCGGATGAAATATTTAAGTTGTCAACCCTACTCCGAGTTCTACTAGGTTTGTATCCAACCTTCCCATGAAAAATGGGTGTATTACTTGGAAGAAGGCGAAGTGATGACTGGGGAATTAGGAAAACTTCGCAACTACTCTAACTAATAGGTTTTGAAACTAGTGTATGACTCTATGATTTCTAAGGGTTCATAGTGATGGGCATACCTAATTAATAATGTGTCAAAAGGACATAGTGTGAGTGCAAACTTTACAAGAAAATCATGTAAAATGCACATAAGGAATAAATGCAAACATCATGCAAAACATGATAATTATTTAGCATTTAAGATCACGAAGACATTTAATCATATCTTACGAGAGCATGTTATCATTTCGAAACACTTATGTGGGATGCAAGCAATCTAGGTTTGCTAAGGAAGATCCTAGTTACTACTTGTTCAAAATGAAATCCTAATGGAAGATAAAGTTCACCGATGTAAACTATCTCTAGTCAAATGTAGGAATGAAGAATTTTCAAGTTAGAGAATGAGTATGAGACTATCACTAGTGGTGCTCAATTAAGGCTAAACACGACCATTTTTACGGGTTATACACAATCCCAACTTCTCTGGAAGTAATTCAACCGTTAGGTCAAATTGAATTTCTAGTGCGATAGGTTCTCCAGTAGTCATTCTCATGTTAGAAAAAAATTCAAATTCCTATATTTGCCTATCGAAGTATAACAAAGATGATATTAGCTTATTTCGCTAATACATGGCCTAATATGACTCAATTAACCATACTTTGAAAGTCGGTTAAGAAAATGACATGTCTTACACAACTCCTAACAAAGGCAAGCGAAATGTTTTAATTTCGTGTTTGAGATTTAGAGGTTATTTGATGGAGATGATGCATTTTATGATCTCTTGGATAACATCTTTGTTTGTTGAGTTGTTACATGTTATTTTAACATGATTTGGTTTCCTAGAACCAAGAGACACTCTAATGTGATACAATGTAGAATCCACTACATCGTGTGTGTTTCAAGAATGCTCCTTTGCATATCTTGAGGAAAGAATCTAGTAAAGGTTATTTACCTCAGTAGATCTTGTGAGTATTATATTTGAAACGAGACATATTGTATGTTTCAACAAATATGCTTTTCTAAGAGGAAACTTATCACTCTTATGAATGCTTAATGAAATAAGTATTTTAGTGTACGACCAATTTTACTTGTTTATGCAATGACACATGTTGTATTAGGTTATTATTCAACTCTAATATCCTATATTTGTTAACAAGATGCAATGTTATTCTCTTGTAACATAACCATTCATGTTACAAAGACAATAAGATGCATAGGATATAAGTTATCCTTTGTCAATCTTTTGATGAGAGAAATACATGTGATATTCTCAAAGATTGATGACTTACATAATAGTTAATAACATATTATGTGTGACACTTTTACTAGACATGTGATTTTGATTGTTGAGTCGTTCATGAGCAAAGTTTACATATGTTATTTGTTTGCTCGTGTTTGGTTTTTCGGAAATGACACATTTACTAATTGCATTGCAATGTAAATTACTTGTATATTTCGGATGAAACATCCAAGTTGTCAATCCTACTTGGTTGTGTATTTTATGCATCTTTTAAACATATTAGTTTAATGTTTGGAACACAACCATTGGACTAGAAGACTCAATATGGCATCTTCAACACAAGTGTGAGTTATGATCCGATGCATATTATTTTCGTCTTGATAGGACGTCATTATTTTCACAACACTCGAATGTGATTGAGTATGTAGATTCAAGATAATACATTTCATCATATTTTGATCTTATCTTGAAGCTAGACAAATAATGACTCCAATTTCATGTCCACACTCAAAAACTTGTCAATTAGATTCGATAATGACATCAATCATAATTTGAATAATGAATTGATATGTACTCGAGATCTTTCTTGACCCTCACAATCACTCCTTTTTTAAAAAGAAAATAAAAATTTAAGGAGTGTATTCCATTTATTCTAACACTAGCTGTATGTGTGAGGTTAATGACATATTAAGTTACTACTTTGATATTGTCATTTATTTTTATTTGAGAAAAACTATTTATATTATTAAGTATAATATTTTTAGTTTTTCGACACCTCATTGGTATAAAAATAATTATCTTAACTATTTTTATACAACATACGTAAAATCCTAAATGTTTAAAACATTGTGTATGTGTGTTAGATCAATGCAAGTTTAATACATTTTCATTTACTTAAATACTAATGTATTAATATGATCTTTTATCTTGTTTAGACAACCCATGGTCAAGCAAGACAAAATGATGTAATCTCTTAGAGATCATGTTAGGGATTTTATGAAATTGTTAAGTGTTTTGGGTTGATATACTTTTTACACTTAAGCCTTTGGAAAAATAATTGTGTAAGACAATATCTTTCGACACACATGATCTACCAACTTATTTTCTATTCCTAAGAGGGTTACTAAACCATTTCAAAAACTTGCAACAAATGCAAGAAAAATGGTGTATGCCTATATGCAATATAAACTAATTACTTAATATAGTGCAAGTAATTTAGCATGAGCCTTATAAACGCAAAAACCGGAAAACTATACTAAACAAATAGCAACAAGACATTAAAGGCACAAATAAAAACAAATAGCCATTCAGGTTAACACACAAAAATACTTATCGTCATTTTGTGTATTAAGTATAACAATGTATACTTAGCTTGATTTTATTTGAAAATGAATTGGTTTCCTCCTCATTTCAAAGATTTGATCAAGTTCAACACCTTGAAATCATGAATACATCAACGTGTGATGTTCACTTTGTGATTTGACGAAAAATTTGTGCAATCGGCATGACCAGAAAAGACTCTCTGTTACGAATTGAAGACTCTAGTAAATTTTACTTTACAATCACTTTCTAAAAGTATTTTTAAGTGAAAGTAGACTCAATTACATTTAAAACGATAGGTGGCACGACTCCTACGGACTTACGGTTGATTTTATACGAATTTTTGAAAATTACCGAATTCTGAAAATCAGACGAAGGTACCGTTAAATTTAGCGGTACCGTCCATATTTAGTGGAACCGTCCGTTATATTTAACGGTGCCGTACCTGTTATTTCAGTTTTGAACAGAACCAACTTTTATTAATTTAAGAAAACCTTCAAGCTAGTATGACAATGTATACTTAACAACAAAACTTGTAAGTATTAAGCAACTAAATACTTTTCATATTTTTATCACCTTCATGGGTAATTTGATACATGGATCGTACTCAATTTTGAAAACCATTTGTTTTAAAAATTTGAGCGACGTGGCTCTAGTACCAATTGTGGAAACCGTAGAGGGGGGTGAATACGTTTCCATTTAAAAATTTAAAACTTTTGTATCAAACTCCCGATCAAGTGTGATGTGATATGAAAAGTGTCAACTATGATCATATAGCATCAAGAGATGAATATAGTAAACTACAACATATGCACAATCAAACCACGACACATAGATAATCAACATAACAAAAGCAAAATCGCAATGCAAATATAAAGCGATAAAGAATGAAATGAAAGTAAAGAGATAAGTAAGAAGGCGCAAACCGGACACGGTGATTTATAGTGGTTCGGTCACGAAGCTCCTCTTCGCCCTACTCCACTCCCCGAGTACCCAACTCGAGAGTTACTTCACTAATCAACAAACTCCCTTCAGGCGGAGAAAACCGTACACGTCGCTTAACTTGTTTTTCGACACTAAGCTAGATGTCGAGTGCTAATCTTAGCTAGCACCAATCTACCACGATCTACACCGTACACGTCGCTTATCCTATTTCCGACACTAAGCTAGATGTCGAGTGCTAATCTTAGCTCGCACTAATCTACCACGATCTACCCTTGATCCACTTGATCAATACACACAAGCCCAATGGCTTCAAGAGATCTCCAAGATCTCGACAAGATCACAATGATCTTCCCTCACAAACTCTTAAAAGAAAAATGATCTTGATGTATGCTATGATACAATCAAGAGTGTAACAAATGTTACAAGACCTAACAACTACAACTCTTGTATCTTCTTGGATACTTTGAGTTCTTCTCTTGCAAATGAAGAGGAATGATAACACTTTGTATCTACTTGGATACTTTGTGTTCTTCTCTTGCTAATCAAGAGGGATGACAACACTTTGTATCTACTTGGATACTTTGTGTTCTTCTCTTGCTAATCAAGAGGGATGACAACACCTTGTATCTACTTGGATACTTTGTGTTCTTCTCTTGCTAATCAAGAGGAATGAAGAGGATCACTTGAATGGAGGATTGGATCACTCTTAAACAAACTAAGACTCTCCAAATGATCAAAGAAAGTCATCTAAGTGAGGAGGGATTAGACCAGAGAAAAGTGACTGGAAAAATCAAGTTGGAAGTGTGAAATGGTCCACTATTTATAGGCAAGGGAAAAACTAGCCGTTATAGACCTACGGCTCCACTAATTGTCAGACGGCTCCACTAAATTTAGTGGAGCCGTCGGTACTTAATGGTACCGTGGACGCTCCTTCGTTTGTCTTTAGTGGGGAAGGTTTATTTGGGAATGTTTGGAGCTGTTTTGGGGGGAAAATTGACTGTTGGGATTTTTAAACTTATTTTTCAAAATAAAACATTTCTTTTTAATTCAAAAATAATTTGTAAAATATATTTTTGAAAAAATGTTTTGTCACATTAAAAATGTGAAGTTTAGAAAAATATAATCCTTTGATCATTTGTCAAGTAGTAGATTTTTTGTTCATACCTTGAGTGATTTATGTCAGGATGGAAATCTACGACTTCGTTGAAGCATACTTGAGACGTCGGGAGGTGTTGATGTAAGTATGCATTGATGATTTGTGTTTACAAGTAACTTGCACATTTTACGTTATGTATTACAAGTTGCATGTTTGTCATTATTAAAACCGAAGAAACCGTTTAGTTTAAATATCGTAATATTTGCACTAAAACAGTTAACGAAGAGATCAAAAGAAACAGTAGCCCCAAATCCAATTCGACATGCAATTCCACACACCCCTTGTTTCTGAACTCGTTTCCACTTAGAATCCGATTACCACTTTTCTGTTTTTGATTTGATGCTTTGCTTTGATAATTTTCTTGAGTGTGTGGAGCCAAGTGAGAATCGATTTGGGTTATAAAAACCTAAATAAGGGACGTTTGACTCCTTCCCTTATGGGTATTAGTCGAACTTGTAGTCATTTATGGAAACCGTCCCCCCCCCCCGGCTTCATCCTCTAGCGTTGACTTCCGAAGTTGAGACAAAAGAGGTCCAGACTGTGGGGCTTCAAGGACACTTGGGACCCCTTGGTATTTTTGTTTTCATCAAAGGTGAATCAGATATGTGTATATGAGGTGGTGGGGATGGAGGTGTGCAGAGGGAGAGAAGGGTGCTCGTGTGTGCGGATAGAGATGAAGAAAAAGAAAACGTTCTATTAACTTTTTTTTTTTTTTTTTTTTTTTTTTTTTTTTTTTTTTTTGACTTTTGTTTTAATTCGTTTATATAAAAAGTTAGTGGGTTGGGTTTAATTAAATAAGAGGCAAGTGTTAGATTAATAGGTTTAAGTGTACCCCGTGTTTCGCTGAGCTCTGGTTTAATTAGTGTTTTTCGGGTTATCGTGAGCACGAATGGTATCCTTTTCGAGTGCGTTTTTATAAAACTTATATAAAAACACGGTCTTTGGTTCCCGAATAATAGGTACTATTTTATGTCTTTACTGGAATTTGTGTCGGTACGCGTGTGGTGTTGTGTGCGAGATGTTTCTCGTTTTAATACGTAAATGATCAGTAGTAGTCAGAAAACAAAATATTCACATTTTCTAATAAAATAAACAATACAGTGAGTTACTGTAAGCTACAGTGTGCGGGATAGCTTCCCAAAATGCTCACGTGAACTCAAAAATGTTCAGTTATGTTCAGTTTTGTAATAATAAATATATATTTATTATTTAAAAATCAGTCGGGAAAATTACGGGTGGTTACATTTAGTCGCTCTAGGATATGGTTCAAGATGAACCACATCTCATTTTGCAACTCATGAACCAAAATGTTGGTTCTTTGAGTGAGTTGGGCGGTCCGCTCACACATGGAACAACCATGTCGAGGGAAGTTGGGTGGAAGGTTTGGTTCGTTTGTTGGTGGTGGTGGTGTTGGTTGGTAGTTTGATGGTGGAGGTGGTGGTGTTGGTTGATGGTTTATTGGTGGAGGTGGTGGAAAATAAGTAGGAGACATGATTGATGCAAGCAAGGTGGATTGTAAATCCGTTGCTTTATTTAGGTGGGAATCCACCATGTTTGAGAAGGCGTAGAGGCAATCAAGTTCCTCATTTATTTCGCCTTGAGTTTGTGGTTGGTTAATCCACATTGACTCATCAATGATTTGTAGTGTGGATGTTGGTGAAAAAGGTTGTGGTTGAGGTTGTTGTGACGGAGCTTGATCACGGTAATGAGGACCATGAATGTCCCTATAGATGGGATGGAAGAGAAGTGGTTCTCGATGTGAAGGTTCTGCCTTAAATGGCATTGGTGGTGGATTGGTGGACCTAGGTGGAAGGTCTTCCAAGGTTTCTAGATAGGGATGTGGTGAGGTTGGAGGAGTTGCAAACAACTCAATGGGTTGGAGTTTGGGTGAATGGGGAGGTGATGGTGATCTTATCACTTGAGATGGTGCGGGTGTTGGTATGGTAGCCACTAGAGTTTTAGTGGGTGGTGGAGTGGTGATTATGATATGGGGTGGTGTTGCAGTTGATAGAGTAAGGAAATTTTCATTTGCAATGGGAGATGAGATGTTCAAAGGTGATGATTCTTTGGATGAAGAGTTGAGATTAACAAAATAGCAAGGTCTGACACTCATTCTTGCTGTTCTTCTGTGTGGTCTGGATGTTGAGGAATTGTTTGATTTAGGCATTGTGAGGGAGAAGGTTGCTTAGAAATGCAGAAATGTTGCTTAGAAATGATGGTGAAGATGTGAGAAATGATCAAACAAAAGCACCTAATTTATAGACACCAAGGTTTATGGAAGAGTGTGTTTGGATGTGATGTTGATCCATAGAAATATGTTGGTTCCTAATGATTTTGAAGAAGAAAAGAAGCTAGTCATATCATCAAAGTCAATCCATTGAGATGGAGTTGAGTAAGATGAAGAAGATATGCAGTAAATGCAAAGGGTGAGTGGGAAATCTAATGATGTGATTGATCCACGGATTTCAAAGAACCATTTTGAGGGATCTTTGCTTGTTAGAGAAAGGTAACTTGAGCGGAAATTTGAAATTTCAAAATTTGGTGGGAAATTGTATTCCTATTTGTCTAAGGTTGCTAAGATGATCCTAATATGATGAAATATTAGTAAAGGTATCATAAATCAAGAATCAATTATCTAAAGTGAGGGATTAAATGAAGAATTAAAAAATATGACTGTTGATACGCAGAACCAAACGAAAACAAAGGCGGATCCCTGTTTTTGGTTCTGCGGAATCCGTTGGGTGAATTTTGGCGGCACCAAAATATTAGACAGACGGAACCATATTTTTGGTTCTGCCATATCCGCCGAGCAAAAATTCGAGACAGTGGGCATTTTTAAAGGCCCGAAACCCGTTCAAATCCCGAAAATTGTCCTAAAACATATGTAATTAATTAGTTGTGATTGATTAAAAACAAAAACACAGGTAACAACACATGTAATCATATAGCTCAAATCAAGGCTAATGAACTTACTATTAATAGAATTAAGCCAAACAGTAGCTTAAGCGAAGAAAATTGATAACATGTAAATGTTATTGCCCTACATGATCAAGTTAGTTTTCATAGTTGTTCAACGATAAGAAAATATCCTACAACCATAACAATTCATCACATCATTGTTTAAAACCTATTGTACCAAACACTCGTTAACCTCTCACTGCTTGTCGAGTTTCTTGTTTATCTTCATTATCCAACGCCCGATGTTCTTGAACATCCCTCTTGTTTGTTTGAATTCTTCAGATTGTTGTGCTATTGAAGGAAGTTGGCTCATATACTCTGGAGGTGGAATCCTAGAGTTTGGGAGTCCGTCATCCTCACTCATGGATGATGATGATGATGATGATGATGATGAGGTTGGTGGATGAGGACGTTTTCCTTTCAATGTGGCTACTCTTTTGTCACTTAAGGGTACAAATGTTTGAGGAATGAGGGAGTAGTCAGGTAAGAAACCTCTAGCATTAGGAGGGATAGGTTCAAATGCTCTAAGAAGACGGGTGAGAAGCATCCCGTATGGCATAGCGGTTGTTCCTAACACGGGTATGTCGGCCATCCTTTTGGCCACATAGTATGCAAGATTGAAAGGTTGATGAGTTGAGATGCAATAGAGCATGTAGCAAAGGCTAGCATTGATGTGGTCTCTATTCCCTATGGTGCACAAGACGTTGGCCTTAAGAATTTCTTCCCATTTCTTAAATTGTGGCCTAAGCTCGTTTAGCTCCATGCCAAACGAGTCTCGATCAACTTGATGCCCTTGTTGGGTTGTCCTAGTGTAGGTGGTCCCAGGGAGGAAGAGATGATCACGGATAGCCTCTTTTGGTGTCAAAGGTGTGTCGTATGGAGGCATACGATCGACAATGGAATCAAGGGTTGACAAAGACCATTTGTCCGAATAAAGGCAAGTGCCTTGACCCGGAATTCCGAGAACTTCAGCAAATTGGTTCAAAGGAATGTTGAATTGGGATTGATTGACTTTAAAATGAATGAAGATGAGACCATAATCATTTTTGCTAAGAACTACACTAGCATAAAACTCTAAAATAAATCTAGGACATATAGGCTCATCAATGTCCAAGAGGCAATAAAATTGAATAACGGCTAGCTCTTGGCGAATGTTTGTTCCTTCTAGAAAGGAAGGGTCTATGGTTCTACCCTCGTGGACATATCTCTTTTCTAAGCCCTTAAATATTTTGACTTGTTCCGTTGAAAGTCCCTTAGTCTTATGGTGTTTTGGGAGATACTTAAGGGTGTCTTTGTGATCACAGAAAGTTGTGGGAGGCATGTTTGATCCTAAATACAAAAATTATATACTTTAGTTAAAATTAACGAAAGTTTAGATATGATGTTCTAGTGTGTGCCTACATGGGGACAACGTGGAGGTGCGGTTACCTCGACTCCTTTTAATGCATGAAAATTTCATTAAGCAAATTTTATAAAAAAAATGAGAGATAACCCAAACGCTCCTAATTCAATGTAGCTTCAATTGAATGTACCCGAAAATACATATTAGTTATGTATTTCCTTTAGCATTCAAGAGACATTATGTAAATAATGTTTAAAACATAACGTTTTTATTTGTATGAACAATGTGAAAAAAAAATTTCCTAATCGTGAGAAGATTTTTATAAAAAATTTCTCATTGGGTTTTTAGTGAATTATGATAATGTCCTACAAGATCCAATTCCTAACTATGGAAAACATGATTTGTTATGTAATTCAGTGAATATGCTTCATGATTAAAAAATTATGCATAATCCCCAAGTTTTGGTTTTGTGCAAGAAATAAAAATCCTAGACTCAGATCAAGAATGTAAATAGAGTTAGGATACTTACAGTGTGAGTTAGAACACAAGTTTGTTGAAGAAGATGACCTAAGTTCTGCTATGGGTCGAGTTCTAGTTTCTTGTGTGTTTTTGGGGAATGTGAGAAGGAATAAAGGAGTGTTTGTTTAATATACTAAAAAAAACTGGCCCAGGAACCCACGGATAGGGCGGAACCAAAAATTGGGATCCGCCCATGTTGTCGAAGGGTTCCGCGGGTGCAGTTTTGGTTTTTGGTTATTTTTGTGTTTGGTTAATCTAAGGTTTAAGATAAAGTTTTAACAACACATTAGGTTCCATTAATCCTAAACCAAGTCTAAGAAGGTTAAATGGTTCTCTCTTAAGAGGTTTTGTGAGGATATCGGCAATGTTGTCTTTTGAGGATACTTTCTCAATCGAGATGTTTTCTTTTTGAACATTGTCGCGTAGAAAGTGATGACGAATTTCTATGTGTTTGGTTCTAGCATGTTGAACTGGATTCTTGTTAAGGTCGATAGCTCCTTTGTTGTCGCAGAGAATGAGGACGTCATTGAGTTGAATCCCATAGTCGACGAGAGCTTGTTTCATCCAAAGTGCCTGCTGACATGCTTTTCCTGCAGACACGTACTCGGCTTCGGTTGTTTAGATTGCTAGAGCCGTTTGTTTCTTTGAGAACCATGCGGTAAGACAATGTCCAATAAAAGTACAAATACCACTTGTACTCTTTATATTGACATAGTCACCGGCATGGTCTGAGTTGGCATACACTATGGTTTCAATTCTCGTTCCTTTGGGATACCATAATCCTAAGTGTGTAGTACCTTTAATGTATCTAAAAATCCGTTTTACGGCTTCAAGATGGGATGCTTTAGGATCTTCTTGAAAGCGGGCGCATAGACAAACACCAAACATAATGTCGGGTCTACTAGCCGTGAGATAGAGTAGACTACCAATCATTCCTCTATATTTAGTGCTATCTACGGATTCACCTTTGTCATCCTTGGTGAGTTTAGTTTCCGAAGACATAGGAGTTTTCATAGGTTTGGAATCTTCAAGACCAAATTTCTTAAGCATATCTTTGATGTACTTAGATTGGTTTAAGAATATCCCATCTTCTAATTGTTTAATTTGGAGTCCTAAGAAAAAGTTTAGTTCTCCCATCATACTCATTTCAAACTCGTCATGCATGATTTATGAGAAATCGTCGCATAACTCTTGACAAGTTGATCCAAATTGATGTCATCCACATATATTTGAACTATGATAATATGTGATCCCTTTTTCTTAGTGAAAAGAGTGTTGTCTACTAGTCCCATGGTATACTTATGTTCAACTAGGAAAGTCTTAAGTCGATCATACCATGCTTTTGGTGCTTGCTTAAGTCCGTATAAAGCTTTTTTAAGTTTGTAGACATGATTTGGTTTTTAAAAGTCGGCAAAGCTGGGAGGTTGTGCTACATACACTTCCTCATTAATAAAACCATTAAGAAATGCACTTTTAACATCCATTTGGAAAAGTTTAAAGTCATCAGCACATGCATATGCAAGTATTATTCTAATTGACTGTTGGGAATTAAATGTTCTGAAGATTAGTATTGGAATTAAATGTTCACAAGGTTAGTACTGCTCAAGGAAAAACACTAAGTGTTGATACTACTGCTAGTGTATTAGATTCTACTGCTAGTGTTAGAGTTTCTACTGCCACAAGGATACTACTGCTAGCGCATCAGATACTGCTGTTGGAATGACTCATCCTACTGCTGAATGGATAAGTGTCGCGTATACTACTGCTGGATGGATAAGTATGTATAAGATATTTGTGTATAAAAGTCAAATATATACGGTAGATAATATCTTAGATATGTTTTCAGTCAACATGTTAAACACGAAACAAGTTATATCTTAGGGACTGGCACACATAACATGCAAGTAGTTCGACAAGACTTATCAATATTGTAAAGATCTCCTTTGGACTATAAAAGGGATGTTGGGATTCTTGATTTGATGAGACAAAGTAAATAGAAGAATGAAACAAAAGGGCTTAAAGTGACAAAAGATGAAAGTTCAAAAGAAAGAAAAGATTACTACGAGATCTTTTATTTTTAGTATATATCTTTTGTAAACCCTAGATCATCTATTATATAAAGAGATCAAGGGTACATAGGTTTCATTAAGTCTTCCATGACGTAGATTACTAAAGGTGTGTGTGTGTGTTCTAGGGCGTGGTTCATTGTAAATGCCTAGAACTAGTTTGTTACCTCTAAGATCAGAGGTGTCTTTGATCCTTGTTATAGTTTAGATAACACGTTATATTGTTATCAATATAATTGGAGGTGATTGTGAGAGAAACCTTGTGTCAATAACTTTGATTTGTTTTAAATACGCTGCATATATTATCATTGTTATTGTTATCCCTAAGGCTCAAAACGCTCCAAGGAGTCTAACAAACTCCACAATTGGTATCAGAGCTTGGGGAGCTCGTTACCTAGGGATTTACAAGGTTTACTGGTGTCGTGTTTATGAAGAAAAAGATGTCGAAGAAGAAGCAGTTTTATGAAGGTACGATTTGGTATAAATGAATTTTTTTTTAGTATCGATTGGTTCTGTGACGACAAAATCTGACACGACAAACAAAAGTAATTAAAAAAAGAATATGTTGTCGTCTTTTGCAATTATGGAGTGTCAAAAGGTTTGTGTATGGTGCGATCTAATTGGTCAAGGTTTTGATTTGCGTTAATGGGTCAGTAGCAGTTTCTTTTATCAATTAATTGGTACGGTGGTAATATATTATTATGGATTCTTTAAATTATCCTCATTGGTGGACCGAGAATAAATTGTTTATCTTTGTATCATGGATCTGTATAAAGTTTGCTAGTCACGTGAATTAGCATGTGATGATTGAGGCTGCTATAAATTTTTTTTAATTGGTCAGAGTTAACAGTAGTATAGAATTCAGAGATTGGAATTGCATACTAGAGACTTAGGTGAACGAGTTATACTGATGTTGCTTTTGGGATCAGTGTTGAACTTAATGCTGCTTTATTCAACATACTACTGCTCTCATATTACATACTGCTGCTACGTTTCGAGTTACTACTGCTCGACATATGTTTCTACTGCTGGGCTTCTATGATCGATACTACTGCTAGTTATGTGAGACGATACTACTGCTTTCCAATATTCCTACTGCTCGCTTCACGTTACTGTTGCTACATATTAATTACTACTGCTGGGGTTTAAATGATTTATGGTTCGATATATATGATTGAGTTACGAGCAGTGAGGGGAAGCATCTATAGTTGATTAGAGATTTGGCACACACACAAGCGAAGTTCACACACACGAGGTTTTGGATTTGTTTTCGGTTCGTTAAAGTTTTAAAGGCTCGAATTAAATTTTCTTATTGGCGAAGAGGAGTATTTGTTGCTTATTTGATGATGCAGTGGAATTTTTCAAGGTTGTGTCTTATCATATCTTAAACGCTTACAAAGTTTAAAGATAACTTGTTTGTTCGTTCAGGTGACTAAGAATTGACAAAACACTTGAAGGAATTATGTTATTGTGCTCAGTGATTATTGTCAAGAGATTGCGATCTCCCTATACGTGGAGTATACGTTCGAAGTCATATTTAGTACAAGGCATAAGACACAAGGTTGGTTTCTTCTACTTCAGCATCAAATTGGTAATGATTAGTTTTCTTCAACAATATATAAAGCCTACAGATTTGAAGAATCATTTTATGTACATGCATCACTCGAGGGAAAGTTTCTACTGTTTACATTCTCTATTTGTTGATAACAAAAAGGGGAAGAGATATTTTGGTGGCATGGCATGGTTTAAGGGGAAGACAATTTTGTTTCATTCAGGGAGATGTTTACATCTCAACTTCTCTACTTCGTCTAGGGAAGTTCGTACACGACTTTGTTTGTTTTGTCATCATCAAATAGGGGAAGATTGTTGGGATTCTTGATTTGATGAGACAAAGTAAATAGAAGAATGAAACAAAAGGGCTTAAAGTGACAAAAGATGAAAGTTCAAAAGAAAGAAAAGATTACTACGAGATCTTTTATTTTTAGTATATATCTTTTGTAAACCCTAGATCATCTATTATATAAAGAGATCAAGGGTACATAGGTTTCATTAAGTCTTCCACATTAAGTCTTCCACGATGTAGATTACTAAGGTGTGTGTGTGTGTTCTAGGGCGTGGTTCATTGTAAACGCCTAGAACTAGTTTGTTACCTCCAAGATCAGAGGTGTATTTGATCTTTGTTATAGTTTAGATAACACGTTATATTGTTATTAATATAATTGGAGGTGATTGTGAGAGAAACCTTGTGTCAATAACTTTGATTTGTTGTAATTCCGCTGCATATATTATCATTGTTATTGTTATCCCTAAGGCTCAAAACGATCCAAGGAGTCTAATAAACTCCACAATAAGATATTGTGGTGGCATGGCATGGTTTAAGGGGAAGACAAGTTTGTTTCATTCAGGGAGATGTTTACATCTCAACTTCTCTACTTCGTCTAGGGAAGTTCGTACACGACTTTGTTTGTTTTGTCATCATCAAATAGGGAAAGATTGTTGGGATTCTTGATTTGATGAGACAAAGTAAATAGAAGAATGAAACAAAAGGGCTTAAAGTGACAAAAGATGAAAGTTCAAAAGAAAGAAAAGATTACTACGAGATCTTTTATTTTTAGTATATATCTTTTGTAAACCCTAGATCATCTATTATATAAGAGATCAAGGGTACATAGGTTTCATTAAGTCTTCCACGATGTAGATTACTAAAGGGGTGTGTGTGTGTTCTAGGGCATGGTTCATTGTAAACGCCTAGAACTAGTTTGTTACCTCCAAGATCAGAGGTGTCTTTGATCCTTGTTATAGTTTAGATAACATGTTATATTGTTATTAATATAATTGGAGGTGATTGTGAGAGAAACCTTGTGTCAATAACTTTGATTTGTTTTAATTCCGCTGCATATATTATCATTGTTATTGTTATCCCTAAGGCTCAAAACGATCCAAGGAGTCTAACAAACTCCACAATTGGTATCAGAGCTTGTTATCTAGAAACTGATATCGAGAAGAATTTTTATTAATTAAGATCTGTTCATCATCAACTAAAGCAACGGATTCTGAATCTACTCATAGGGTGACTGCTACTAAAGTTCCTATGCTTAAGCCTAATGAGTATGAACTCTGGAAGATGCGAATTCAGCAGTACATAAAGATGCTTGACTACTCCATGTGGGAAGTCATTCAGAATGGAGATACTTTACCTGCCAAGGCTACTGATGGGACACTTTTACCCAAGGTTGCAAAAATCGTGAATCGGTAGTCGGGCGGTCGACCCCCCTGTAGCTTGTAATCGGTCTAGGTGGGATTAATCAGTGATTAATCAGATTGGCATTTTCGACAAGTTTTCTGTATTTCCGGCAAGTTTTAGGTATTTCCGGCAAATTTTTGGTATTAATGGTAAGATTTTTCGTAAAAAGACATCTTGAAATAGATATAAACAACAAGTATAACTTATTATACATTTTTACGGCGAGTTTTGGGTATTTTCAGCAAGGTTGAAGGTTTCGGGCAAGCTTGACCATCGTTGACCATCATTAACCGTCGTTGACCACGGTTGACCGAGTTGTTTGACCAATTTACACAAATCGGAAAGGTTGGCAGCCTTGTAGCACCTAATCGGCGATTAATCGGCCTTGTAGGCCTTGTTTTGCAACACTGCTTTTACCCATTAAAACTAATGAGGAGAAGGCTCAGAGGAGGTTGGAAATTAAAACTCACAGTATCCTCATGATGGGGATACCCAATGATACCAAGATATTGTGGTGGCATGGCATGGTTTAAGGGGAAGACAAGTTTGTTTCATTCAGGGAGATGTTTACATCTCAACTTCTCTACTTCGTCTAGGGATGTTCGTACACGAATTTGTTTGTTTTGTCATCATCAAATAGGGAAAGATTGTTGGGATTCTTGATTTGATGAGACAAAGTAAATAGAAGAATGAAACAAAAGGGTTTAAAGTGACAAAAGATGAAAGTCCAAAAGAAAGAAAAGATTACTACGAGATCTTTTATTTTTAGTATATATCTTTTGTAAACCTTAGATCATCTATTATATAAAGAGATCAAGGGTACATAGGTTTCATTAAGTCTTCCACGATGTAGATTACTAAAGGTGTGTGTGTGTGTTCTAGGGCGTGGTTCATTGTAAACGCCTAGAACTAGTTTGTTACCTCCAAGATCAGAGGTGTATTTGATCCTTGTTATAGTTTAGATAACACGTTATATTGTTATTAATATAATTGGAGGTGATTGTGAGAGAAACCTTGTGTCAATAACTTTGATTTGTTTTAATTCCGCTGCATATATTATCATTGTTATTGTTATCCCTAAGGCTCAAAACGATCCAAGGAGTCTAACAAACTCCACAAGGGAGATCTTAGCTTAGATGTTAGAGTGCTTAATATAAAATATAAGTGTGTCTAAGTAAGTTAAATAGTGACTAGTTGAAAGCTTAGAAAACATACAGTGTGTTGAACATAACAGAAATAGTTTTCTTTGTAATAGAGATTCAAGGTTTGTAACCCTAGTGATAGTAAAGATCACTCGTATTATTCTCAATAATATTGAATCGTTTGGTGTTAAACATTCTGTGTTCATTATCAAATTCAACAACCACCACTGTTCCATTTCCAATAACAATATCCTTCTAAGTGTGGTTAAGTAGATTCCGCATAGTTAATCATATTCACTCAAAGTATCATATGCATACACTATAAAGGACTAACATCCTCAGAGTGTATTACATCCTCTCATTGACTCAAGCCTAGCAAACGGTGCAAATGTTTCGTCATAGTCTATACCTTCTTGTTGATTGTAGCCTTGAGCTACTAGCCTAGCTTTGTTTTAGACACAACACCATTTTCATCCATTTTATTTCTAAAAACCATTTTGTTCCAATTATGGTTTGACATTTAGGTTGAGGGACCAATGTCCAAACATCATTTCCAACAAATTGGTTTAACTCTTCTTGCATTGCTATAACCCAATATTCATCTTTTATGGCCTCATTTATATTTTTGGGCTCAATTGTTGAAATGAAACAAAAGAAATTACCTTGATTTTGAACTTTTGATCTTAAGGTTCTTTCATTAATTTCTCCTATGACATTATCTAATTGATGACTTCTAGATTCTTTGATATTGACTATTTTCTTATTTAAAGGTTCATCTTCTTTATCGTTATCTAGATTTTATTGATTTTCAATCATTTGACTTTCAACTAAGTCATCATCTACCAAAGGTGATGTCTTAGAGGGAGGTGGACTTTCGTCAAATGTTACGTTCAACGATTCCTCGACTCTTAAGGTTTCTTTGTTCAAAACGATATAGGCTTTACTATTTTGTGAGTATCCAAGGAACACACCTTCATAAGACTTTGGGTCAAACTTGGTGAGATAATCCTTAGTGTTTAAAATGAAGCACTTGCTTCCAAAAACTCTAAAATATCCTAATGTAGGCTTTTTGCCTCTATAAAGCTCATATGGTGTTTTATTCAAAAATGGTCTAATTAAAACTCTATTTAAGATATAGGTGGATGTGTCAATGGCGTTACACCAAAACTTTTGTGGTATATTTTGTTCATTTAGCATTGTTCTACTCATTTCTTGAAGTGTTCTGTTTTTACTTTCTACTACACCGTTAGATTGAGGAGTACGCGGAGCTGAAAAGTTATGTGTTATGCCATTAGCATCACAAAAAGCTCCAAATTGAGTTTCATTGTCAAATTCTCGACCGTGGTCTGTTCTAATTGGCACAATGCTAATTCCTATTTGATTTTGAATTTTCTTACTTAGAATTTGAAATTTATCAAATGCTTCATTTTTAGTTTTCAAAAATTTAGTCCAAGTATATCTTGAATAATCATCCACTATAACCAAAGTGTAGAAGTTTCCTCCATAACTTTATATAGCGGATGGACCAAATAAATCCATATGCAACAGTTCTAAACACCTAGATGTGGACACCATGTTTTTAGCCTTATGGCTATTATGAACTTGTTTCCCAATTTTGTAAGCATCACAAAAGTGTTGGTCGTATTTCAACTTGGGTAGGTTCCTAACGAGTTCCTTAGATGATAGAGATTGGATTAGTCTCATATTGGCGTGACCTAAGCGTCTATGCCAAAGAGTTGAGTTGTCGTCTAGAGAGGTAAGACAAAGTTTGTCTTTAGATGTTTTATCTAATTTCATAACGTATACGTTATTTTTCAAAACACCTTTACCTACGGTTATACCGTCTTTAAGTATTTTACTTCCGTTTTCACTGAGAGATTGTACCTTTTCTGACGATTTTACTTTTAAGCTTGCAACCAAATGTAACATTACCTCCGTCGTATGGTTGGTAGGTTGAGAAAAGGCTTTTGTTTCCCGTCATGTGCCTTGAACACCCGCTGTCTTTAATCCACTCGTCTGGTTCCAATCCAACTTTCAAGCATACCTAAGTTATAGAAAAACTCAAGCATTTGGTCCCCAATATCTCATGGGTCCATTTGGGTTAAACATCCCATTATCTTGATTCATGTATGGAAATGGTGGATAAGGGTTCCATGGCATGTAGTTGGGACCTTGATAATTCCTAGGAAAGTTTGGGTTCCAACTATTTTGATAATAATCTTGTGTGTTGTAATTACTCTTTGGAAAGGGGCGTTTGGGAACAGTAGTCCTAGGTCTTTGTTGAACAGTTTTAGTTCTAAACTCATTTTTAGCTTGTCCTATTCCTATGGTAACAACTGGTTTCTATTTGTTTATAGTTGGACTAGTGTTAGATTTCCTAGTTACTTTAACAAACTCTGTACGAGCCGATGTACTAGCTTTCTGTTCAGCAACAGTACCCACGGATCCCTTTTCCACTACTGGCAGAACCAAATTTTTGGTTCCGTCGGATCCGTGGGTTTCTGAAACTGTTGAAACAGTTTCTTGTACCTTAACGGCTTGTTTCTTAAAACTACATAAGTCTCCTACTTTCATAAAGCCTAATCCAGTTTTATCATGAGGTAACTTTTGAATTTTCATTATCTCATCTGCTAAACTAATATTTTAATCAAACCTTTTAAACTTAGAGGTTTCTTTGATAAGTGTATCCTGTGTGTTCTTAAGCTTTTCTAATTCTAGTTTAAGCTCTTCACATGAAACACATGCTTCGTTAACAGCTTTACCTTTTTCTAATCTTTTGAATTTTTCCTTTAATTCATAAACTTCATTTTCTAGAAATTCCTTTTTGGTTTTCAAAAACTTATTTTTGTTTATGATTTTAAGAGTAAGTTCATAGAGATTGATATATTCTTTTTGCAAGGTATCATCATCAATAAAAGAATATGACGAGTCAGAATGTACCTCTTCTGAGTCATGAGCCATGAGAGCAACTTCATCGTTCTTAGGCTCGTCCTCATCACCTTCACTGTCACTCCAAGCCCCACTAACAAAACCTCTTTGTGTTTTTTTCTTGGGCGGCTTAGGACACTCTCCTATTAGATGACTAGTATCTCCGCACCTAAAACACTTTCTTTCTCCTTTACCTTTCTTATCATCACGGTCTTTCCGGAAGGATTTCTTTTCTTTTTGAGGTTGTCTTACGAACTTCCCTCGTCTCCTAAAGAACTTCTTGAAATCTCTTACGGCCAAGGCATACTCTCCATCTTCGTTACCTGAACTAGACTCTTCATCATCACTTGAATCTACCCTAGCTTTTAAGGCAATGGACTTGATCTTTTCCTTTTTGCCTTTAACTATCTCTGAATCCTTTTCCATCACCTTTCTCATGAACTTTGAGATTTCCTATAAGCTCGTCAAGTGACATGCTTGAAAGATCCTTGGATTCTTCAATGGCCATCACCTTTGCCCTCCACTTCGGATGAAGAGCTCTAAGAAATTTTCTGACAAAGTTCTTAATAGAAAAAGAATCGTCAATTGCTTTAAGAGAAGTAATAATAGTATTAAACCTAGCAAATGCACTATCAATGGTCTCATCTTCAGGGATAAAAATATCATATGGTTGAAGAATGGGAATGGGATGATTTGATTTATCCTTAATTGTGGTGGTTTCCCTTGTGAGTTTATTAGTGGATTGATTATGATATAGGGTTGTTATTAACATAAATACTTTTCATATTAATGGGTAATGAATTTCAAAGTGATCATTTTGTGAGATTATTAATTGCAATCAACATCTTTTGCTATTCTCTGTGTGGTCTGATGTAGAGAATATCTCATCGAGCATTGTGATGGAATTCTTTGAAATTAATGGCTTAGGTGATTTAAATAAAATGATACCAAAAGACTAATTTTGACCATGTATGAGATATGTTTGCGTGTTTTATCCTAATATTTTCCAATGATTTAAAAAAAGAAGTGTTGTTCAAATAATATGGTGGTCTTTAGATGAAGATTGCTAAATGCAAGGGTTGAGGGAAATCATTGATGTTTCAGTTTCAAAATACCATTTAATCTTTGCTTTTGAGAAAGTACTCTGATGCCAATTTGGAAATTCAAATTGGGTGGAAATTTTTCCATTTTTAAGTTGCTTTTGTCTTAATATATAATATTATAAAGTTATATAAATCAATATAACACTAATATAAGAAGTAAAATAGAGGATCACGCAAACAATCGAAACAAACGGATGTTTTGTGGTTTCGGTCTAGAGGTAAATTCCCATTTTGCAACGGAACCATTGTTTGGTTTAGCATAGCGCTGCCGAGCAAAAATTCAACAGTGCTTTAATGGGCTCAAATGCGAAAATTGTCACTAATGTAATTAATTGTTGTGATGATAAAAACAAAACTTAGTGTATCAACACTGTAATATAACTCAAATAGGTAATGAAATACACTAAGTAGATAACAACTAGCTAAGCAATGAAAATTATAACTGTAAATGTAATTTCACTGCTTATTGATCAAGTGTTTATAGTTCGTTAGATAAGAAATTCCAAAAATAATTCATCACTATTGTTTCCTATTTGTACCAACTCGTTAACTCTATCTTGTCAAGATTCTTTTATCTATTAAACGGAGTTCTTAACCCTCTTGTAGTTTGAATTTAAATTGTTTAGAGAGTTGGTTCATTACTCAGGGGTTTGTA
Organism: Artemisia tridentata subsp. tridentata; assembly: GCA_021014915.2. NCBI lineage: Eukaryota > Viridiplantae > Streptophyta > Magnoliopsida > Asterales > Asteraceae > Artemisia > Artemisia tridentata. The sequence goes on from CP139509.1 coordinate 225,004,673, forward strand.
AACCCTAGAGTTTTGTCGTATCTCATATATATGATGAATATATTGAATGGTTTGTTGAGGATTTCCTTCATGTGGTTTATTATTGTCATTAAGGTACAAATTGAGAATGAGGGATAGTAGTTAAAATTATTAGGAGGAAGTTCATGCTTAAGATAGTGGTTTTAAGATCCCATGCATAGCTTTCCTAACAAGGTATTGCCATCTTGGACACAATGTATCAAGATTGTAAGTTGAATGATTGAAGAAAGACATGTAGCAAAGGCTACAGATGTGTTCAACTTCCCATGTGCACGATTGGCCTAAGAATTCTAACCCACTAATGTGAACATTGCTCACAAAGGTCCCATCAACTGATGCCTGTGGGTTGTCTATTTGGAAGATGAGAATCAACAGATAGCTCATTGTGTAAGGTGGTCGATATGGGGAAGATCCATTGGAATCAGGGTGACTAAACCATTGCCAAAAAGCAGTGCTTGATGGAATCTGAGAACTCAGCAATTTAAAATCTTGTGGATTACAAGACTTAAAGAATTGAGATCAGACCATAATCATTTGTCTAAGAATACATGCATAAATAAATCATTTGGCATTAGTCATATTCAGGATGCAAATTAATGGACAGCACTTTGGCTAATGTTTGTTCTTTGGGAAGTTTGGTTACCATAGTGGAAAATTCTTTCTAAGCCTAATATTTTGAACTTTTTGTTGCCTCTATGGTGTTTGAATATAAGTGATGTCATATGATCAGACATTCGGGAGGCTTTAACCCAAATTCACAAAATTAATATACATTTTCAAGAATATCAATTTATATGATTTCTGAGTGTTGCCTCTGGGGAAATGGAGTGGGTTTCGAGACCATTTTAATGTTGAAAATTTATTAAGATATTATATAACAATAAATGAATGATAACCAAGCTGTAATTCATTAGCTTTGATTGAATGGTACCAAAACCTATGTTTTGTTTCCTTAAAGATTCTAAGGACATTAGTAAACTAATTTTAAACATAAGTTTTTATTTGTTGACAATGTTGAAACAAAATTTCCAAAACAGTGAGAAGATTTTATAATTTTATGGTTTTTGTGATTAATTGCCCTATCTAGACCAATATCCTAATTGAATAAGATTTGGTATAAATTCAGTGAATGATGTTCATGATAAAAATTGCATTAATGCCAATTTGGTTTGTGCAATGAGGGCATGAAGGTTTTTGAAGAAGACAGGAAGGGAGCTCAAATTTAAAGGACAAAACAACATAGGATTTGATAAGTCCAAGATTGAGTGCTACAACTGTCAAAGAAAAGGTCACTTTGCAAGGGAATGTAAGGCACCTAAGAAGAATGGAGAAAGTACAAGGAAGACTGCTACTAAGGATCCCAAGACTACTACAGCTTTGGTGTCTTGTGATGGTCTAGGAGATTATGATTGGAGTGATCAGACTGAGGAAGGACCCAACTTTGCTTTTATGGCAGAAGAAGGACCTAAAGGAAACAACTTTGCTCTTATGGCTTATTCATCATCTGGTTCTGATTCAGAGGTATCTAATGAGTCTAGTTGTTCATTTAATACCTGTTTGGATACTGTCAAAGAGCTTAAGTCTAGGAATGAAAGTCTTAGAGTTGAAATTGAGAAACTTAAACTAGATAACTTAGGTTATAAAGTTGGTTTAAAATCTGTAGAACAAAGGCTTGAATTTCTTAAACAGAATGAGGTAGAGTATGTTGATAGGATTCATATACTAGAAGGTAAGCTTTTTCTTAAAAACAGTGAGATTAATATTCCTAATAAAAAGCTAGAAGAGGCTGAACAAGAAAGAGATGCAGCTTTGACTGAAAAAGAAAAACATGTAGTTAGAGTTGAGAAACAGCAATTTGCATCTGATCTTGTGCATAAGTCTATTGAGAGTCAATTAATGAGGAGAGGTAGTGGCATAGGATATAATGATGTAGCTCCTCCAATTAAGAGTGCCTTTGCACCCCTAAGAAAGAATTGTCTTTTATAAGTGAACTTGATAGCAAACCTGTAGGTGAATTTTTATAAAAAATTTCTCATTGGGTTTTTAGTGAATTATGATAATGTCCTACAAGATCCAATTCCTAACTATGGAAAACATGATTTGTTATGTAATTCAGTGAATATGCTTCATGATTAAAAAATTGTGCATAATCCCCAAGTTTTGGTTTTGTGCAAGAAATAGAAATCCTAGACTCAGATCAAGAATGTAAATAGAGTTGGGATACTTACAGTGTGAGTTAGAACACAAGTTTGTTGAAGAAGATGACCTAAGTTCGGCTATGGGTCGAGTTCTAGTTTCTTGGGTGTTTTTGGGGAATGTGAGAAGGAATAAAGGAGTGTTTGTTTAATATACTAAAAAAAACTGGCCCAGGAAACCCACGGATAGGGCGGAACCAAAAACTGGGATCCGCCCATGTTGTCGAAGGGTTCCGCGGGTGCAGTTTTGGTTTTTGGTTATTTTTGTGTTTGGTTAATCTAAGGTTTAAGATAAAGTTTTAACAACACATTAGGTTCCATTAATCCTAAACCAAGTCTAAGAAGGTTAAATGGTTCTCTCTTAAGAGGTTTTGTGAGGATATCGGCAATGTTGTCTTTTGAGGATACTTTCTCAATCGAGATGTTTTCTTTTTGAACATTGTCGCGTAGAAAGTGATGACGAATTTCTATGTGTTTGGTTCTAGCATGTTGAACTGGATTCTTGTTAAGGTCGATAGCTCCTTTGTTGTCGCAGAGAATGAGGACGTCATTGAGTTGAATCCCATAGTCGACGAGAGCTTGTTTCATCCAAAGTGCCTGCTGACATGCTTTTCCTGCAGACACGTACTCGGCTTCGGTTGTTTAGATTGCTAGAGCCGTTTGTTTCTTTGAGAACCATGCGGTAAGACAATGTCCAATAAAAGTACAAATACCACTTGTACTCTTTATATTGACATAGTCACCGGCATGGTCTGAGTCGGCATACACTATGGTTTCAATTCTCGTTCCTTTGGGATACCATAATCCTAAGTGTGTAGTACCTTTAATGTATCTAAAAATCCGTTTTACGGCTTCAAGATGGGATGCTTTAGGATCTTCTTGAAAGCGGGCGCATAGACAAACACCAAACATAATGTCGGGTCTACTAGCCGTGAGATAGAGTAGACTACCAATCATTCCTCTATATTTAGTGCTATCTACGGATTCACCTTTGTCATCCTTGGTGAGTTTAGTTTCCGAAGACATAGGAGTTTTCATAGGTTTGGAATCTTCAAGACCAAATTTCTTAAGCATATCTTTGATGTACTTAGATTGGTTTAAGAATATCCCATATTCTAATTGTTTAATTTGGAGTCCTAAGAAAAAGTTTAGTTCTCCATCATACTCATTTCAAACTCGTCATGCATGATTTATGAGAAATCGTCGCATAACTCTTGACAAGTTGATCCAAATATGATGTCATCCACATATATTTGAACTATGATAATATGTGATCCCTTTTTCTTAGTGAAAAGAGTGTTGTCTACTAGTCCCATGGTATACTTATGTTCAACTAGGAAAGTCTTAAGTCGATCATACCATGCTTTTGGTGCTTGCTTAAGTCCGTATAAAGCTTTTTTAAGTTTGTAGACATGATTTGGTTTTTAAAAGTCGGCAAAGCTGGGAGGTTGTGCTACATACACTTCCTCATTAATAAAACCATTAAGAAATGCACTTTTAACATCCATTTGGAAAAGTTTAAAGTCATCAGCACATGCATATGCAAGTATTATTCTAATTGACTGTTGGGAATTAAATGTTCTGAAGATTAGTATTGGGAATTAAATGTTCACAAGGTTAGTACTGCTCAAGGAAAAACACTAAGTGTTGATACTACTGCTAGTGTATTAGATTCTACTGCTAGTGTTAGAGTTTCTACTGCCACAAGGATACTACTGCTAGCGCATCAGATACTGCTGTTGGAATGACTCATCCTACTGCTGAATGGATAAGTGTCGCGTATACTACTGCTGGATGGATAAGTATGTATAAGATATTTGTGTATAAAAGTCAAATATATACGGTAGATAATATCTTAGATATGTTTTCAGTCAACATGTTAAACACGAAACAAGTTATATCTTAGGGACTGGCACACATAACATGCAAGTAGTTCGACAAGACTTATCAATATTGTAAAGATCTCCTTTGGACTATAAAAGGGATGTTGGGATTCTTGATTTGATGAGACAAAGTAAATAGAAGAATGAAACAAAAGGGCTTAAAGTGACAAAAGATGAAAGTTCAAAAGAAAGAAAAGATTACTACGAGATCTTTTATTTTTAGTATATATCTTTTGTAAACCCTAGATCATCTATTATATAAAGAGATCAAGGGTACATAGGTTTCATTAAGTCTTCCATGACGTAGATTACTAAAGGTGTGTGTGTGTGTTCTAGGGCGTGGTTCATTGTAAATGCCTAGAACTAGTTTGTTACCTCTAAGATCAGAGGTGTCTTTGATCCTTGTTATAGTTTAGATAACACGTTATATTGTTATCAATATAATTGGAGGTGATTGTGAGAGAAACCTTGTGTCAATAACTTTGATTTGTTTTAAATACGCTGCATATATTATCATTGTTATTGTTATCCCTAAGGCTCAAAACGCTCCAAGGAGTCTAACAAACTCCACAATTGGTATCAGAGCTTGGGGAGCTCGTTACCTAGGGATTTACAAGGTTTACTGGTGTCGTGTTTATGAAGAAAAAGATGTCGAAGAAGAAGCAGTTTTATGAAGGTACGATTTGGTATAAATGAATTTTTTTTTAGTATCGATTGGTTCTGTGACGACAAAATCTGACACGACAAACAAAAGTAATTAAAAGAAGAATATGTTGTCGTCTTTTGCAATTATGGAGTGTCAAAAGGTTTGTGTATGGTGCGATCTAATTGGTCAAGGTTTTGATTTGCGTTAATGGGTCAGTAGCAGTTTCTTTTATCAATTAATTGGTACGGTGGTAATATATTATTATGGATTCTTTAAATTATCCTCATTGGTGGACCGAGAATAAATTGTTTATCTTTGTATCATGGATCTGTATAAAGTTTGCTAGTCACGTGAATTAGCATGTGATGATTGAGGCTGCTATAAATTTTTTTTAATTGGTCAGAGTTAACAGTAGTATAGAATTCAGAGATTGGAATTGCATACTAGAGACTTAGGTGAACGAGTTATACTGATGTTGCTTTTGGGATCAGTGTTGAACTTAATGCTGCTTTATTCAACATACTACTGCTCTCATATTACATACTGCTGCTACGTTTCGAGTTTACTACTGCTCGACATATGTTTCTACTGCTGGGCTTCTATGATCGATACTACTGCTAGTTATGTGAGACGATACTACTGCTTTCCAATATTCCTACTGCTCGCTTCACGTTACTGTTGCTACATATTAATTACTACTGCTGCGTTTAAATGATTTATGGTTCGATATATATGATTGAGTTACGAGCAGTGAGGGGAAGCATCTATAGTTGATTAGAGATTTGGCACACACACAAGCGAAGTTCACACACACGAGGTTTTGGATTTGTTTTCGGTTCGTTAAAGTTTTAAAGGCTCGAATTAAATTTTCTTATTGGCGAAGAGGAGTATTTGTTGCTTATTTGATGATGCAGTGGAATTTTTCAAGGTTGTGTCTTATCATATCTTAAACGGCTTACAAAGTTTAAAGATAACTTGTTTGTTCGTTCAGGTGACTAAGAATTGACAAAACACTTGAAGGAGTTATGTTATTGTGCTCAGTGATTATTGTCAAGAGATTGCGATCTCCCTATACGTGGAGTATACGTTCGAAGTCATATTTAGTACAAGGCATAAGACACAAGGTTGGTTTCTTCTACTTCAGCATCAAATTGGTAATGATTAGTTTTCTTCAACAATATATAAAGCCTACAGATTTGAAGAATCATTTTATGTACATGCATCACTCGAGGGAAAGTTTCTACTGTTTACATTCTCTATTTGTTGATAACAAAAAGGGGAAGAGATATTTTGGTGGCATGGCATGGTTTAAGGGGAAGACAATTTTGTTTCATTCAGGGAGATGTTTACATCTCAACTTCTCTACTTCGTCTAGGGAAGTTCGTACACGACTTTGTTTGTTTTGTCATCATCAAATAGGGGAAGATTGTTGGGATTCTTGATTTGATGAGACAAAGTAAAATAGAAGAATGAAACAAAAGGGCTTAAAGTGACAAAAGATGAAAGTTCAAAAGAAAGAAAAGATTACTACGAGATCTTTTATTTTTAGTATATATCTTTTGTAAACCCTAGATCATCTATTATATAAAGAGATCAAGGGTACATAGGTTTCATTAAGTCTTCCACATTAAGTCTTCCACGATGTAGATTACTAAAGGGGTGTGTGTGTGTTCTAGGGCGTGGTTCATTGTAAACGCCTAGAACTAGTTTGTTACCTCCAAGATCAGAGGTGTATTTGATCTTTGTTATAGTTTAGATAACACGTTATATTGTTATTAATATAATTGGAGGTGATTGTGAGAGAAACCTTGTGTCAATAACTTTGATTTGTTGTAATTCCGCTGCATATATTATCATTGTTATTGTTATCCCTAAGGCTCAAAACGATCCAAGGAGTCTAATAAACTCCACAATAAGATATTGTGGTGGCATGGCATGGTTTAAGGGGAAGACAAGTTTGTTTCATTCAGGGAGATGTTTACATCTCAACTTCTCTACTTCGTCTAGGGAAGTTCGTACACGACTTTGTTTGTTTTGTCATCATCAAATAGGGAAAGATTGTTGGGATTCTTGATTTGATGAGACAAAGTAAATAGAAGAATGAAACAAAAGGGCTTAAAGTGACAAAAGATGAAAGTTCAAAAGAAAGAAAAGATTACTACGAGATCTTTTTTTTAGTATATATCTTTTGTAAACCCTAGATCATCTATTATATAAGAGATCAAGGGTACATAGGTTTCATTAAGTCTTCCACGATGTAGATTACTAAAGGGGTGTGTGTGTGTTCTAGGGCATGGTTCATTGTAAACGCCTAGAACTAGTTTGTTACCTCCAAGATCAGAGGTGTCTTTGATCCTTGTTATAGTTTAGATAACATGTTATATTGTTATTAATATAATTGGAGGTGATTGTGAGAGAAACCTTGTGTCAATAACTTTGATTTGTTTTAATTCCGCTGCATATATTATCATTGTTATTGTTATCCCTAAGGCTCAAAACGATCCAAGGAGTCTAACAAACTCCACAATTGGTATCAGAGCTTGTTATCTAGAAACTGATATCGAGAAGAATTTTTGTTAATTAAGATCTGTTCATCATCAACTAAAGCAACGGATTCTGAATCTACTCATAGGGTGACTGCTACTAAAGTTCCTATGCTTAAGCCTAATGAGTATGAACTCTGGAAGATGCGAATTCAGCAGTACATAAAGATGCTTGACTACTCCATGTGGGAAGTCATTCAGAATGGAGATACTTTACCTGCCAAGGCTACTGATGGGACACTTTTACCCAAAGTTGCAAAAATCGTGAATCGGTAGTCGGGCGGTCGACCCCCCTGTAGCTTGTAATCGGTCTAGGCGGGATTAATCAGTGATTAATCAGATTGGCATTTTCGACAAGTTTTATGTATTTCCGGCAAGTTTAGGTATTTCCGGCAAATTTTAGGTATTATTGGTAAGATTTTTCGTAAAAAGACATCTTGAAATAGATATAAACAAAGTATAACTTATTATACATTTTTACGGCGAGTTTTGGGTATTTTCAGCAAGGTTGAAGGTTTCGGGCAAGCTTGACCATCGTTGACCATCATTAACCATCGTTGACCACGGTTGACCGAGTTGTTTGACCAATTTACACAAATCGGAAAGGTTGGCAGCCTTGTAGCACCTAATCGGCGATTAATCGGCCTTGTAGGCCTTGTTTTGCAACACTGCTTTTACCCATTAAAACTAATGAGGAGAAGGCTCAGAGGAGGTTGGAAATTAAAACTCACAGTATCCTCATGATGGGGATACCCAATGATACCAAGATATTGTGGTGGCATGGCATGGTTTAAGGGGAAGACAAGTTTGTTTCATTCAGGGAGATGTTTACATCTCAACTTCTCTACTTCGTCTAGGGATGTTCGTACACGAATTTGTTTGTTTTGTCATCATCAAATAGGGAAAGATTGTTGGGATTCTTGATTTGATGAGACAAAGTAAATAGAAGAATGAAACAAAAGGGTTTAAAGTGACAAAAGATGAAAGTCCAAAAGAAAGAAAAGATTACTACGAGATCTTTTATTTTTAGTATATATCTTTTGTAAACCTTAGATCATCTATTATATAAAGAGATCAAGGGTACATAGGTTTCATTAAGTCTTCCACGATGTAGATTACTAAAGGTGTGTGTGTGTGTTCTAGGGCGTGGTTCATTGTAAACGCCTAGAACTAGTTTGTTACCTCCAAGATCAGAGGTGTATTTGATCCTTGTTATAGTTTAGATAACACGTTATATTGTTATTAATATAATTGGAGGTGATTGTGAGAGAAACCTTGTGTCAATAACTTTGATTTGTTTTAATTCCGCTGCATATATTATCATTGTTATTGTTATCCCTAAGGCTCAAAACGATCCAAGGAGTCTAACAAACTCCACAAGGGAGATCTTAGCTTAGATGTTAGAGTGCTTAATATAAAATATAAGTGTGTCTAAGTAAGTTAAATAGTGACTAGTTGAAAGCTTAGAAAACATACAGTGTGTTGAACATAACAGAAATAGTTTTCTTTGTAATAGAGATTCAAGGTTTGTAACCCTAGTGATAGTAAAGATCACTCGTATTATTCTCAATAATATTGAATCGTTTGGTGTTAAACATTCTGTGTTCATTATCAAATTCAACAACCACCACTGTTCCATTTCCAATAACAATATCCTTCTAAGTGTGGTTAAGTAGATTCCGCATAGTTAATCATATTCACTCAAAGTATCATATGCACACACTATAAAGGACTAACATCCTCAGAGTATATTACATCCTCTCATTGACTCAAGCCTAGCAAACGGTGCAAATGTTTCGTCATAGTCTATACCTTCTTGTTGATTGTAGCCTTGAGCTACTAGCCTAGCTTTGTTTCTAGACACAACACCATTTTCATCCATTTTATTTCTAAAAACCATTTTGTTCCAATTATGGTTTGACATTTAGGTTGAGGGACCAATGTCCAAACATCATTTCCAACAAATTGGTTTAACTCTTCTTGCATTGCTATAACCCAATATTCATCTTTTATGGCCTCATTTATATTTTTGGGCTCAATTGTTGAAATGAAACAAAAGAAATTACCTTGATTTTGAACTTTTGATCTTAAGGTTCTTTCATTAATTTCTCCTATGACATTATCTAATTGATGACTTCTAGATTCTTTGATATTGACTATTTTCTTATTTAAAGGTTCATCTTCTTTATCGTTATCTAGATTTTATTGATTTTCAATCATTTGACTTTCAACTAAGTCATCATCTACCAAAGGTGATGTCTTAGAGGGAGGTGGACTTTCGTCAAATGTTACGTTCAACGATTCCTCGACTCTTAAGGTTTCTTTGTTCAAAACGATATAGGCTTTACTATTTTGTGAGTATCCAAGGAACACACCTTCATAAGACTTTGGGTCAAACTTGGTGAGATAATCCTTAGTGTTTAAAATGAAGCACTTGCTTCCAAAAACTCTAAAATATCCTAATGTAGGCTTTTTGCCTCTATAAAGCTCATATGGTGTTTTATTCAAAAATGGTCTAATTAAAACTCTATTTAAGATATAGGTGGATGTGTCAATGGCGTTACACCAAAACTTTTGTGGTATATTTTGTTCATTTAGCATTGTTCTACTCATTTCTTGAAGTGTTCTGTTTTTACTTTCTACTACAACCGTTAGATTGAGGAGTACGCGGAGCTGAAAAGTTATGTGTTATGCCATTAGCATCACAAAAAGCTCCAAATTGAGTTTCATTGTCAAATTCTCGACCGTGGTCTGTTCTAATTGGCACAATGCTAATTCCTATTTGATTTTGAATTTTCTTACTTAGAATTTGAAATTTATCAAATGCTTCATTTTTAGTTTTCAAAAATTTAGTCCAAGTATATCTTGAATAATCATCCACTATAACCAAAGTGTAGAAGTTTCCTCCATAACTTTATATAGCGGATGGACCAAATAAATCCATATGCAACAGTTCTAAACACCTAGATGTGGACACCAGTTTTTTAGCCTTATGGCTATTACGAACTTGTTTCCCAATTTTGCAAGCATCACAAAAGTGTTGGTCGTATTTCAACTTGGGTAGGTTCCTAACGAGTTCCTTAGATGATAGAGATTGGATTAGTCTCATATTGGCGTGACCTAGGCGTCTATGCCAAAGAGTTGAGTTGTCGTCTAGAGAGGTAAGACAAAGTTTGTCTTTAGATGTTTTATCTAATTTCATAACGTATACGTTATTTTTCAAAACACCTTTACCTACGGTTATACCGTCTTTAAGTATTTTACTTCCGTTTTCAATGAGAGATTGTACCTTTCTGACGATTTTACTTTTAAGCTTGCAACCAAATGTAACATTACCTCCGTCGTATGGTTGGTAGGTTGAGAAAAGGCTTTTGTTTCCCGTCATGTGCCTTGAACACCCGCTGTCTTTAATCCACTCGTCTGGTTCCAATCCAACTTTCAAGCATACCTAAGTTATAGAAAAACTCAAGCATTTGGTCCCCAATATCTCATGGGTCCATTTGGGTTAAACATCCCATTATCTTGATTCATGAATGGAAATGGTGGATAAGGGTTCCATGGCATGTAGTTGGGACTTTGATAATTCCTAGGAAAGTTTGGGTTCCAACTATTTTGATAATGATCTTGTGTGTTGTAATTACTCTTTGGAAAGGGGCGTTTGGGAACAGTAGTCCTAGGTCTTTGTTGAACAGTTTTAGTTCTAAACTCATTTTTAGCTTGTCCTATTCCTATGGTAACAACTGGTTTCTGTTTGTTTATAGTTGGACTAGTGTTAGATTTCCTAGTTACTTTAACAAACTCTGTACGAGCCGATGTACTAGCTTTCTGTTCAGCAACAGTACCCACGGATCCCTTTTCCACTACTGGCAGAACCAAATTTTTGGTTCCGTCGGATCCGTGGGTTTCTGAAACTGTTGAAACAGTTTCTTGTACCTTAACGGCTTGTTTCTTAAAACTACATAAGTCTCCTACTTTCATAAAGCCTAATCCAGTTTTATCATGAGGTAACTTTTGAATTTTCATTATCTCATCTGCTAAACTAATATTTTAATCAAACCTTTTAAACTTAGAGGTTTCTTTGATAAGTGTATCCTGTGTGTTCTTAAGCTTTTCTAATTCTAGTTTAAGCTCTTCACATGAAACACATGCTTCGTTAACAGCTTTACCTTTTTCTAATCTTTTGAATTTTTCCTTTAATTCATAAACTTCATTTTCTAGAAATTCCTTTTTGGTTTTCAAAAACTTATTTTTGTTTATGATTTTAAGAGTAAGTTCATAGAGATTGATATATTCTTTTTGCAAGGTATCATCATCAATAAAAGAATATGACGAGTCAGAATGTACCTCTTCTGAGTCATGAGCCATGAGAGCAACTTCATCGTTCTTAGGCTCGTCCTCAGCACCTTCACTGTCACTCCAAGCCCCACTAACAAAACCTCTTTGTGTTTTTTTCTTGGGCGGCTTAGGACACTCTCCTATTAGATGACTAGTATCTCCGCATCTAAAACACTTTCTTTCTCCTTTACCTTTCTTATCATCACGGTCTTTCCGGAAGGATTTCTTTTCTTTTTGAGGTTGTCTTACGAACTTCCCTCGTCTCCTAAAGAACTTCTTGAAATCTCTTACGGCCAAGGCATACTCTCCATCTTCGTTACCTGAACTAGACTCTTCATCATCACTTGAATCTACCCTAGCTTTTAAGGCAATGGACTTGATCTTTTCCTTTTTGCCTTTAACTATCTCTGAATCCTTTTCCATCACCATCTCATGAACTTTGAGATTTCCTATAAGCTCGTCAAGTGACATGCTTGAAAGATCCTTGGATTCTTCAATGGCCATCACCTTTGCTCTCCACTTCGGATGAAGAGCTCAAAGAAATTTTCTGAAAAAGTTCTTAATAGAAAAAGAATCGTCAAGTGCTTTAAGAGAAGTAATAATAGTATTAAACCTAGCAAATGCACTATCAATGGTCTCATCTTCAGGGATAACAAATTATTCATATTGTTGAACAAGAAGATCAATTTTGTTATCCTTTACTTGTGAGTTCCCTTGATGAGTGATAATTAAAGATTGCCAAATATCTTTAGCGGTTTTACACATAAATACTCTTTCATATTATTTCCTAGGTAAAGCATTATAAAGCATCATTTTAGCTTCATTATTTTTGGCAATCAACTTCTTTTGCTCATCACTGTGACGAGTAAGAGAACTATCCTCATCCCGACCACTTGATATATCTTTTATTATGGCCTTATGGTCACCTTCTATAATAATGTACCATAGATCTATATTATTTGACTTCACATAAGTTTCAAAGCGGTTTTTCCAATATATAAAACTATTTGGTTCAAATAGTGGTGGTCTTTGCATAGATTGCCCTTCTTTGAAGTTTTCAAAATACATTGATCGTTTCAAGTTTTAAAATACTACTTATTTTGAAATTCTTGAGTAACGTAGCTCTGATGCCAATTGTGGAAAACTAGAAGGGGGGTTGAATAGTTTTACCGTTTTAAAATTCTTTTGCTTTGAATACTTAACGTGATTTCAAAGTTATGTAAACAATAAACAATATATAACAAGTAAATAGAGATAGAAACAATCAAACCACAACACGGATATTTATAGTGGTTTGGTCTACAAGGACTCTCTTCCTTGCCCTACTCCACTTGTTGGGTTTAGAGATGTTGCTGCTCAGAATAGATACAACTGCCTATGGTGCTAAATGGAAAATTCACTAAGTGTCATAATACTGCTGGTGATAATGATACTACTGTTAGTGTATTTCATACTACTGCTGGAGATGCTGAGAAGGTGAAGTAAATACACTAAGTAGATACTACTGCTAGATCTAAAGATTCTACTGCTAGAGTTAGTTTCTACTGCTTATGTGATAATGATGTATAGTCGGTTAGATGAGTATGGAAAGGATTTTGTGTATATCCTATTTAGTTAGACTTATACTTATCTTGTAAAAGACTCCTTAGTCTATAAAAGGAGGTTCTAGGGTTAGAGTTTAGTACGTATCTTTGTTAGAGTCGATTCACTTCAAGGTTGTAAACCCTAATACTTTTGAGTATTCGTATATTCAATATATTGAAGTGTTTGTTGAGAATTCTATTGTTCTATTAATTGTTCTTCTTAAGATCAAACATAAGATTCCGCATTGTGTTTAATATTGTTTCAAGACAGTTTCTATACTTGTTGTTTTAGATTCACATCTAAGATAACTAACAAGATCAATTGCTCAACTGGGATCAACAAGTGGTATCAGAGCTTGTGATCTAGAAACTGATATCAAGAAGAACCTGTGTTAAACTCAGATCTGTTCAACATCTACCCAAGTCATGGAATCCAAATCAACACACATGGTGACTGCATCAAAAGTGCCCATGCTCAAGCCTAGAGAGTATGAGCTTTGGAAGATGAGAATTCAACAATACATCAAGATGCTTGACTACTCAATGTGGGAAGTCATTCTGAATGGTGATACTTTACCAGCAAAAGCTGCTGATGGGACACCTCTACCCATTAAATCTGCTGATTACAAGGCTCAAAGAAGGTTGGAGATCAAGACTCATAGTATTCTCATGATGGGCATGCCTAATGAGTATCATTTGAGCTTTAGTCATATTCAGGATGCTAAGTCTTTAATGGAAGCAATTGAGCTAAGATTTGGTGGGAATGTGGCTACCAAAAAGTCAAGGAAAAATCTTCTGAAGCATCAATTTGAGACCTTTGTTGCCTCAAGTTCTGAAAATATTGATGTTACATATGACAGACTTCAGAAGCTTATAAGTCAATTAGCATTTATGAAGGTTACAGTTTCTCAAGAAGATATCAATCTTAAGTTTCTGAGAAGTCTGCCATCTGAATGGAGTATGCACACAGTGGTTTGGAGAAACAAAGATGATTTTGACACAATGAGTTTAGATGATTAGTATAACAACCTGAAAGTGTATGAATCTGAAGTGAAAGGGTCATCTAGTTCATCCTCTGGTGCACAAAACCTAGCTTTTTTGTCCTCCAACAAAAGTTCTAGCAACACTCAGGATACTTAATCTACTGCTGCTTATGGAGTTTCTACTGCTTGCACTAATGTTTCTACTGCTGGTTCAACAAACAGTGATAATTTTTATGAATGTTATGGTTTTTGTGATTACTTGGCTGATCTACTACCAATATCCGTTATGAATAAGGATTTGGTATAAATTGATATGATGTTCTGAAAGAAAATTGATTGAATCCCAAATGGTCTTGCTGCAATGAGGGCAGAAGGGTTTTTGAAGAAGACAGGAAGGGAGCTCAAATTTAAAGGACAAAACAACATAGGATTTGATAAGTCCAAGATTGAGTGCTACAACTGTCAAAGAAAAGGTCACTTTGCAAGAGAATGTAAGGCACCTAAGAAGAATGGAGAAAGTACAAGGAAGACTGCTACTAAGGATCCCAAGACTACTACAGCTTTGGTGTCTTGTGATGGTCTAGGAGATTATGATTGGAGTGATCAGACTGAGGAAGGACCCAACTTTGCTTTTATGGCAGAAGAAGGACCTAAAGGAAACAACTTTGCTCTTATGGCTTATTCATCATCTGGTTCTGATTCAGAGGTATCTAATGAGTCTAGTTGTTCATTTAATACCTGTTTGGATACTGTCAAAGAGCTTAAGTCTAGGAATGAAAGTCTTAGAGTTGAAATTGAGAAACTTAAACTAGATAACTTAGGTTATAAAGTTGGTTTAAAATCTGTAGAACAAAGGCTTGAATTTCTTAAACAGAATGAGGTAGAGTATGTTGATAGGATTCATATACTAGAAGGTAAGCTTTTTCTTAAAAACAGTGAGATTAATATTCCTAATAAAAAGCTAGAAGAGGCTGAACAAGAAAGAGATGCAGCTTTGACTGAAAAAGAAAAACATGTAGTTAGAGTTGAGAAACATCAATTTGCATCTGATCTTGTGCATAAGTCTATTGAGAGTCAATTAATGAGGAGAGGTAGTGGCATAGGATATAATGATGTAGCTCCTCCAATTAAGAGTGCCTTTGCACCCCTAAGAAAGAATTGTCTTTTATAAGTGAACTTGATAGCAAACCTGTAGGTGAATCTAGTGAGGCTAATAAAGAAACACCTAAGGTAGAAAAGATGTTTTCTGATGCTCTAATTATTGAAGATTGAATGTCAGATAGTGATGAGGAACAGGTTGAGTCAACACCAGAGATTAAAAAGGAAGAAATTCCTAAAATAGCTGAATCTAAAGTTAAACATGTTAAGTTTGTGAAACCTGTGTTTGGTGACAAGATCTCTAGGAAAATAGTTGAATATAATGAGGAACCTAGAGAACAACCTAGAAAGTTTAATAACTGGACTAGAGGAAATCAAAGAAACTGGAACAACCTAATTTCTCAAAAGTTAGGTAGTGATTTTCAGTTAGTTAAAAAGGCTTGTTATAACTGTGGTAGTTTTGAACATTTACAAGAAAAATGTTTTTACTATCAAAAACCTTTTTGGAACCAAAACAGAAGGGTGAACCACAAAAACTTTTCTAAAAAGACTCACCCTTATGCTAACAAAAACATGGTTCCAAGGGCAGTATTGATGAGATCTAGTACAACTAGGTCAATTACTACTGCTCCACCACAAAGGCATTTTCAAAATAATACAGTTGTTTCTACTGCTAAGGCAAAAGCAGTTTCTACTGCTGAGCCAAAAGTGATAACAAACACTGTTTTGGGCAACCATTTTTATGCTGTAAAGGCCTCAGCTTGCTGGGTCTGGAAACCAAAAATAAAGGTTTTAGATCATGTTTTCAGAAACAGCAGTGCATCAATGGATTTAAAGAGATTTGACTATGTTGATGCACAAGGCAGATCCAAGTCAGTAATGGCTTGGGTCCCCAAGAGAAACTGATTCTCTTACTTTATGTGCAGGGCAATCTACAAGAGGAATTAAAGGACAAATGCATATTTGACAGTGGATGCTCTGGACATATGACAGGAGACATGTCCAACCTTGATGATTTTGAAGCTATTGATGGTGGATATGTTGCCTTTGGAAATGATCCTAAAGGAGGTAAAATCATTGGGAAAGGTACAATAAGAACAGGAAACTTGGATTTTGAAAAAGTGTACTTTGTAAAAGGGCTTAAGTTCAACCTATTTAGTGTCTCACAAATGTGTGACAAAAAGAACTTTGTTCTTTTACAGATACTGAATGTCTTGTCTTATCTCCTGATTTTAAGTTGTCTAATGATAAATTTGTGTTACTTAGAGTCCCTAGAACAGACAACATATACAGTGTTGACATAAAGAACATAGTTCCCAAAAGAGCTTTAACTTGCCTATTTGCAAAGGCCACAAATGATGAATCCAAACTTTGGCATAGAAGACTTGGCCATTTAAATTTCAAAACTATTAATAAATTGGTTAAGGGAAACCTTGTGAGAGGTCTACCTTCAAAAGTTTTTGAATATCCTGAAACCTGTGTTGCTTGTCAGATGGGAAAACAACACAGAGCTTCTTGTAAGTCCAAAGCTGTGAACACTATTTCTGAGCCTTTATATATGTTGCATATGGATTTGTTTGGGCCAACATATGTGAAAAGTTTGAACAAGAAGATGTACTGCCTAGTTGTCACAGATGACTATAGTAGATTCACATGGGTTTTCTTTTTAGCAACTAAGGATGAAACTTCTAGCATTCTTAAGGCTTTTATAACAAGAGTTGAAAACCTAGTAAATCATAAAGTTAAGGTGCTAAGATGTGACAATGGAACTGAGTTTAAGAATAGTGTTATGAACCAGTTTTGTGTTGAAAAAGGTATTTTAGGACAGTTTAGTGTAGCTAGAACTCCTCAACAAAATGGTGTTACTGAGAGGAGGAATAGGACACTTATTGAGGCTACAAGGACTATGTTGTCTGAATCAAAATTACCTACTACTTTTTGGGCTGAAGCAGTCAACACTGCTTGTTTTATGCAAAATAGGAGTAAAGTAGTTAAGCCTCATAACAAGACCCCTTATGAACTGTTACATGGTAGGAAACCTATGATAGATTTCTTAAAACCATTTAGGTGTCCTGTTACTATCCTGAATACCGTTGATCACCTAGGCAAGTTTGATGAGAAGGCAGATGAAGGATTCTTCGTTAGATACTCTACCAATAGTAAAGCTTTTAGGCTATTCAATAAAAGAACCAGACATGTGGAAGAAAACCTGCATGTTAGGTTTAGTGAAACCACAACTAATGTTGTAGGAAGTGGACCTGACTGGCTGTTTGATATTGATTCATTAACCAAAAGCATGAATTATGAGCCAGTGATTGCAGATATAACTAGTAAGTTTGTAGGTACCAAAGCTTCTAATGCAGGTACACAAGCTAAGGTAAATGAATCTGCAAAGGAGTTTATTTTGATTGAAAAATGGAAGCTTAATCCAACTTTCACAGCCAAAGAGAAAAAGAGTTCACAAGAAGATGATGTTGTTCATGAAGTACCAAAAGGAGATATAGAAGGTGGAGATAAACCTTCTGATGCTGGAAAGGTGGTTACTGAAGGACCACAAATTGTTGATGAAGTTCAGAATGATGGATCAATAAATGTTGAAAACAAAGGAAATAACACTAGCAGCAGTAACCATGATTCTACTGCTAAGCAAAAAGTTACTACTGCTAAGCCTAGCAGCAGTAATCATGATTCTACTGCTAAACCAAAAGTTCCTACTGTTGTCGAAGATGAAAGATCTTTTGCTGATGATGACTGTTCTGATGATCCTATTATGTCTGGTTTGATCAATATCTATGAAGATACTGATGATGAAGCTTTGGATGGGTTTGGTGCAGAGGCTGACTTAACCAATATGGAGAATGCAATACCTGTCTGTCCTATTCCAACCACCAGAGTTCACAAAAATCATCCAAAAGAGCAGATCATAGGAGACGTTGAATCTGCTGTTCAAACAAGAAGTAAAACAAAAGGATTGAGAGATTTGTTTAATCAAGGTTTATTTGCTCAATCTCTTCATCAAAGAAATAGCCACAAAGACCTTCAGAATTGCATTTTTGCTTGTTTTTTGTCACAAGTGGAACCCAAGAATGCCTATAAAGCATTACAAGATGAAAGTTGGGTGGAAGCTATGCAAGAAGAGTTGTTGCAGTTTAAGCTTCAAGAAGTTTGGACCTTGGTTGATTTGCCTAATGGGAAAAAGGCAATTGGTACAAAGTGGATTTTTAGATGCAAAAGGGATGAAAGAGGCATTGTGATTAGTAACAAAGCAAGATTAGTGGCTCAAGGATACACTCAAGAAGAAGGTATTGATTATGATGAAGTGTTTGCACCTATTGCAAGGATAGAAGCTATCAGATTATTCTTGGCTTATGCTTCATATAAGAACTTCACAGTGTATCAAATGGATGGATGTAAAGATTGCTTTCTTATATGGGAAAATTGATGAAGAAGTTTATGTGACACAACCACCTGGTTTTGAAGATCCTGATTATCCTGATAGAGTTTACAAGGTGGAGAAAGCATTGTATGGTTTGCATCAAGCTCCTAGAGCTTGGTATGTGATGCGTGGTTTTGCAACCTTACAACAGGTTTTACCTCTCGAGGGATCTCAAGAGGCTTACAACCCCACCAGGCAGTGTACCTGACCGATGTAGTATAGTGTAGTGGTAAGTACGGGGGATTGATCATTCTCCACAGGGAATAGTGTTCGTTAGGTATGAAAAACTACTTTAGTAGGTCTAAGGGTGAGGGAAGATTCTTTTTGTATTTTTTTTATATTTTTATGAAAGCAAGTAAAATCTCGGGTTTGAAGGAGTGGGCGGAATTAGTTGCTAGTCAACTAACCCAAATTACTACGAATGCAAATAAAATAAAATAACTGAAAATGAAAAGAGTGGTGAAACTTATTTGGAGAGAAATGTGTTTACCTAGATTTCCTTACTCCCTAACTATCTTTTACCGGTTGATTAGTGTGTATTAATTGCGTGGATGACGGGTGTATTCCTTAATACCAATCGTGGGGTGGCGTACGTACTTCCCCAACTCTACAAGCTCCTACTTCACTCCTATGTCGAGCCGGCTAGGAAGCTCCTAACATGGGATCACTAGAATTCGCTCATGCATTAAATACAACCATAAAAACCTTAGTACGCATTGGTTCATGTTTCTTAAGACGTTCAAGCAAGTTACCGAATAGGAAGTTAGCCAGTTTTCTTAAGCCTAACATCGATGAACAATCATCCAATACAACTAATAACACACTAATAACCAATAATCAATAGCTAGGTTTCATTAGATCTAAGCAAACACAAGATAAATCTAGCCTAGCATGTTAATCAAAAGACAAGAACAAGTTATAATCAAACAACACATAGACATATTGATTGATTAATTAAATACTTATCTTCAATTAAACATGGGAGATCCAAGGGTATGAAAACCCTTAAAAATGGCAGAAATTCATCTTAGGGTTTCTCCTACAAAGTTACACACAATAAGTTCCACACTAATGACAAAAAATTGCAAAACTATATATAGAGTTTAAGGGCTGACGGCGTCACGTTATAGATCCTGACGCCGTCACCTCGCCGCTTTTAGGGTTCCCGGATGGCCTTCCTGACGCCGTCCCTCTTTAGACCTCCAAAATCCGCTCTGGCTTATCAAGGGGTGACGCCGTCAGAATTGAGCTTGACGCCGTCCCTCTTTAAGTTAAACCGTGATGGCCTTGATCACTTCAAAGGGTGACGCCGTCAGTTTTTTCATGCAAAATTCTCTGGCTTATCATGAGTAATTTTCATATCCACCTCTTTTGCCAAGCCATGACGCCGTCTGGGCCAATCCCTGACGCCGTCAAAGGTACTTTCCAGCATAATTTTGAGACTTTGCCGTTTTCTTCACTTTTATGCTCAAAAAACGTCCAAAATGCTTCCTTTTCCAGATTTCTTCTCCAAAGTACCTAAAATGACAAAAGGAACGATTTAGGGTAATATTTGATCAAATAAATACGATTTAGGGCTTAAATGACCCCCTAAAAGCGGTACACTTTTCGCTTCATCAAATACCCTTACACTTGAGATTTGCTTGTCCTCAAGCAAATGCGCTTTTATTCTAATCAAAATACAAGTTAGGGGTCATTTAATGCTAACATAAAAGTAATTACAACAAATATTCGTTCCACTTTAATCATAATAAGCACGGAGATTACAAACTAGCACCTCACAAGTAGTGTTTAGATACTCACATCTCTCAGGTGTCATCAAAATAAATCTCATAAATGAAAACGGATAATATCTCTCACTACCTGTCATAGCAAATAGATTACCATAGGCTTGGGAAAGGATCGAAAACCTCCTCCATTAGGCGTAAGCACCTAAGATAAACTATCAAAGAGGGCTTTTAAATGGGTTATAACGTGAGGTGTAGGGATATGATAAACACGGTTTTGTTGGATAAGGGATATTTTACTGGTGGCGAGTTAAAGATCTTGATTAATTACATGTACAATATGGCGTTGCTAAGCCAAGACTAGACTCGACTTAAGCTAATGAAAGAAAATAACAAAAACATAAAAATAAACATAAAATGAAACGGGATGGTAGTCCGTATGTTTTTTCTACTTTTCTTTTTCTCATTTTCTTTTTGTATTTTTCTTGATTTTTTTTTCTTCATACACTCTTGCCCTACCATCCAAAATAATACATCATAGGGGCGTTGCATTCCCCTTACACTTGAACTTTTACATAACTTTACAAATAACTATTCTAATGACTCGAATTAAGATAATCGAAACACTTGGAGTACTTTTAAAATATTTAGCACATATGGGGGGTAATAAATGATGTTCTTCCCCATTACTTCATTACACTAGTACTTTACCATGAGTCCCAATCGTCCCAAAACAATATGTACAAGGATATGACTCGACTTAGCAACCATGTAATCAATTAGATAATTAACTAAGGGTTTAAACAAATGTTGTCACAATAATGCACTAAAAATGAGTGCATACAAGGTAGGCTAAGGCGATTTGGGTGTACATTTAAGTGGGGTGTAAACAAATTCTTCCTTTAAGTAAAATGCTTAAAGGTCGAAACGAAAAGATAGGCTCTGAGGGGTGTACTAGGGGTATCGTGTACTAAAAATGAGTACAACGCAAAGGGTGTGGGAGAATTACTTGACCAATGTAGCCAAAGTAATTATAACAAAAACACAGGTGTAAAACAATGGGTTAATCCTAATGCCTCTTATCATGTAGTAAATCTAACTACACGAATGTAGTCTCACTTGTGGCCTCGGAATGGTCCTAACGCAAGTTCTAGAATCTAAGTGCTACCGGTACACACATCATAGCATAAATGCTTTTCCTACCAATTCTAGGGGCGAACCTCACATATTTGGGGGTGGAAAAAAAATTTAGTGGTACGGTTTTTGTGCTAGTCATATACTCCTATCCGTGAGACGCTCATTAAGATCAAAGTTTCACTCCTATATGTTGTAAAAAATTTTAAATTTGGCACTAAAATTGCCCTAACAGGTATTTATCTCAATTTTATTACACATCAACCATCAAACAAACAAAAATCAAGTGCAATTGTATTCTCTAAAGTATCGTACTTTTACCCCCCCTTACACTTAAGATGAACATTGTCCCCAATGTTCAAATAACAAATGTAAAAGTAAATAAGGTAAAAGAATGAAATCAAATACTCCCCTGATTCGCTCGGTGGATAATGTGGCAACATGGTTAGATCTTCTTCCAAGAGAATGTAGAAGCTCCAAACTAAAGCATCGCCAAAAGCTTGATTCCACATACATCTCCTTGTCCAAAATAACCTGTTAAACCGAGAAAACAAACACGAAAACCTGCATAACATCGGCAGGATAAATTCTATATATAAGGATATAATGCTTGTGGAATGATAATTTTGCAGATTCCTGGAGATTATAAGTTAGAGATTTAATAAAAACTTTTTATGAAAACAAAACTTTCAAAAATTTCAGAAAATTAAAACTTGACGCCGTCAGGTTGTAACTCCTGACGCCGTCAGAATTAATCTGACAGAATTCTCATGTTAAGTTTCCGGAAAATTTCTGGAAAAACCTATACCTTACTTCCTGGAAATCCTGCAAAATATCATTATGACTCGATACAAGCATTTGACTCAAACAAATACTAAAATGCATGTTAATTTATTATCATTACGATTCATGTTCATTTGTGTTCTAATAAACCGATTTGGATTTCCCTTACACTTATCTTTTGCAAAATACCTTTATATGTAGTTAAGACGAAGTTAAAAACAAGATAAAGCATTTTCACAATTTAGTTTTGAACATGAATCAATAATAATAAAAATTAAACACACATACGGAAACAAATAAGATCAAACAAACAAATAAATAAACACACAAAGCAAATAAAGCTTGGGTTGCCTCCCAAGAAGCGCTTTTCTTTATTAACGAGTCTTGTAGCTAGACTCAAAGTCCTTCTATCTAGTGTCGCTTATGCTCACGTATCCGAGTGTGAGCCATCTAATTGTTGCCTCATCTTTCTTGTATTCATCATTCAGCTCCAAACATCCATGATAGTATCTCTTGTTTTTCTCATGTGGATATTTGAGCCCCTTCCTCTTATCATTCTCACTTAACAAATCAAGAGGCACAAGTCTATTGCAAGATTCAATGGAGAAGTTTTTAAACCTAGGATGTGCTCGGGGCATTTGGTAAGTAAAATCTTCATCCCCATCCGAGAATGTAATTAACCCGTCCACAAGTTTTTCGTCAAGGTTGGTCAACCTTTTGAAGGGTTCTCCAAAAATGACTTGGGTTAATTTGTTATCAATAAATTCTCCTAAGTTCTCCATAACCATAAAATCCACCAAATACACAAAGCTTCCTACGAATACGTGTAGTGGCTTAATCCTAGCAACAATGTTATCTCCTTGATATTCTAGCTCATCTACTATGATTTTATTATAATTAGCACGAGAGATAATGTTCATAGGCAAAGATGAGTTAAGATAAGCATAAAAATCATGATAACCAATCTTACACGGAAATTGCATGTTAAAGAGGCTATCCTTTTCGATCTTAGTCCTAGGGTCAACATACTTAAAGGAATCAATTTCCTCTTTTCCCCATTCCTCGTTAACTACTTCTCCATTACCAGCATCCTCATCGGAGTCTGAGTCGTAAAATGGACTAACATAGTTATTCTCACGGTCAGAATCCTCCATCTCAGAATTGTTACCAAAGTGGTGGTCGGGTGAAAGGTTGTTGTTTTCTATGATGGGGGCGGGAACGGGTAGTTGGAAATTTGCACGGCGGAAAATACGAATAACAGGGATCAAGCGATCACTATTACTCATGAGGTAGGTGGAAGGTGTCACAAACAAAAGTACAAAGAAATAAGATAGACTAAATAAAAACCTAGAAAAATAAAATAAAAATCTCACTAGAAAGGAATCTAGTGAGTAGACCTAATAAAATAAAAATTCAACCTAAACAATTACTATTCCCCGGCAGCGGCGCCAAAAACTTGATGTGTGCTTTTGCAACCTTACAACAGGTTTTACCTCTCAAGGGATCTCAAGAGGCTTACAACCCCACCAGGCAGTGTACCTGACCGATGTAGTATAGTGTAGTGGTAAGTACGGGGGATTGATCGTTCTCCACAGGGAATAGTGTTCGTTAGGTATGAAAAACTACTTTAGTAGGTCTAAGGGTGAGGGAAGATTCTTTTTGTATTTTTTTTATATTTTTATGAAAGCAAGTAAAATCTCGGGTTTGAAGGAGTGGGCGGAATTAGTTGCTAGTCAACTAACCCAAATTACTACGAATGCAAATAAAATAAAATAACTGAAAATGAAAAGAGTGGTGAAACTTATGTGGAGAGAAATGTGTTTACTTAGATTTCCTTACTCCCTAACTATCTTTTACCGGTTGATTAGTGTGTATTAATTGCGTGGATGACGGGTGTATTCCTTAATACCAATCGTGGGGTGGCGTACGTACTTCCCCAACTCTACAAGCTCCTACTTCACTCCTATGTCGAGCCGGCTAGGAAGCTCCTAACATGGGATCACTAGAATTCGCTCATACATTAAATACAACCATAAAAACCTTAGTACGCATTGGTTCATGTTTCTTAAGACGTTCAAGCAAGTTACCGAATAGGAAGTTAGCCAGTTTTCTTAAGCCTAACATCGATGAACAATCATCCAATACAACTAATAACACACTAATAACCAATAATCAATAGCTAGGTTTCATTAGATCTAAGCAAACACAAGATAAATCTAGCCTAGCATGTTAATCAAAAGACAAGAACAAGTTATAATCAAACAACACATAGACATATTGATTGATTAATTAAATACTTATCTTCAATTAAACATGGGAGATCCAAGGGTATGAAAACCCTTAAAAATGGCAGAAATTCATCTTAGGGTTTCTCCTCCAAAGTTACACACAATAAGTTCCACACTAATGACAAAAAATTGCAAAACTATATATAGAGTTTAAGGGCTGACGGCGTCACGTTATAGATCCTGACGCCGTCACCTCGCCGCTTTTAGGGTTCCCGGATGGCCTTCCTGACGCCGTCCCTCTTTAGACCTCCAAAATCCGCTCTGGCTTATCAAGGGGTGACGCCGTCAGAATTGAGCTTGACGCCGTCCCTCTTTAAGTTAAACCGTGATGGCCTTGATCACTTCAAAGGGTGACGCCGTCATATTTTTCATGCAAAATTCTCTGGCTTATCATGAGTAATTTTCATATCCACCTCTTTTGCCAAGCCATGACGCCGTCTGGGCCAATCCCTGACGCCGTCAAAGGTACTTTCCAGCATAATTTTGAGACTTTGCCGTTTTCTTCACTTTTATGCTCAAAAAACGTCCAAAATGCTTCCTTTTCCAGATTTCTTCTCCAAAGTACCTAAAATGACAAAAGGAACGATTTAGGGCAATATTTGATCAAATAAATACGATTTAGGGCTTAAATGACCCCCTAAAAGCGGTACACTTTTCGCTTCATCAGTATGACACCTTATCAAAGTACTTGTTGAACAATGGCTTTAGTAGAGGAAGAATTGACATGACTTTGTTTATCAAAAGAGACAAAAAGGATATCTTATTGGTTCAAGTGTATATGGATGATATCATTTTTGGGTCAACCAGCAAGGTGTAATGTGATGATTTTGAGAAGCTAATGCATAACAGGTTTCAAATGAGTTCTATGGGTGAACTCACATTCTTTTTAGGGCTTCAAGTAAAACAAAAGAAAGATGGCATATTTATCAGTCAAGATAAGTATGTGATTGATATCTTGAAGAAGTTTGGATTTTCTGATATGAAGCCTGCAAAGACAACCATGGAGTCCAACAATCCTCTGGTTAAAGATGAAGATGGTGAAGAAGTTGATGTGCATATATACAGATCAATGATTGGTTAATTGATGTATCTTACAGCTTCTAGGCCAGATATTATGTTTGCTTTGTGTGCCTGTGCCAGATTTCAAGTTTCCCCTAAAGTGTCTCACTTGAATGTTGTAAAGAGAATTTTTAGGTACTTAAGGAGTCAACCTAGGTTGGGCCTTTGGTATCCAAAAGATTCACCTTTTGATCTGGTGGCATACTCAGATAGTGATTATGCTGGAGCATGTTTAGATAGGAAATCAACAACTGGAGGATGTCAATTTCTTGGACATAGGTTGATTACATGGCAATGCAAGAAACAGACTGTGGTGGCAAATTCTACAACTGAAGCTGAGTATGTAGCTGCTTCAAGTTGCTGTGGTCAAGTGCTTTGGATTCAGAATCAATTACTGGACTATGGGTATAATTTCATGCACACCAAAATTTATATTGATAATAACAGTACAATGTGTATTATTAAAAATCCTGTTTTTCATTCTAAAACAAAACATATTGAGATAAGACATCATTTTATAAGAGATTGTTTTGAAAAGAAGTTAATTCAAATTGTTAAAATCCATACTGACAATAATGTTGCAGATTTGCTCACAAAAGGTTTTGATGTGGGTAGATTTCAATTCTTAATTGCTAGTATTGGAATGATAAATCTTTGAAAATTCTTATCTCTTTGTGTTTTTGTAATGATTTGTAAGGATTTGTACTGTTATTAGTCAATAAGTTGTTTCTGCTGTTGCTACTTCTGCTGCTTGCTATGATATGTGTTGCTAAGTTATATTTAGTTCTGCTGCTTGTTGCTTATACAACTGCTAAGTATAACTATGGATTGTGTTTATTGTGGCATATTCTTTCTTGTGTTTTTGTGGTTTTGGACTAATCTTTTGCAGGAAAAGTCAAAGGGGAATGCTTGTCTGATGATAAAAAGGTGTTTGAAAAGTTCAGTAGATATTCTACTGCTAGTTACAAAGTTTCTGCTGCTAGAGAAAACTTTCTACTACTGGGGTCTGCTGCTCAGTTTTGCAACTATTGGGATTCTACTGCTTGATTTGTAAGTTCAGGGACGGTTATGTAATTTCTTATCCAAAGAGATTAATAACCCCCAAATCGCTTGAATTAGGGTTTAAAAATCTAATTCACTCTCATAATCTATTTTATGCGCTCATAAATCACTCTAATTCAAACCCTAACACAATTTTTAACATCTGATCTTAAAACCCCCAAATCAAAACCTAATTCACAATGTCGACAAGAATCCTTTCTGATAGTCACAATCAAGTCGCTTTTCTTCAAAAGCCTGAGGTAATTGATTTGCTTAATGCTACTCACATTCGGTATGCATTAACAGCAAAACCTGCTATATTTGTTTCCCACATTGCTCAGTTTTGGTCTACTGTTAAGACCATAACTACAAATGGGGAAGAACAGTTAAAGGCTGAGGTAGATGGCCACAAGATACTTGTTTCTGAATCATCTGTGAGAGAAGCTCTTCACTTTGCAGATGATGAGGAAATAACATGTCTTGAAAATTCTATCATTTTTGAAGAACTTGAAAACATGGGGTATGAGAAGAAAGTAGAAGGTTTAAAATTTTATAAAGGTCTTCTCTATCCTCAATGGAAGTTTTTAATTCACACCATCCTACATTGTTTAAGTCCTAAAACTTCAGGCTGGAATAAATTCAGTACAACTCAGGCTTCTGCTATGATTTGTCTGGCTAAAGGACAACCTTTTAACTTTTCAAATATGATAATGGATGGTTTGAAAAAGAATGTCACAGGAAAGTATTACATTTATCCATGGTTTTTGCAACATATTATGAACCAACAACTTTCAAATACTAGGGTTCATAAAAGAGAATTTGTTTACCCTGTACTTCAAAATAAATTATTTTCATACTTGCAAAAGAATGGCAAAGATTTTTCTGGGATGGTGACACCATTATTTCCATATATGTTGTCATTGGCTCAAAATCAGGGTGAAGGTGCAGAAATCACAACTGCTACCCAACACACACCCACTTTGGATACATCATCTCCACAAACAGAAAAGACCCAAACCCCTAGGGATTCACAAAATGAGAACACTAAGCTACCTCAGGCTAGTGTTAGGATGGTTGTACCAGATGAGGCTGTCATAGGTGTGGTAGGTGACATGTTGGAAAGGGCTGCCACTACTGCTGCTAGCTTAGAAGCAGAGCAGGTCAGTGGTAACATCAATAAGACCCCAACCAATGCAGCATCTAATGTATCAGGTTCTCATGAACCTGGTACAGGTGATGGAAACCCCAGCCAAATGGCTAATATTGGGGGCTCAGATGATCAAACTAGGTTTGATACTGAGTTTACATCCCATGATTCACCTCTTAGGGAAGGTAACACGTCCCGAAGTGATGAGGATAGACATGAAACTAATGAATTGATGGACCAACATGTACAAAATGACAATTCCAGTGATCCACCTCTCGGGCCAGGTAACACAGGCCGAAGTGATGAGGATAGTATGGAACTAATCAAAGCATTGATGGCTAAATGTACCAAATTGGAGTCACAGGTTCTTGACCTCCAACATACAGTTAAAAGTTTGAAGTTGAGGGTTAAGCACTTGGAAGGTCAGAAGAGGTCAAGAATCAGGTCATTCAAAAGATTGAAGAGAGTGGGCACAACACAAAGGATCAGTTCCTCTGAAGACACAGGTTTGGGGGAGGATGCTCCCAAACAGCGGAGGAATGAGACCAAGAATTCAGGGGAGGCTGAGACTACAAATTTTGAAAGTGCTGCTATGGATATGGAGATTGATAGTGGTGATAATGTTAATGAGTTTGTGGTTGCAGACAAAGAAGGAAATGAGGGTGTTCTTGAAAAGATTAAGACTTTGGAGCCTGAACAGCTTGTCAATGCTTCTGAAGTGATAGTGGAATCCATTAAAAGCTTAGGTGATGCTACTGCTCAAGTTGAAGGTTGTTCTGCTGCTGGTAGTAGTGCAGAAGTAGCTAAGGATGATTCTGATGCTGGTGTTCTGCATCCTACTGCTGAGGTAAAAGATTCTACTGCTAGTACAAATAATTCTACTGCTGAGCTTCAGAGTGATCCTACTGCTAAGATACTGGATGATGATGTGAGTTTAGCTGAAGCCATAATCCAATTGAAATCAACACCACCATCTAAACCACAACCAAAACTATCAAAACCCTCATCAATACCAAAACAAGTAACACAACCATAACCACCAAAAGCATCAAAGCCATCTATTAAAGGAGTAACAATCAGAGAACCCTCTTCTCCCAAAAAGAAGGCTGTTTCACAAGAACCACATTACAAAGGCAAGGGAAAAGCAATTTTAATTGAAGAACCTGAACCTGAAATACCAGTGGAATTTTGGCCAAAAGAAAAGATTATAGAACATGATGCTAAGGTTGCTGCTGAATTAGCTGTTGAGTTTAAAGAAGAAAACCAAAAAGTTCTTGAACAACAAAGAAAGCATGTTGAGGATGAAGCAAAGAAAAAGGCATTACTTGATGCTTGGGATGAGGAGAGGATCAGGTGTGATGCAGATGTTGAGCTTTCTAAGATGATCAAAGAGGAAATAGCAGATACATACAATGAAGAAGGAAGAACTCAATGGTTAAAGAAGTTCAGAGAAGAAAGAAAGAAATGGTATCTTGCTGAAAGAAGAGAAAGGAAATTGCTCAAACCACCAACTGTTAAACAAATAAGAAAATTTCAAGAAAGGTACTTGAAAAACATGAAGGGATGCACACTTAAACATCTATCTTGGTACTCTGATGATACTCTTCAAAGGATGTTTGAGAGGGCTAAAAGAGAAATTGATACATTTGTACCTATGGATACTGAGGAAGAGGTACAAAAGACAAGGGTGGAAAAAGAAGATGTGGAAAAGAAGGTAGAAGAAAAAGTAAAGGAGGAAAAGAAAAAGAGATCTAGTACTGGTGTAAAGAGAGCTGGAAGAGTTTTGAAGTCTGTTGGAAGGAAGAAGAGGAAGGCTGATAAGTCAAAGGCAGTAGAGCAGAGTTCTGAGTCTGAGAATGAAGAAAAAGAGCAAACAGAGCAGTAAAAACAGTCCAAAAAGGATAATGAAAAAGAAACAAGTGATTTGCAACAAATGACTAAAGTTGTAGATAATGATGATGATACATTTGTTGATACTGTTCCTTTGCATTCTAAAGCTCCTATTATTGGATGGAAAGCTGGTTATGATGGAAAAACTCCTTGGTGGAAGATAAACAGAGCTGGTGGACAATCTCAAAGGTTTTTGACATTTTCTCAAATGCTCAGAAACTTTGATAGAGAAGATTTGGAGACCTTGTGGAAGTTAATCAAGAACAAATATGGAGATTCAAGGACACAATATGAGTTGGATAGTGTACTCTGGGGAGATTTAAGGATTATGTTTGAAGTTTATCCTGAAGACAGAATTTGGAATGAGCAGTTCAAATGTACTAAGATTAATCTTTGGAGATTGTATCAATCATGTGGAGTTCACAAATATATTGCTGAAGGGAGGACTTCAAATTTACATGCTGGTAGAAAAGGATTATCCTCTGGCTAAGACTACACTTGATATGATGGTCAATGGAACAATTAAACTTCACATTGATCATTGGAGCCAAATGGTTGTTGATCTTCTCAGAAAAATGCAAAGACAACTGTATGGGGCAGATTATAAGAGAAAGATGAAGTAAGTGTTTGGAAGCATCCTCCTGGTGAAGGTTAAAGCTTAAAATAAACTTGATGATTTTGGAGAAAATATCATGTTTAGGGGAGGATTGTTGGGTTTAGAGATGTTGCTGCTCAGAATAGATACAACTGCTTATGGTGCTAAATGGAAAATTCACTAAGTGTCATACTACTGCTGGTGATAATGATACTACTGTTAGTGTATTTCATACTACTGCAGGAGATGCTGAGAAGGTGAAGTAAATACACTAAGTAGATACTACTGCTAGATCTAAAGATTCTACTGCTAGAGTTAGTTTCTACTGCTTATGTGATAATGATGTATAGTCGGTTAGATGAGTATGGAAAGGATTTTGTGTATATCCTATTTAGTTAGACTTATACTTATCTTGTAAAAGACTCCTTAGTCTATAAAAGGAGGTTCTAGGGTTAGAGTTTAGTACGTATCATTGTTAGAGTCGATTCACTTCAAGGTTGTAAACCCTAATACCTTTGAGTATTCGTATATTCAATATATTGAAGTGTTTGTTGAGAATTCTACTGTTCTATTAATTTTTCTTCTTAAGATTACGCATTGTGTTTAATATTGTTTCAAGATAGTTTCTATACTTATTGTTTTAGATTCACATCTAAGATAACTAAAAAGATCAATTGCTCAACTAGGATCAACACCACTCCTCGAGCCTCTAACTCGAGAGTTTTTCTTCACTAAGAAACAAGCTCCCTTCTCGGCGGAGAAAACTTTATACAAGTCACTTACACTTTTTCAGGTACAAAGCTAGATACCGAGTTCTTTTACAAGGGCGCAACCACTCCCGACACTCTATGTATTTTAAGGACTAAAATACTAACCGGACTCTACTGAGGTATATGAATGATTGGTACAATAATGATGTGTGACAAACTACTAATTCACACAATGACCAATCTAACAAGTCTTGTAACGCTTAGTTGAAGCTTGTAATGCCTTGATCTCTTTGCTACAAAAGAAAGATCACTAAGAATGTAATATGTAATATGAATGGGTTAGTGATGAATGAAAGAATGAATGAATGTTGTTTATTCTAAAAGTGATGAGAAAACATGAATGTGCAGCTTGCTATTTATAGGCAAACTGATCAAACATCCCACGGATTTGGCGGATCCAAATTGAGGGATCCGTCCCTTATGGATTTTGGATCCGCGGATCTTGACAACAAATCTTCCAAAATCTTTCCCAAATCTTGCCAAGATATTACCATATCCAATTCTTTGTGTGAAGATCTAATCATGGTATTCTCAAGATCTTCAAGATATTCTAAAGATATCAATATGATGTATGCAATGATGTTATTGTACATATTCTATTTTAAGAAATAAAATATAATATGTAAATGTAAAATATATGTAACATGTATGAACTAGTGATCATGTATGTAGCATGTTATGAGTTTTTAAAAGCTTATAACCATATATGTAAAAGACATAACTTATATTTATGCTTTGTTAAAGATAAAATTTATAATTGTCATTAACAAAATATAGCAAAGATTGTAAAATATAAATAACATTTTTAGATGATATTCGTATTAATAAATTAAATGCTCGTTTTAAACATAATGCGGTATTTAAAAATGCTCCCGAAATTTACTAGTTGTCACAGCCTCCCAACCTCAGGAGAAACCCGTCCCGGGTTTTGATTCGAGTTACTCGATACAGTTGAAAAGATGTGAGGGTATTTTTGCTTTATCTCATCCTCACGCTCCCATGTAAACTCAGGACCATGACGCGAGTTCCATCGGACCTTAACGATAGGAATGCGGCTGTGCTTCAGTCGCTTGACTTCACGATCCATGATCTCCACCGGTTCCTCAATAAAATTCAAGCTTTCGTCTATCTGGATCTCTCTCTCAAAGGAATAATTGGGGTTTCATCGAAAAGACATTTCTTCAGGTTACACACATGAAAAACGTTATGCACACTATTCAGTTCTGGTGGTAGCTCAAGTCGATAAGCTACCGGTCCAATTCTGTCAAGAATTTGGAATGGTCCAATGTAAGAGGATTGAGTTTTCCGCGCTTGCCAAAACGTATCACCCCTTTCCATGGTGAGACTTTTAACATGAATCTGTCTCTGACCTGGAATTCGAGAGGTTTACGCCTCCTGTCGGCATAGCTCTTTTGTCGATCACGTGCAGCTTGCAAACGGTTTCGGATCTGAACTATCTTCTCGATCGTTTCTAGAAAAAAATTGGGACCAGTGAGTTGACTGTCACCAACTTCAGCCTAACAAATCGGAGATCGGCATTTTCGGCTATACAGCGCCTCAAAAGGTGCGGCCTTAATACTGGCATGATAGCTATTGTTGTAGGAAATTTCGGCCAAAGGCAAGTATCTCTCCCAGCCTTTTCCAAAGTCAATGACACAGGCTCGAAGCATATCTTTCAACGTTTGAATAGTCCTCTCACTTTGGCCGTCTGTTTGGGGATGATAAGCAGTACTCATTGTTGGGAATTATAATTTGATGATTACAAAACTACATATGCCTAAATGAAGAAACGTGAAACAATAGGGACTGAATGTAATAAATAGTTAGCTTCTTATGAAAGTTAGGTTTTCATGTAAACCCTATTTATAAAGGGTGTAAGGCGGCAGTAAAAGCATAGAAAACCATAGATCTCTCCAAAGAGAGTCTAATCGAAACGTGTGTGTGTACACGTTAGATAGTTTGTAGTAGATTAGTTTTTATTTAGTATTGAATAAAATGAAGCGCGCTTGATTCAATAAAAACCTTGTTTAACATTGTTGTTCTTGTTAATTCCGCTGTGTACAACAATAATGTTTGTAAAACATATCCTAGATGGGCTAAACGATTCTTTTACAATTGGTATCAGAGAGGGTGGATCTCGATATCTAGGATATACAAGGTTTGGTGTCGAAGAGGAGCAGATCTGAAGAGGGTATGTACTGGCTGTTATAAGGTATAAACAGATTTATTTTTGTTTTGATATCGATCTGTTAAATATTAATTGGCGACATATTTAATTGGTTGACCTAGTACTGATTTGATGGGAGTTATTATTGGTCGGTTGTTATTAATTGAATCGATTCTGTCGTCTTTCGCAATTGGACAGAGACGTAGCAGTATTTGTGAATTCATTATTATATTGCAAGTGATTTAATGGGATCAGTATTTGTTTTGAATTAATTGAATGTGGGGTTGTCCATTATGTTCTATTTATTAACCTCGTACTGATCGAAACTACAACAAATGGGAGGTGTTATAAGAACCCTCCCTACGCATGGGTCCCGCCTATTTTTTAGGGAATGTACAATCCGACAAAGCAGACAGTACAAGCGGCGGCAGCAGTAAAGTCAACACACCCTCCCTACCAGGGAGGGTCATTATAACCCAACCTCAACAAATTGCCATGGTCGGTTGTGGGGTTCATTGTCAGTGGATTCTTTGTCGATTGGCGATTTATTAAGTGGGACTGATTTGTGATACTCATGTAGATGTAAACGTGAGTTATTGTCCTAACCTCGTACAGATCAGTGTGGCCAGAATAATTTAAACGTCGTCATCTGCAACGAGTGAATTAATGCTGGTTGACCAAAAAGTTAATTCTGGTAATGTTACTATTAATTATGGTTGACCAAAAAGTTAATTATGTTCTGACTGTTACTACTGCTATGTTGATTATTAATACTGCTGGTCTTTGATATTAATTCTGCTCTTGGTTATTGTTAAGTCTGTTCTACACCATACTTAAATAATACTGCTCTTCGAATGTTAATACTGCTCACCTTAGCAGTTAATACTGCTTGGCTTTCGTGTTTGTACTGCTGGCTCAAGATGGATCACGGACAAAACTTTATTTTTATGGCTCATTTTGGTGATTATTTGAAGAAGACAATTGAATATTGCTTATTTGATGTTGTAGTTGA
Source organism: Artemisia tridentata subsp. tridentata (assembly GCA_021014915.2). Taxonomy (NCBI): domain Eukaryota; kingdom Viridiplantae; phylum Streptophyta; class Magnoliopsida; order Asterales; family Asteraceae; genus Artemisia; species Artemisia tridentata. Next base: position 225,039,006 of record CP139509.1, read on the forward strand.
GTTTCACAGGTGCGTGTTCTTATCATATCTCAAAGTGGGTGTTACACTTTGGAGATAACTTGTTTGTGTGTTAATGCGGTGACAAAGACTTGATGAATCTAGCAAAGGTGTGTGATCTACAAACTAGGGTGCTTAATGCTCACATTTGCTATCACTTAAAGGAGTTACATTGTAGTGCTCAGTGTCTCATATAGTTGAGGATTTATCAAGAGGTTGAGACCTACTTCTAGTATGAGTTTGGAGTCACGTGGATAGTACAAGATATAAGATGCAAGTTTGGGAAATTCAACTTCTTCATCAAATTTGTTATACTCGGTTTTCTTCATCAGTAATCAGTTCAAAAAGCCTATGGAGTTCGTGATTCAAGAGATGGTAAACATATTGGTTTCAGGGGAAGCTTGTTTAACCATCTACATGCACCACTTAAGGGGAAGTGTTTCGATTCAAGTTGCATTGAAGACCCCTATTTGGATGATTACAAAAAGGGGAAGATGATTGGTTTGCAGCTTATTATTTGTGGTGACATGTTCAAGAAGACCTCAAGGAAGCATTGAAGATTGTTTCATGAAGATAGTTTTGTAATATCAAATAGGGGAAGATTGTTGGGAATTATAATTTGATGATTACAAAACTACATATGCCTAAATGAAGAAACGTGAAACAATAGGGACTGAATGTAATAAATAGTTAGCTTCTTATGAAAGTTAGGTTTTCATGTAAACCCAATTTATAAAGGATGTTAGAGGCGCCTGTAAAAGCATAAAAAACATAGATCTCTCTAATGAGAGTCTAATTGAAACGTGTGTGTGTGTACACGTTAGATAGTTTGTAGTAGATTAGTTTTTATTTAGTATTGAATAAAATGAAGCGCGCTTGATTCAATAAAAACCTTGTTTAACATTATTGTTCTTGTTAATTCCGCTGTGTACAACAATAATGTTTGTAAAACAAATCCTAGATGGGCTAAACGATTCTTTTACACTCATATTAAGGTTTGTCCCCATAGCCGTCTGGAGTGACTTCCAAAAATTTGACGTGAAACGACTGTCCTGATCAGAGATAATAGATATTGGCACACCATTTCGGGAAACAATTTCCTTCACGTATAGTCAGGCAAGTTTGTCCATAGTGTCATTTTCGCTGATAGCGAGAAAGTGACCAGATTTAGTGAGTTGATCTACGATTACCCAGATAGTATCACAACCCCTAGCTGCTCTTGGTAATTTAGTGATGAAGTCCATGGTGATTAATTCTAATTTCCAAACAGGGAGTTCGGGTTGTATCAATAACCCTGACGGTTTCTAATGTTCGGCCTTCACCTTCGAACATGTTAAACACTTACTGACATATAGGGCTATATCAGCCTTCATTTTAGGCCACCAGTACAGTTTCTTCAGGTCTTGGTACATTTTATCAAATCCGGGATGAATGGAGTATTTTGATTTATGCGACTCGTGCATAATCAATTCACGAATTCCTCCATAGAGTGGTACCCAACTTCTGTCTCGAAAGCATAATGTTCCATCGGAACGCCTTACAAAGCCATTTTTGTTTTCTACCATACCATAGAGGTTTTCAGTCGGTCGGTTTTCTTCCTTTAACGCTTCGGCTTGAGCTTCAATAATTTGGGATGGTAATGGTGAACTGATTGTCATTCCCAAGGATCTAACTCGTAACGGTGGTATTCTCTCCTTTCGACTAAGAGCATCAGCAACAACATTTGCCTTACCAGGATGATAACGAATCTCATAGTCGTAATCACTGAGTAGCTTTAATCAGCGGCGCTGTCTCATGTTCAGCTCCTTCTGGTTCAAGATATGTTGCAAACTCTTATGGTCGGTATACACAATGCACTTTGTGCCGTACAGATAATGTCTCCATATCCTGAGTGCAAAAACTACGGCACCCAATTCCAAGTCATGAGTAGTGTAGTTTTTCTCATGGGTCTTAAGCTGTCCGGAAGCATATGCTATCACGTTCTCCCATTGCATTAAGACAGCTCCTAAACCTTTGTGCGAAGCGTCCCAGTATACAACGAAGTCTTCGCTTCCTTTGGGTAGGGCTAGGATAGGTGCACTACACAACTTATCTTTTAATAGTTGAAACGATTTTTCTTCTTCTTCTCCCCATTCGTACTTTACATTTTTCTGAGTCAGTTTAGTTAGGGACTTGGCTATTTTATAAAATCCCTCGATGAATCTCCGATAATAGCCAGCTAGGCCTAAGAATTGACGAACTTCAGTTGGGGTTTTTGGGCCATCCCATTCCTTGATGGACTTGATCTTCGCGAGATCCACATGAATTCCCTGACTACTAATCACGTGACCCAAGAATTGTACGGTTGGAATCCAAAATTCACACTTAGAGAATTTGGCGTGCAGTCGTTCCTGCTTCAGTAACTCCAAGATAAGTCTTAGATGCTCTTCATGCTCCTCTTTATTCTTTGAGTAGATTAGGATATCATCTATGAATACTATCACAAACTTATCCAAATAGGGTTTGCACACTCGATTCATGAATACCGCTAGTGCGTTGGTTAAACCAAACAGCATCATATGGAATTCGTAGTGTCCATAACGAGTTCTGAACGCAGTCTTTGGAATATCTTCTTCCCGAACTCTAAGCTGGTGATATCCAGATCGTAAGTCAATTTTTGAGTAAACGCTCAATCCTTGAAGTTGATCGAACAAATCGTCGATCCTGGGTAGAGGGTATCGATTCTTCACTGTCAACTTATTCAACTCTCGATAGTCAATGTATATGCGAAAAGATCCATCCTTCTTCTTCACAAAAAATACTGGAGCTCCCCATGGTGAGGAACTCGGTCGTATAAATCCTTTTTCCGACAACTCTGCCAACTGTTTTGACAGCTCTTCCAATTCCGTAGGGGCAAGTCAATAAGGTGCTCGGGCTACGGGTGCAGCACCAGGCATCAACTCGATCTGAAATTCGACTTGTCTCACTGGTAGGATTCCAGGTAAGTCATCTGGAAATATCTCCGAAAAGTCTCGAACGATAGGTACATCTTCTATATGCTTTTCACCCTTCTCCTTCCCTTTCTTCTCGGAAATCTGGGCCAAGAAGAGATAACACCCTTTTTCTATATACTTCTGTGCCTTTGTACAAGAGATAATTTTCAATCTTGAGGGACCTCCACGATCGCTCCTATCACCTTGTATGTTTAGGATTTCTTTTCCGTAAGGCACATGAACAATTTTCTCATCGCAGATAATATTGACACAATACTTGGATAACCAGTCCATACCGATGATGACATCAAAACTGCTTAATGTGATGGGTAAGAGGTTGATATTGAAAGGATGGTTTAGAAAGTTCAGCGTACAGCCGCGGATGATGGTGTCTATCCTTTCAAGGTTACCATTAGTTAACTCTACATTATAACCAATACCTAAGGCTGTCGGGTGGGGGAGGGGGGGTTTCAAGCAAAGGCATAAACGAAGTGGATAGAAAACTCCTATCGGCACCAGTATCAAACAATATTGAAGCATAACGAGTGTTGAGAAGGAACGTACCAGTGACAACGTTCAGGTCCTCCTTGATCTCCTTCCCAATAACATATACTCTTCCTTGAGCTGCTCCCACATCTCCTTTCTGATTCCCAGTGCCTTGGTTTCCTCGATTTCCTCCTGCTCCTCGGTTACCATGATTATGCCCATTTCCTCCCGTGCCTCGGTTTCCTTAATTTCCTCCATTCCCTGGGTGTCCTCCATTCCCTTAGTTCCCTTGGTTTCATGGATCTCGACACTCGTTCCTATGTTGTCCTCCATTCCCCGGGGTCATCTGAACCATCAGCAAGGGTCTGGAAATACAGTCTTTGGCAATGTGTCCAACCTTTGAGCATTTGTGGTACACTACAGTACATTGTCCGTGGTGATGTCGTTTGCAACGCCTGCATAGTGGCTTATTTCCACTGTAACCCTTCTTCTCGCCTTCTCCGATAACATATACCTTGGCGACCTCCTGTCATTTGTTCGGGTGGTTATCACCTTTAGTGTGATCGTCTCGTTTCCTCTTATCATTTCTCCCCTTTTCTGCATTTTCAAGAACCCGTGAATCCATTAGGCGTTGAGCTATCATGATGGCCTCATGGAGATTAGTTGGGTTTGCAGTAATCACGTCATTCCTAGTAGCCAGTGGCAACCCATCAGTGTATCGCTCAATCTTGAGTGCCTCAGTACGAACCATCTCTGGTTATAGTAACGACAACTCTTGAAAATGACGATTGTAAGCTGTTATGTCGATACCTTTCACTTTATTGTTTCAAAACTCAATCTCCAGTTTCTTAACTTCATTTTGTGGACAGTAGGTCTTAATCAACAAGGCCTTGAACTGTTCCCAAGCCATAGTATAAGCCACATCACTTCCAACAGATTTGAGGTAGTTATTCCACCAGGTCAACGCTTCGTCCTTCAAAGTAAAAGTGGCATACTTCACCTTGGCATCTTCTTCACAGTTACTAACAGTAAATACAGACTCTGTTTTCTCCATCCACCTCATTAACACCACAACGCCTTCGGTTCCGCCAAACTCAGTTGGTCCACAACTCTGAAATTCCTTGTACGTACAACCACGGTTTCTGATAGGTGGTGGAGTTCCATCGGAGGTATTTGAGTGATTCGACTCAGCTAGGATTTCAGCAACACGCTAAGCCACAAGTTGATCAATTAGAGCTTGGTTCACAGTAGGGGTATTAGGTGGAGTGTGACCATTGACACCCTGATCATTTTGTTAACGTTTCGAACTGGACGTCAGCCACGATGACCGGTGTTCACAATAGCAGGTCCTGGCTGGGTTTCATCTCGGAGCCATTGATCTGAATCACAACATAAGAGAGTCATAAGATTCCAAAAAACATATTATATCACCCAAGAAAGTGATCATCATAGGGTTGAATACCAACACAAATACCAATTATGATAACAGGAACACTATTCCATTCATACTACAAACAATTTATGCTCAAAACAAGAATCCAATAGTACACATCCATGATAACATCAATATCGATACTTGGTTCCCGAAGTGCAACAGAATGAAATGATAACTGATCGTCATAGACGATACCGATAAACAAGGACAACAAAGAAAGCTGAAAAAAGTAACATCTCTAACTGAGGACTCCTCAGTTTAGGGAAGGTACAATAGTCACAAATCTAGGTACATCTAGCCACGATCTCGACGGATCTCTCTCAAGGTAGTCTCCAGATCTGCCATCTGTCTCCATATAGAAGAGATCTCAATGCGATCTGACTCGCGGTCTCTCCTAAGCTAAGCAATCTCAGTCTGCTACTCTACGACTCTACGCCAAAGGGCCTTATCAGTATCTCGAGCAGTCATGAGACCTCTCTGTAAATCTCTAAACTCGTCACGCCAGTCCAACAAGTCACGTCTTAACGATGTGGCCCTACCATACAATACCCCCACATCTCTCTCAACCTCTCCAAAACTCGTTGCTGATACACCCACTAATCGATCAATTAACTGACTTATCCTCTCCTAGTGGGTGGTGATCTGCTCCTAAATCTGACCAATCTCCCCGCGGGCTGCTGCCTCTGAGGCAACCTCTGATGGGGTGTCTAGGGCTGGTGGACTCTCTAGCTCAGGTGAGTGAGGAGGTGAGGCCAGCTCGAATGATTGCTCTGGTGAATCAGGATCAGGCATGTGCCAGGGGGAGCCTGGTCTAAGTGAGTGCACTAAAGGTGCAGTACTCTGATCTGGTGGGATGACCTCATCTGGGTTAACCTCCTCCGCCTCCTAAGGTTCCTCCTTAGGGTCAACATCCTCATCCCCATCCTCATCCTCATCCTCTGAGTATGGGTCTCTGAAATGACGTCTTTGTGGGGCAGGTGAATCATGAGATGATGGAGTAGGTGATTGAAGTCTTCGGTGGGATGATGATGAAAGTGGTGATGATAGAAGAGAGTGAGCTGAGAAATTCATGGGTGGTGATGGTGGTCACACCGACATGTGAGTAGTAGTGCGGTAGGTAAGGCGAGGAGTATGAGCTCGGGCTAATGCCTGGTGCAAAGTAAGCTGTCGTAAAGGACTAGGGCGACCAGCTGATGATGGTGATGGCTGAGAAGTGAGTGAAGTCTGTGACACAGGGGTGACTAGTGATGGTGAAGCAAGAGCTGAGTGTCGAACAATCGCATAAGGATCGTCCTGAGCTGGAGTCGTCAAAGACCGTGCTGAGCGGGATGCAGCAGTAAGGATCTCCTTATAGACATCAAGTGCTAAAGAAGGCATAGTCTGTGACAACGGTATAGGGTAGGTATAAGTGTACAAAAATAACTAATCTCATAAACCAAAATTATATCAAGACTTCCCCAACATCCAAATATCATCAACTATATCCAAACCAATTAATCAATGAATACCGCATTACTCTAAACATGTTCAAGACAAATAACGCATAAGTCATAATGTATCATTCTAGCATATAGCCAAAATCTTTCACATAAATTCCAATATATATCAATCATAACGCATTCTCATAATATTCCAATTCTCAACTCACGAGGCTTTGGCTTGGCGGGCTGGCATGTATCGATCAAGGATCAATTTTATTTTTTTTTTTTTTTTTTTTATTATATTTTTTTGAAAAATGGTTATAGTCTAGGTTCCTGATAAGTACTCAGTTCTCTATAACCTTGAGCTCTGATACCAATCTGTAACACCCCCAAAATTTGGTTCAGCGGAAGACAAAAACAAGCATTGGGGTGCTACGGGATTGGTACACAACACAAGCGTAGGAAAACAGGATAACATTATCCGTTTACATAAAAACATTTCAAAATCCAGACTTCAAGTTTACATTTATTCAAAAGTACTGAAAATAAGGCCCAAAAAAAACATAAGATAGGTCCCCAAAAGTGTTATTAGAGTTCGAATTGATCCTTAGCCATGCCACTTGCCAAGCCTCCAAACAGCGATCATCACAAATGAACATCATTAATTACCTGAGAAAACATGCTAAAAGGGTCAGCTGACGCTGGTGAGTTCATAGGTTTAAATAATAAGTAACGGCAGACCAAGATAAGAAATTTGCTACACTGGACTAGGATAGATATAAATCACAATTTCCACATATATCAACAATCACAAATTAACTAGTAACAATATGATAGGTCACAATATCCCTCTCTCATATTAACAATCACAGTAGGGCCCTAGGTATATCTGACCTTAGCCAGGCACCACGTTATAGCAAATTGAAACTGGATTATTTGCTACCCTGGTCTAAGACAAACATCTGTCGCATATCTAACCTTAGCCAGTCAACAAGTTATAGCAAATCAAAAAGGTAGTATGTTGGGAATTATATTTGAGTTGATAATGGACAAAACATGAAAGATGAAGGAGACTTATGAAGACAAATATGAAGGACCTAAAATGTATTATGTTAAAGTCTTTGTAACCCTAAATCTCTATTATATAAAGAGATAGGGTGTTAGGTTTATGTATAGGTGTTAGAGATGTAACACCAAGTAAAGGGGTGTGTATGTATAGGCGTGTTTCTACACCATGTAGACGCCTAGGTTAGAGTTTTGTGTTAAACCTTAAGGATCTTTGATCCCTATTAAAGTAGGTAACCGTGCTACACTTGATCACGTAGCATTGGGGCTGTTTCTGTTTGTAAGTAGTTGTTAGAGATGATGACGAAGAAACCTTGTACAAATAATAATGATGTTTTGTTTTATCCTCTACGCATCATGTTTATTCATTGTTATTATTGTTAATCCCTAGATGAGATCTAACCAATCTCAAGCTATAAACGATCTTCACAATTGGTTGAAAGTCTAAGAGATAGGATATGTTGCTTATCATGTGCCTGGAGCATCCACTATCTGCATAACCTTGATCTTCTTCATCATCTTATGGATGTCCCTGCACATAAAAGAAAGAAATTAGTTTCCTTAGGGTACCCAAGCCATCACTGACTTGGGTTTTCCTCGTGCATCAATATAGTCAAATCTCTTTAATACAATTGATGCACCATTGGGTTTGATTGGTCTCCATACCTAACATGCTGAGGCCTTAACAGAATTTTCCCTTTTATCCCTAGCAGTGTTTTTAGGCTCACCAGTACTAACTGCTAGTCTAGCAGTTTTAACTGCTGGCCTGGCAGTTTTAACTTTTGAGTTCCAAAATTTGTTTTGAAACGCTGCTTTCTTGTGAAAAGGCCTTTTAACAGTTTGTTGTGCATATTTAAAAGTTGGTTTTGCACTTGAAACTATTGGTTTAGGGTAAACAGTTTTAAATGGCTTGGCTAACTAACTGCTGGTCGAGCAGTACTAATTGGTTTGAGGTCAGACTTCATTAAAAGTGCCCTGGGAGTCATTCTATTAGTATTAGGGTGAGTTTGAGACCTATTTAAGTTCACCTTATCACTTGTGTTCCCAATTACCCTATTATTCCCTGTAACTATCTTTCTCCCTTGATGGTTATGACAAAAAGCCTGAAGGTGGTTAAAGCTACCACAAGAGAAACAAGCCTTGTTGTACATGACAAAGTCACTACCTAGTTGATGGGACTTGAGGTCATTCCAGTTCCTCTGGTTACCTCTTGTCTTGCTTGTGGACCTATACATCTCAGAATATCTAACTGTTTTCTTAACTGGATTTACATTTGTTCTAGGGTTAACAGTTTCATTACTAACCACCTTAAGAACATTAGTTCCTTCTAGCTTGACTACATCAGGTATAGCTACAACCTGATATCATCAGATTCCCAATCTTCAATGATGGGAGCATCTGAGTTCCTATCAGTTGACACCTTGTCCTCAGCAAGAGAGGTGTCACTAGCACTTTCAAAAGGCTCATTCAACACATCAAGTTTATCTACTTTAACATTTTCTTTAGCCTTAAAACCATATTCTAGTTTTGGCTCTTGAAACTCAGCTAGACCTATGTGTTCTAAGTCTATTCCTGGGGGTACAGGCAGTCCTCTATGAGGAGGTGGACATGTATTATAGCCTAACCTAGATTTAGCCTTATTAATCAATTGACACATTATGATTTTATTCACTCCCGTAGAAGCAAACTCTAAAGTGTCTACACTCAGTTGAATATTATCTTTTGCCTTTTTGATTTTATCTAACTTAGCGTTTAGCAAACTAATCTCAGCATTTTTAAGTGTCAAATCTCTCTTAAGAACTGCTATATCTTCTGTAAAGACTTACTCATTCTTCTTATAATGTAAAATTTGTTCCTCTAAAACTGCTAAACCTCTTTTATGATTAGACAAATTATAGTTTGTTTGGTTTAGCTCAATTCCCTGCTCATCATAATCTTTTTTTAAAGTTTCATATTCTTTAAGAGCAGAACAATTTTTAGCTGAGATTACCTCTGAGTCAGAGAAGGCCATAAGTGTTATCTCAGCTGGTGCTTCCTCTTCATCTGCCATGAAGCTCCAGTCATAGCCTAGATCATCAACTGCCACCATAGCCTTTGAAGATGTCTCTGCCTCTTCCACTGCCTTTGGCTTGCTTCCATACCCCTTATTCTTGCTATCCTGTTGCCTGGGTCTTCTACACTCTCTGGAAAAATGCCCTAACTTGTGACAGTTAAAGCACTCCACCTTAGACTTGTCAAATCCAGCAGTATCATTACTACTGATGTAGATCTTCTTGCCAGTCCTTTGATAAAACTTCTTAGCTCTCATGCTGAGTAGTGAAATCTGCCACTTGAGATCCATCTCTTCCAAGTCATCATCATCAATCTGTTCCAGATCTTCATGTGACAGCATAGACCCATTGTTTTGGCTGGTCAGGAATGCATAATAGGTAGTATCACTCAGAATACCAGTACTAGTTAATGAGCTAGCAGTACTAACTCCTGCAGTCACTTTTACCTCATCTGGACTTGCAGTACTGGGGGATGACACAAAAGCCATATTCCCAGAGCTTGAGCTTGAGCTTGTACCTCCAGATTTCTTCACTTCTTGTTCAACAATCTTAAAGTTGCTGTATAGATCATTGAGACTCATAGTGTCAATATCTGGTTTATTCTTCCAAACCACCACACGCATAGCCCATTCAGCAGGTAAACTCCTTAAGAATTTAGAGTTTAGGTCTTCCTGAGGGATTTCAACTCCAAGCACAGCCAGTTGGCTAACAATCTTCTGCAATCTATTAAACATATGATCTAAAGACTCATTACTGGTAGCACTAAAATTTTCTAAGTTCTGCTTTAGTAAGGTCTTTTGCGTCTTCTTGGTGGCTTCATTACCACCATACCGGGTAGTGATTGCTTCAAACAAGGATTTTGCATCCTTGTATTTGCTGAAGTTTAAGACCTGGTCATTGGGGATGGTCATCATAAGCAAGCTCCTAGCTTTGACATCATTCTTCTTTTGCAGCTTCTCTTCTGCAGTCACTGGAGAGGTATTCACAATAGTCTTTTCTTCACCATTAACTGTTGTTACAGATGTTGAAGGTGTAACACCCCAACCCGATAAAGGTAGAAGTATTATGTTATGGTGACAAATCAAAGCGAACACAAGCATATGACTTAAATAATACAAATAAATTTCAAAGGTTACAAAGGGAAAAATCTGAAATACAAGGTTACAAGTGAGAATTACAATAAATACTAAGTCTAAAAAATATAGTCACTTCTAGTCATCTCTAATCCAGAATAGCTAGTAAGGTCTTCTAAGTCCAAAGTACTCTCCACTCATAACCCAGCTTCCAACTAAAACCTGCCGCAGGAAAGAAATGCGGCTGAGCTTGAAAAGCCCAGTGAACAGATATATATACAAAGTAATGATAACGAAACAGAAATAAGATAAGGAATAAGGAATAAAATATGGTGCGTTGGGGAAAAACATAAGGTATAAACGAATGGATATTAAGTAAGAAAAGATCAGTAATCTACCACGAGCCCAAACAAATCAAATCAAATATCATAGTAACCATGGAATAGCTAGCTCCCGAACTTGTGAAAGACGTGGATTGCACCCATGCATCAATCACCGAACATATCATATAATATCATATCATGTTAAATCCACTAAATACGAACCGAACCTAGGATGCATCCATACGCCCCCGAACAATAATATTGGCCATAATAAATATAAAGCGCGCATATAATAATAAAATGGGACGGTGTGGAACATCACTCAACCACACTAGAGTCATGCCATTGGTGCATCAATGGCATGGCCATGTTACCTTCATGGCTAGGAAACGAACTTGGCTCGGGTATCAAACTGAAGGGTCAAAAGTCAAATGTCTAAGTCATCAAAGTATCACAGGTCCATCGTCAAAGGTTCATAATCGAAGGTTCATAATCAAATGGTTCGTTTAAAGAAATCTTTATCAAATGATTTTCATAAAAATGATCTTTAATAACGGTTTTCATAAAGGTAGTCTTTAAAAGTAGTTTTCATAAAAGTTTAGTAAAATTCCATATAAAAGTGGTATCGCATCGTTCATAAACATCATTTTAAAAGGGTTTTCCTCAAAACATTTCCATGATATAATTAAGAAAGGTTTTCACACCCAGTTACAAAATCAAATGAACCTTCAAAGTATCAAGTAATTCGAATACTCATATCACAGGGTAACGAATGAATTATATCAAGTATTATATCACAAGGATCATAATGAACGAATGTCAAATGGATCATCATACCAACGAAGCATATCAAACGAATGAATCAAAGTATAGGGGATCATAGCAATGGCTTAAAGGAGTCATATCAGAATGACGAATCAATAATCAAGATCAAGTCATGAGAGTGAAAGCACCCTTACTGAAAAAGGGTAGAATATCTGTACCTTAGACCGCAAGTGAAAACACAACTAGAAATGAAAAGATCTGAAGTAAACTCCATCTTCAGCGAATCTACACGAATTTATGATCGTCTTATTATTAATATCTTATTTAAATCAGATTACTTATTTTAGTCGGCTTCCAATTTTTAGTAACTTTCCAATTTTAGAAACTTCCTTCTTTTAGTAACTTTCTATTTTAGTAAAGTTCTCGAATTAAGTATGTTTCCCAACTTGATAATTTTTAGGATCGTAAATGACAATTAAGTAAACTTAAAGGCTTAAAATGACCAACATTATAAAGTTGTTCATGTAAATATATAGCCTCACTAACTTACCTGTATATCAGATTGTTAATGCTTGACTAGTGGTTTATTAGATAGACCAAATGAAGGCACATGTTACTCACCCACCACACACTAATTGACGCCCCACAATTCTTCATAAATCCCATCAATCAGTTCTTCTTTTACCTACATACGTACGCACACTCACGCATTTTTATCACATAAATTTTACATGTTTACACCTCATTTTCTTGCATGTTTATCCAGCCCAACATAGTACGTAAAATCAAACATATTCAAGCTTTATATGACACACACTGACAATACCATTTCCAGCCCATGTATTCTGACACACAACACACACTAATACCACGTTTTATACTCTCTTCAGAACAGTTTTACATGCACCTTTAGACCTGATATTCACTCGCACACTCACATGCTTATATCACTTATATCACACAGTTTATAACTCACTATGTATGTATGATTACAGCCCTATGATCACCCATGCTACGCACACACAAACACATCTTAATGAACACAAACATCACATAAAATCATTACATGATCATCCCTCGATCCCACGTCTTTACTAAGCCCGACCCTTGATTTATTACTTTAGATAAATTCCAGATTCTTAGGTCGTGTAATAGAGATTGTACAAATGTTTAGATGATAAAAAAATAGACGCGTATGACAACAGAAAACAAGGTCGACACACCCATGGTTTATATATTCATTATTTCATGTGTTATAATCATTTCATTCGTGTTTCCTTTAGTTGATAATATTGCTTATCTTCCAGGTTAATATTTATCATGTTTCACGTGTTCATGTTGGGAGGAAAAACAAGATCAAGGTGGTGATGATACCTCTCGAGTCGGATCAAACGAATGAAATAGAAGACAGTGAACCAACCCAAAAACTTCAACTCCCAAAACACACGATCACACAAAAGCTAATCACCGACGAAACACCCACGCTCGTACACCACGAACCGCTCACCAATTCTTCTCCAGCCTTCGTTCCACTGATTTCTTGGGAAATATAAAGAACAACCGACTAGTGTAATATTGTGAGTGTGAAACACAGTTTGTGAAATGGAGGAGCAAATGAAGGAAAATAAGGGAAAAGTTGCTGCCACCAGGCCACCAAATAGCAGCCACTAAGGAGTGCTTTTGTTTGCTTTGAATCGAACGGAAGGAAGAAAGCAAAAAGTAACAGCCGACAAAATGGTTGGTGTATAGGTTTTAGGGTTTGTTTTTAGAGAGAGTATGGCAACATTAAAAAAAATGTGTGGGATGATATGTTTTAAATGCAAACCGTGTGATGAGGTCTTAAAATGGTAGCTAGCATGATTTAAGGGATTTAATTTAAATGTGTACGTTCTTACCTCCTCTTTTTGCTACTTGGCCGAATATTTTGAAGTTAGCACATAAAAAATCGCCTAGAATGAATTTAAATTTTAGGACATTGTTTTGATATATATAATTTATAGTGTAAGTTTTTTTTTTTTTTTTTTTTATTAGGAGCTTAAATCATTGGGAACTTAGAATATAACTTATATTAGGTTAAAGTACAATTAATGTCACTTATATGATTTTTATACATTCTCAAAAATTCAAATTTAAAGGGTATTTTGGTCATTTCAGATCGTGTTAAATTTGAGGTTTTACAATTCTTCCCCTCTAAAAATAAATTTTCGTCCTCGAAAATTGAAGGGAAAACGAAACGGAAACACAACTGACTACAGAAATGTGGATGACTTGCTTCTCATGACCCTATCTTGTTGATCAAACTAACTTCGGTTTCCTCAGAAAAGAAATATCATACAGAATCCAGATCAAAAAAATAATATGCCAAACGGAACAGATGATAACCGTATTCTCTCAGAAGAGATACAGGGAATACGTAGGATTTGACGGATATGCCATCCATAGAATTTGATTTGGCAAGTCAGATGAGAACGTATAGAAGATAGATTGTTGAAAACATCAACCGGCAGAAGGCTCTACAACGGAATCTGAGATCTTATTGAAAGTGCAGAGGTCAGCAAAATGCGTTGTAACACCCCCAAATTACCGCAGCGGAAACAGTAGTGCCAAGGGGGTATTACTTCATAATACAGATCAAGGTATAGAAAACGACCTCTAAATGAGACGTTTTGAAAAGTTATCATTCGAATTATTAAAATCAGAGTTATGACAATAAGTTCCAAAGTAAAGATTACATAAAAGTTTTCAAAGTGTATCGAATGATAAAGATAGATATGAGTCTTCAAGTATGCAAATGACTCTAGCAATCCACGCATCCATAATAGTCTTAACAACCTGAGATAAACATGCTAAAAGTGTCAACCAACGGTTGGTGAGTTCATAGAGTTTAGTTTAAAAGTAAAGCATTTCAATAAAGATGTTTAAAGGTAAAGTGTTTAAATATAGATTTTTCCAGCAAAGGCATTGTAAATCCACTCAGTTCCAAGCCCCGCCCATACAAGACTTGCAACCTGTGTGTTTACAACCCACTGCTAACATAGTATGTCTATCAAGTATATTTGAATAAAGATTTCACAGCAAAGGCCTTGTAAATCCACTCAGTTCCAAGTCCCGTGCATACAAGACTTGCAACCTGTGTGTTTACAATCCACTGCTATCACAGTAAGAATAGAATAGATGTCTTGCATACCAATGCACAATATAATAGATTACTTGCATACCAATGCAAACTATATTAGATGACTTGCATACCAATGCATCATAAGAATACTGGGTGTCTTTTCCCAAAGGATTACTGGGTGTCTTTTCCCAAAGGATTACTGGGAGCCTACTTCCCAAAGACAAGTATAAAAGCATATTGTATAAAAGTATAAATATTTGAGTAATTGCATAAATCATGTATTTGATAAATGAGCAAAATAATTTAAGCATGTATCTCCCCCAAAAGTAGTTTCAAAAGTATAAAAATAGGGGCTATGAAACTCACGGTAAACCGTAAAAGTTTCTAAAGTATTTGTATAAATAAAATCAATTAGTTTTGAGCATGTATCTCCCCCAAAAAGTATAAAACAAAATGTATAAAAAGAAGAGGGGCTATGAAATCTCACCTTAGGAAATAGTCCTCTAAAATGGAAAGTCATGTAGTAGCAGTGTCTGGCACCAACACGCGACCTAGATTAGTATGGCAATACTTAGTTTACAATTATGTGTACTCACGACTCAATGTGTTCAAATAAATATGAGTGTTAACAAGTGGTTGTGTTTGACGTTGCTTGTGTGGCAATGCTTAAGGTTCAAGAATAAAAGTTTACAACAAAATGTATTTGTAAGTATTGGCTCGAATATTGGCTTAATAGTTATCAATAAATATATACGAGTCAACAAGTATTTATTAAGTTCGTTTGGTCTCGATGCGTAAGAATTCATGTATATGTTATGTATTTATCAATGTAGTGTAAAAAAAATATATTTGGACCAATACATTATGTTGATATGGTCGTTTAATAAAAATACGTGTTAAGCATATTAGATGAAAGTGGGTAAAATATATAAGTTATTAAACTATAATCTTAATGATAAAGATGTAACTTGGTCCAAGTCGAGGGACTAAAATGGAATAAATATTATAAGTTTCAAAATTATAAGAGTTTTTAAGAAAAGTGATAGTTTGTTCAATGTTGAGGGGCTGAAAGTGTAAAAATCACAAAAATAATAAAAATGACAAAAGTTGGCAAAAACTGCCATTGCCAAGGGTTGAACCCGGGTCCGTGGTGTGGCTGCTGAGCGCCCCAACCAGTGAGCCAAAGGCTCTTTGATGTCAAGCTTCTCAGATTTGTTTTATTTACATGGTTCAGCTTCTGATTGTTTTTGGTATGTTTTCTTTCCAGTAATCTGACTCGTGTATATACATAAGCATGCATGAGATTTTCTGTTTTCATTACTTCTTCTTAAAATAGTTTCCACCTTGATATGTGTCTAAAAACACATATGTTTTACATTATTTAATCCCACATAAACGTCCAAAAACACACAAATAACCAATAAATGTTATAAATATCATCAAAATGTGTTTTTTATATGTTTCAGATGCAAAATGATTGAAAATAAGTAAAAACGAACATAATTTGCATAAATGGCAAGTCTAGTCCCTCAAAGTTTAAAAGTTGTCAAAATTAGTCCCCGGGTGTTTTAAAAATGGAAAATTATGTTTTAAACCCTTGTACTATTTAAACTTGGCAATATTAGTACTTGTGATATCTATGGTGAAATTACAGTTTCAGCCCCTCAAGAATGGAGAAATTACAAGTTTGGTCCCTATGCTAATTTAAACTACTAAATCCGGACCATGTTTTATCCATTAAACCCACCCAAATAATAAATCCAACACTATCCCTAAAATCCAAACCCATTAAATAAAACCCAAGCCCAAACCATCTACCCAAGCCCAATCCCTTATCTGAGTTAAACACTCGGTCAAACAAAGTTTGACCCGTCTTCCTTATACCACCAATCCCGCCAATACCACCCAGTCACCCCCCAGCTCACCAAAACCACTCACCACCTCATCCCCCCTCCTCCTACACGCTACCTAACATTGCCAAACGCAATTAATGCGTCCTCCCCACTCCCACTAACCAAATCAGAGGATTTAGCCAAATTCCATGTTTCCCGCCAAAATTACAAGTGGACTGTGGAGATTAAATTGGAGCAATTCAAGGGTGGGGATTTGATCAGGATGTCGACAATAGATTATCCCACTTTAATTTATGTATAAATAGAATGTAATGTAGCTAAAAATAAAGTGTGTGGAAAAGTAGTGTAATCGTATTTCCATTCCAGTAGTTGTAATTTGTAATTTCAAGTTCCATCAATCAATACAAAGTAACTTTAGTGTGTTCATTGTTGATTCTTGTACAATTGTCAGTAGTTACTTATAATTCCAAGTTTCCTGATTTTCACATGTTCTAAGAATAAGAATCTTGATAAGTAGTATATAAAACAACTTCTCAGTTGTTTTTAATAACTTATATAAGCTTCTTATAGCTTATTGTAAGTTTATTATAGTGTAAAATTGTGCTGAATTCAAGATTTGAAGAAAGTCAACCAAAGTCAACTGAAGTGGTAATAAGCTGATTCATGGGTTTAAAAGCTAAGCTGGATGGTTTTTCTGGTTCCTAGCTTATTGACAACAAGCTAGGAGTGGGTTTTGATCCTTGTTCTATTGTTCCATAAGGCTTGACTGTTGTAAGATTTTCCTCATTTTTTGCATTATTTCACTAAGTACTGTACTAGTGCTTATTATCCTCTGATTATTGCTCTTATTTGCTATTTGATAGTTTATAAGTGTATTTGATCAGTTTGTCAGTAGTTATAATAGTTTTTCATTACCTTGCTTAAAAACCATATAAAAGACCAAAAACAGTCATTACTAGTATAGATTAATATTGTGCTTAATTCTCTATTGAAAGTTGTTAATCAGTGTTAGTATAAGCTAGTAAGTCAGTAAAATAAGATCTTTTAGTTTAAAAATATTGTTTTCCTTTTAAAAACCACCACAGACACACCATAAAGGGGTGTTTGGCTGTGCTTGGTTTAGACAGTCAATAGGCTATTACTGTACATTGGTCACAAGTCCAACTTTGTTTCAGCTTATCTAAGTCTTAATAAGCTGTTTTGAAGTCCTCATTAGTAGCATAGCTAGATAATCAAGTTTCTTGGTGACTGTGTGAATTTTAGGCTGTCAAAAGCTTAATTAAGCCATTTTGAGCCATAAGCTCATATTGCCCTTGTTCTTGGCTATTTTGAGTTCATTGTAGTCCATTTAGTATAAACATAATAGTTGCTTAAGTCCCATTTGGTCTGTGCTAAATTTCTGCACAGCCTGCACCACACAGACAAACAGCAGACTCATTGCCTTTTGATTGCTGATCTTGGCTTTAATTGAACATCAATTGGTCAAATTGTGATAGGGCTTTTGTGTTTTTTGTATAGCCAGTAGTTCTAGCTTGCTTTTGCCCCCTTAATATTTGCCTTTTCAGCTTATTTGAGCTGCTTAATTTAGTCTGAAAGTTTGCTAGTTTGCCTGAATTTTCTATGTTAAGCTTTGCCACAGCCAAGTGCTTATCTAGCTTAATTCTTGTGCTTAGTTGTATTTTCAAGTTGTTTTGTGCTTATTATAGTTGTTTAATCCATTCCTGAGCTTTTGGGAATTTTTGGATATCATTTAGCTTATTTTGGGCTTATTCATAAACTGCTTATTAGCCCAAATCAGCCTATTAAGCTTAGATAGCTTTTCATTTTATTTTTCTTATCTTTTTATTTATATTTTAGAATTATCTATAAATTTTCATAATTTTCTGAACAGTTTTTATATTTTTAATCATTTTAATTAGTTTCTAATAGTATTTAAATCATAATAAATAGAATATAAATCAGAAAAATATAATTTTAATTTTCATAATTTTCTTTTGTCATTTGTAATCTAGGAAAAATATAAGTTCATTTTTAGCCCTTAAGAAAAACCAAAAATAGAAAAATAATGATAGCTTCTATTTAATAGAATTTATTTTTTTAATTTTAATTAAGTAATTTTCATTTTTATAATTTTCTTAGCTTTTTCTCATCTTATAATATTTTTAGAAAAAGTTTTAGAATTTTCTTTGTTCATTTAGTATTTTTTTTATAATTTAAATAGTTTAATTAGTAATTAAATAATAAATAATTAGTAATAATTAAATAAAAAGTGTAGAAAAATATAATTTAAGTTTTTAAATAAGTTTCAAGTAATTTTACATTTTTAGGTTTTAAATTTCATAAATTTTAGTTTTTGTCCCATTTTTAGCTTTCCTGTTGCGCGTTTGTAGTTTAATTTTAATTGCGTTATATTTGTTTTGTATATTTATTTGTTAGTAGAATTGTTAAAAAAGCAAAATCCAAAAATATCTTATCATCAGTCATTCTAATCCAAATTCTAAGCAATCGTCAATTTCGCACTTCGTTGGGAAACGACTTGGGTAATCACTTACCCAGTATACACACTACACACAACACAACGTGAGTCTTTGCAAGTTATCCTTTTTTCACAAAGGGGTGGTTTGTATTGATTCACGAGCATTCACCGTCTCTGCATTTTTTTAATTATAAGTGTTGTTTTCGGGCGAACCAAATTTTGGCGCCGCTGCCGGGGAGGTGTGTTGCGACCATATTGTTTGAAATCAAGCGATTAGTGATTTGAGATCCTTCTTTGTGAAGTTTCTGTTTCTATAAACCCATAAAAAAACAAAAATATTTTTTTCTTTTCTTTTTGTATATATATTATCAGATAAAAATAAAAAAAAAAACCCAAAAACATTTTCCGTTTTCTTTGTTAATAATAATAACAATAAAAATTTACCATCGAAAACCAAGACAGAGTACTACCTAACTGGGGGTACGGCCATAATAAGTTCCCAAACCAAAGATTTAAAACTTGCCTTTGTGTCACTTGCGATTCCGGCTCACCTTTAATTGATAAACAAACTCTACGGAGGTTCTAGGATAGTCTGACATTAAATTGTCGGGCTGAAAGAAGCGGGTTTTTAAGGAGCATTAATTGCCCACCTTTGCTTCTCCGCCACCCTGTGCGTTTATCTTTAGAGAGCTACCGTACGCTTGTTCAATTTAAGGTTTTAAGTTCCTTGTGTTTTGCCTCAGTCTTGTTTTAATTGGTATATTTTACTTAGTGCATGCGCACTCGTTCTTCCACGTCATCAAGCCCTTTACGTGAACTCGTAGATATTCCGAGAAGACGTAATCGTAGACGTGCTGCCCAAATAGTCGAACCCGAGATTCGTACTGTTCTCACTGATAATATGGCAGACGAACGCACAATGGCTGAAATGCTCCAGGCACCCACCGAGGGTTACGGAGATGCCATCGTTTTACCGGCCATCGATTCTGATCATTTTGAACTAAAAACACATTTGATTCAGCTCGTTTCTACCAACCAATTCCACGGGTTTGAACGAGAGGATCCATATGCACACATTCGTTGGTTCAATAAGTTGACCTCTACAATCAATTACAATAATGTGCCACAAACAGTGATCAAATTGATGCTATTTCCATTTTCACTTGAGGGGGCAGCCCGGATTTGGCTGGATAAAGAACCCCCTCATTCCATTGAAACCTGGGAAGATCTCGTTAAGAAATTTGTAAATTATTTCTTCCCTCCATAAAAAACGACTAATCTAAAAAATGAAATTGCTGGATTTCGTCAAGGTTTTGATGAAAATTTCGGAGAGGCATGGGACAGATTTAAAGATCTCCTACGAAAATGCCCACATCACGATTTCACTGAGTTACAACAGATAAACACGTTTTATAATGGGTTGAACCAAAACGATCAAGATGCACTTAACGCAGCCGCCGGTGGCAATATCTTGAATCGTAAACCTAAAGATGTTACTGAAATTTGTGAGAATAAATCAAAAGTTCCTATTTCCCGAAACAAAGTGAATGTTCCAATCACTCCTGCTGCTTCTTCATCCGGTAACTCCTCAGAGTTAGCCTTTCTAACGGACTCAATGCGTTGTATGATGAAGGAAATAAATGAATTAAAGAGTGAAAAACATAAACCGGAACCAATCAAAGCAATAAACAAAGTTTGTGAAACTTGTGGTGGACCACATGCGTATTACGATTGTGAAGCAACCGATGCTTCTGTTTACCAAGCTCCCGTAGCTGCAGTAAACTACGATCAGTACCGACCGCAACCCGAAACTCATTACCAAGAACCAAGTGCTATGGTGCCACCTGGTTTTCCACCCGGTCCAAATAGAAACAATCAAAATCGCTTTGTTCAAAATCAAGGAAACAATTCTCAGAATTCTCAGAATTTCAACCAAAACCGGAACAATTTTAACCAAAATCAGGGGAATGTCCATAACCAAAACCAAGGTTCAAACCAAAATCATATGTCCTCGGATGAGTTGCTTAAGCAATTCATGAAAAAACAAGATGAGACCAATAGGATCCAAAGCAAGACAAATAGGATTCAATATGAGACAAACCAATTTGTGATTGCCCAATTAAATGAAATCAAAAAGGCTTTAAATGATCGACCCTCGGGCTCGGGAAAACTCCCTAGCAACACGATCGCTAACCCGAGGGGCGATGTGAAGGCGATCACAACAAGAAGTGGTAAAAAAGTTAATGGACCCAAGACCCCTATACCTCCTCCATTGAGGAAGGTGAATCAAGACACCGAGGTAACCAAGGACAAAGTGCATTCCTCTAGTTCACAAAGTACCGCACACGTCCAACCTCAAAATGACCAAACTCAAATTCCGGAACCCGATGTTCCAAAGACAAATCCTAAGCCTTTTCTTCCCTATCCTTCAAGGCTTAATGACCAGAAGCTCAAAGACAAAACAAATCAACAGATGGAGAAATTCTTCAAAATATTCAGTGATTTGCACTTCGACATAGGCTTCATAGATGCTCTCATGCTCATGCCCAAATTTGCATCTACAATCAAAAGCCTACTGAGCAACAAAGATAAATTGTCTGAGATGGCACAAACCAATCTAAACGAACAATGCTCGGCGGTTATCCTTAAAAAGCTTCCCGAGAAGTTAGGAGACCCCGGCAAATTTTTAATCCCGTGTGATTTCTTAGGGATGGTTCAGTGCTCTGCCTTGGCCGATCTTGGCGCAAGCATTAACCTCATGCCACTCTCAGTTTGGGAGAAATTATCTCTTCCAGATCTTACCAAAACTTCCATGACACTCGAGCTAGCTGACCGTACTCTAAAATACCCACGCGGAATAGCTGAGGATGTCATTGTGAAAGTAGGAAAGTTCCATTTCCCTACTGATTTCGTTGTAGTAGAATTCGATGCCGATCCTCGAGTTCCGCTCATATTAGGGAGATCTTTCTTAAGAACAAGTCGTGCTAACATTGATGTTTTTGCCGAAGAATTAACCATTCGGGTTGATAATGAAGAAATCACGTTTAACATAAATCAAAACTCTAAACCTCTAACCACCAAATTCAACGTTGCTACGGTTGCTCAAAAATCTGAGACCGTAATTGCTTCCAAAAAGAGTGATTCATTTCTTTCAAAATTTGAGGTTAAGAGTCTTTCACAAAAACGTGCTGAGCTTAAAGCGAAGAAAATCATTCCTGGTTCAAACCAATGGTTTGAAAGTTGTACCGCAGATGTAAAAAGTGTTCTAGACTATGATGAAGAAGAATTGGAGTTAACATCGGAAATGGTGAATACTGCTAGCTCTAAGAGCTCACCACTTGTCCCACCTCCGAAGTCAGTTTATCGTGTCGAAATTGTTGATTCTGTGGATGAAACTCAAAGTCCCATTCCTTCTTTTCAACCAATTCTTTCCGACTCTTCCCCTTCTTTCCCTCTGTTTGAGGGAAGTGATTCCAATTTGGAAGAGATCGAGGCTTATCTCAAGTGTGATTCAATTCTGGAAGGAATTGATAACGCTGAGATTGATCTGGAGGGAGATATTCTTCTTATTGAACAATTGTTAAATCAAGACAATTCTCCTCCTCTCCTTCCCGTTGAACTTCATAAGAAAGACATCAAGTCAGTTGCAAAAACTGATAAATTTCCTGAGATCCAGTTTAAGGACTTGCCTCCTCCACTTGAGTATGCAATTCTTGAGGAGGAAGTTCTTATCTTAAGTGCTATTCTGATCTCTTTTCTTCCCTTCACCTACCCGGTGATTTCCCCTATCTGTCACTCATTCGGGAGTGAGGATATTACGTTTGACCCCGGCATTGTCCATCTAACATTGGTTTAAATGCCGGATTTATCTCATCGGTGTGGAACTTTCTTATGCTCAATTGGTTATCCAAGCATCTTGAATGAAAGTCCGATAGAGATGGTTTCTTCCACTTACTTCCCCATAGACTTTTTAATTGCTTTTTCTCCCGGGCTGTTCAGGAACCCTTTGTTACGGTTGACCGTTCACAAGCGGTTAGCTTGCGTGATAAACCTGACTGTTCGGGAGGAATCAACTCAATTCGGGGTCGAGTCAAGCTAGTGACTCGGTGATCAAAAACATTAGCAAAACATGGGTTTTCACCCGTGTCTCTGTTTTCTTTCTCTGTTCTACCATCTAGTGTGGGGGAGAGCCCCACATATTGTATATATGTATAAAAAAAAAAAAAAAAAAAAAAAAAAAAAAAAAAAAAAAATGAAAAATGATAATAATTGTTGTGTTTCCACGCTTGGCTACCTTTTTACGTTCTCATTGTCGGTATAATAGCCGGTAATTTGAATATTGAGGGCAATATTCAGTTCTAAGTGTGGGGGGGAATTCCGGCGAATTAAATTTTGTCACATGTGTGCCCTAGTTCCCCGTTTTTGGCCAAAATTTTAAAATTTTTTCATTTGGTCACAACAAATGGTTATCAGTCCACCATGTCTAACCCACATAAGGACTGGCTAATCCAAGAGAAAACGGCTCTTAGTAAAGATGTCTCAAATCCGTTGATGGCTTGCAATTTGCCCAAAATTGTATGGTATTCGACTCACCATATCCTAAAAAGATTAAGAGTTGGCTAGCCCGCAAGTTTATGGCTTGTGGTAAAGGCTTTGGAATTCCATAATTGGTAATCAGCTCACCAAAGATAATATTGATAATTTATCTAAGAGTTGGCTAGTCCAGAAGCAAACGGCTTCTGGTAAAGACAAATCAAAACCGTTGACAGCTGATGGTTTGCTCAAAATCATTTGGTTATCATTGTACCAAAGTTCTTACTTGAACTGAAACAATTGGCTACTCCAGAAGTAATGGCTTTTGGTAAAGAGATAAAACCCATTAAAACTTCATAAAAGATTGCTAGGGACTAGCAATAGTTTAGTGTGGGGGATTTGATATGTGTCTAAAAACACATATGTTTTACATTATTTAATCCCACATAAACGTCCAAAAACACACAAATAACCAATAAATGTTATAAATATCATCAAAATGTGTTTTTATATGTTTCAGATGCAAAATGATTGAAAATAAGTAAAAACGAACATAATTTGCATAAATGGCAAGTCTAGTCCCTCAAAGTTTAAAAGTTGTCAAAATTAGTCCCCGGGTGTTTTAAAAATGGAAAATTATGTTTTAAACCCTTGTACTATTTAAACTTGGCAATATTAGTACTTGTGATATCTAAGGTGAAATTACAGTTTCAGCCCCTCAAGAATGGAGAAATTACAAGTTTGGTCCCTATGCTAATTTAAACTACTAAATCCGGACCATGTTTTATCCATTAAACCCACCCAAATAATAAATCCAACACTATCCCTAAAATCCAAACCCATTAAATAAAACCCAAGCCCAAACCATCTACCCAAGCCCAATCCCTTATCTGAGTTAAACACTCGGTCAAACAAAGTTTGACCCGTCTTCCTTATACCACCAATCCCGCCAATACCACCCAGTCACCCCCCCCCCCAGCTCACCAAAACCACTCACCACCTCATCCCCCCTCCTCCTACACGCTACCTAACATTGCCAAACGCAATTAATGCGTCCTCCCCACTCCCACTAACCAAATCAGAGGATTTAGCCAAATTCCATGTTTCCCGCCAAAATTACAAGTGGACTGTGGAGATTAAATTGGAGCAATTCAAGGGTGGGGATTTGATCAGGATGTCGACAATAGATTATCCCACTTTAATTTATGTATAAATAGAATGTAATGTAGCTAAAAATAAAGTGTGTGGAAAAGTAGTGTAATCGTATTTCCATTCCAGTAGTTGTAATTTGTAATTTCAAGTTCCATCAATCAATACAAAGTAACTTTAGTGTGTTCATTGTTGATTCTTGTACAATTGTCAGTAGTTACTTATAATTCCAAGTTTCCTGATTTTCACATGTTCTAAGAATAAGAATCTTGATAAGTAGTATATATAAAACAACTTCTCAGTTGTTTTTAATAACTTATATAAGCTTCTTATAGCTTATTGTAAGTTTATTATAGTGTAAAATTGTGCTGAATTCAAGATTTGAAGAAAGTCAACCAAAGTCAACTGAAGTGGTAATAAGCTGATTCATGGGTTTAAAAGCTAAGCTGGATGGTTTTTTCTGGTTCCTAGCTTATTGACAACAAGCTAGGAGTGGGTTTTGATCCTTGTTCTATTGTTCCATAAGGCTTGACTGTTGTAAGATTTTCCTCATTTTTTGCATTATTTCACTAAGTACTGTACTAGTGCTTATTATCCTCTGATTATTGCTCTTATTTGCTATTTGATAGTTTATAAGTGTATTTGATCAGTTTGTCAGTAGTTATAATAGTTTTTCATTACCTTGCTTAAAAACCATATAAAAGACCAAAAACAGTCATTACTAGTATAGATTAATATTGTGCTTAATTCTCTATTGAAAGTTGTTAATCAGTGTTAATATAAGCTAGTAAGTCAGTAAAATAAGATCTTTTAGTTTAAAAATATTGTTTTCCTTTTAAAAACCACCACAGACACACCATAAAGGGGTGTTTGGCTGTGCTTGGTTTAGACAGTCAATAGGCTATTACTGTACATTGGTCACAAGTCCAACTTTGTTTCAGCTTATCTAAGTCTTAATAAGCTGTTTTGAAGTCCTCATTAGTAGCATAGCTAGATAATCAAGTTTCTTGGTGACTGTGTGAATTTTAGGCTGTCAAAAGCTTAATTAAGCCATTTTGAGCCATAAGCTCATATTGCCCTTGTTCTTGGCTGTTTTGAGTTCATTGTAGTCCATTTAGTATAAACATAATAGTTGCTTAAGTCCCATTTGGTCTGTGCTAAATTTCTGCACAGCCTGCACCACACAGACAAACAGCAGACTCATTGCCTTTTGATTGCTGATCTTGGCTTTAATTGAACATCAATTGGTCAAATTGTGATAGGGCTTTTGTGTTTTTTGTATAGCCAGTAGTTCTAGCTTGCTTTTGCCCCCTTAATATTTGCCTTTTCAGCTTATTTGAGCTGCTTAATTTAGTCTGAAAGTTTGCTAGTTTGCCTGAATTTTCTGTGTTAAGCTTTGCCACAGCCAAGTGCTTATCTAGCTTAATTCTTGTGCTTAGTTGTATTTTCAAGTTGTTTTGTGCTTATTATAGTTGTTTAATCCATTCCTGAGCTTTTGGGAATTTTTGGATATCATTTAGCTTATTTTGGGCTTATTCATAAACTGCTTATTAGCCCAAATCAGCCTATTAAGCTTAGATAGCTTTTCATTTTATTTTTCTTATCTTTTTATTTATATTTTAGAATTATCTATAAATTTTCATAATTTTCTGAACAGTTTTTATATTTTTAATCATTTTAATTAGTTTCTAATAGTATTTAAATCATAATAAATAGAATATAAATCAGAAAAATATAATTTTAATTTTCATAATTTTCTTTTGTCATTTGTAATCTAGGAAAAATATAAGTTCATTTTTAGCCCTTAAGAAAAACCAAAAATAGAAAAATAATGATAGCTTCTATTTAATAGAATTTATTTTTTTAATTTTAATTAAGTAATTTTCATTTTTATAATTTTCTTAGCTTTTTCTCATCTTATAAATATTTTTAGAAAAAGTTTTAGAATTTTCTCTTGTTCATTTAGTATTTTTTTTATAATTTAAATAGTTTAATTAGTAATTAAATAATAAATAATTAGTAATAATTAAATAAAAAGTGTAGAAAAATATAATTTAAGTTTTTAAATAAGTTTCAAGTAATTTTACATTTTTAGGTTTTAAATTTCATAAATTTTAGTTTTTGTCCCATTTTTAGCTTTCCTGTTGCGCGTTTGTAGTTTAATTTTAATTGCGTTATATTTGTTTTGTATATTTATTTGTTAGTAGAATTGTTAAAAAAGCAAAATCCAAAAATATCTTATCATCAGTCATTCTAATCCAAATTCTAAGCAATCGTCAATTTCGCACTTCGTTGGGAAACGACTTGGGTAATCACTTACCCAGTATACACACTACACACAACACAACGTGAGTCTTTGCAAGTTATCCTTT
Organism: Artemisia tridentata subsp. tridentata; assembly: GCA_021014915.2. Lineage (NCBI taxonomy): Eukaryota > Viridiplantae > Streptophyta > Magnoliopsida > Asterales > Asteraceae > Artemisia > Artemisia tridentata. The sequence continues at coordinate 225,066,095 of CP139509.1, forward strand.
TTTCACAAAGGGGTGGTTTGTATTGATTCACGAGCATTCACCGTCTCTGCATTTGTTTAATTATAAGTGTTGTTTTCGGGCGAACCAAATTTTGGCGCCGCTGCCGGGGAGGTGTGTTGCGACCATATTGTTTGAAATCAAGCGATTAGTGATTTGAGATCCTTCTTTGTGAAGTTTCTGTTTCTATAAACCCATAAAAAAACAAAAATATTTTTTTCTTTTCTTTTTGTATATATATTATCAGATAAAAATAAAAAAAAAAAACCCAAAAACATTTTCCGTTTTCTTTGTTAATAATAATAACAATAAAAATTTACCATCGAAAACCAAGACAGAGTACTACCTAACTGGGGGTACGGCCATAATAAGTTCCCAAACCAAAGATTTAAAACTTGCCTTTGTGTCACTTGCGATTCCGGCTCACCTTTAATTGATAAACAAACTCTACGGAGGTTCTAGGATAGTCTGACATTAAATTGTCGGGCTGAAAGAAGCGGGTTTTTAAGGAGCATTAATTGCCCACCTTTGCTTCTCCGCCACCCTGTGCGTTTATCTTTTAGAGAGCTACCGTACGCTTGTTCAATTTAAGGTTTTAAGTTCCTTGTGTTTTGCCTCAGTCTTGTTTTAATTGGTATATTTTACTTAGTGCATGCGCACTCGTTCTTCCACGTCATCAAGCCCTTTACGTGAACTCGTAGATATTCCGAGAAGACGTAATCGTAGACGTGCTGCCCAAATAGTCGAACCCGAGATTCGTACTGTTCTCACTGATAATATGGCAGACGAACGCACAATGGCTGAAATGCTCCAGGCACCCACCGAGGGTTACGGAGATGCCATCGTTTTACCGGCCATCGATTCTGATCATTTTGAACTAAAAACACATTTGATTCAGCTCGTTTCTACCAACCAATTCCACGGGTTTGAACGAGAGGATCCATATGCACACATTCGTTGGTTCAATAAGTTGACCTCTACAATCAATTACAAGAATGTGCCACAAACAGTGATCAAATTGATGCTATTTCCATTTTCACTTGAGGGGGCAGCCCGGATTTGGCTGGATAAAGAACCCCCTCATTCCATTGAAACCTGGGAAGATCTCGTTAAGAAATTTGTAAATTATTTCTTCCCTCCATAAAAAACGACTAATCTAAAAAATGAAATTGCTGGATTTCGTCAAGGTTTTGATGAAAATTTCGGAGAGGCATGGGACAGATTTAAAGATCTCCTACGAAAATGCCCACATCACGATTTCACTGAGTTACAACAGATAAACACGTTTTATAATGGGTTGAACCAAAACGATCAAGATGCACTTAACGCAGCCGCCGGTGGCAATATCTTGAATCGTAAACCTAAAGATGTTACTGAAATTTGTGAGAATAAATCAAAAGTTCCTATTTCCCGAAACAAAGTGAATGTTCCAATCACTCCTGCTGCTTCTTCATCCGGTAACTCCTCAGAGTTAGCCTTTCTAACGGACTCAATGCGTTGTATGATGAAGGAAATAAATGAATTAAAGAGTGAAAAACATAAACCGGAACCAATCAAAGCAATAAACAAAGTTTGTGAAACTTGTGGTGGACCACATGCGTATTACGATTGTGAAGCAACCGATGCTTCTGTTTACCAAGCTCCCGTAGCTGCAGTAAACTACGATCAGTACCGACCGCAACCCGAAACTCATTACCAAGAACCAAGTGCTATGGTGCCACCTGGTTTTCCACCCGGTCCAAATAGAAACAATCAAAATCGCTTTGTTCAAAATCAAGGAAACAATTCTCAGAATTCTCAGAATTTCAACCAAAACCGGAACAATTTTAACCAAAATCAGGGGAATGTCCATAACCAAAACCAAGGTTCAAACCAAAATCATATGTCCTCGGATGAGTTGCTTAAGCAATTCATGAAAAAACAAGATGAGACCAATAGGATCCAAAGCAAGACAAATAGGATTCAATATGAGACAAACCAATTTGTGATTGCCCAATTAAATGAAATCAAAAAGGCTTTAAATGATCGACCCTCGGGCTCGGGAAAACTCCCTAGCAACACGATCGCTAACCCGAGGGGCGATGTGAAGGCGATCACAACAAGAAGTGGTAAAAAAGTTAATGGACCCAAGACCCCTATACCTCCTCCATTGAGGAAGGTGAATCAAGACACCGAGGTAACCAAGGACAAAGTGCATTCCTCTAGTTCACAAAGTACCGCACACGTCCAACCTCAAAATGACCAAACTCAAATTCCGGAACCCGATGTTCCAAAGACAAATCCTAAGCCTTTTCTTCCCTATCCTTCAAGGCTTAATGACCAGAAGCTCAAAGACAAAACAAATCAACAGATGGAGAAATTCTTCAAAATATTCAGTGATTTGCACTTCGACATAGGCTTCATAGATGCTCTCATGCTCATGCCCAAATTTGCATCTACAATCAAAAGCCTACTGAGCAACAAAGATAAATTGTCTGAGATGGCACAAACCAATCTAAACGAACAATGCTCGGCGGTTATCCTTAAAAAGCTTCCCGAGAAGTTAGGAGACCCCGGCAAATTTTTAATCCCGTGTGATTTCTTAGGGATGGTTCAGTGCTCTGCCTTGGCCGATCTTGGCGCAAGCATTAACCTCATGCCACTCTCAGTTTGGGAGAAATTATCTCTTCCAGATCTTACCAAAACTTCCATGACACTCGAGCTAGCTGACCGTACTCTAAAATACCCACGCGGAATAGCTGAGGATGTCATTGTGAAAGTAGGAAAGTTCCATTTCCCTACTGATTTCGTTGTAGTAGAATTCGATGCCGATCCTCGAGTTCCGCTCATATTAGGGAGATCTTTCTTAAGAACAAGTCGTGCTAACATTGATGTTTTTGCCGAAGAATTAACCATTCGGGTTGATAATGAAGAAATCACGTTTAACATAAATCAAAACTCTAAACCTCTAACCACCAAATTCAACGTTGCTACGGTTGCTCAAAAATCTGAGACCGTAATTGCTTCCAAAAAGAGTGATTCATTTCTTTCAAAATTTGAGGTTAAGAGTCTTTCACAAAAACGTGCTGAGCTTAAAGCGAAGAAAATCATTCCTGGTTCAAACCAATGGTTTGAAAATTGTACCGCAGATGTAAAAAGTGTTCTAGACTATGATGAAGAAGAATTGGAGTTAACATCGGAAATGGTGAATACTGCTAGCTCTAAGAGCTCACCACTTGTCCCACCTCCGAAGTCAGTTTATCGTGTCGAAATTGTTGATTCTGTGGATGAAACTCAAAGTCCCATTCCTTCTTTTCAACCAATTCTTTCCGACTCTTCCCCTTCTTTCCCTCTGTTTGAGGGAAGTGATTCCAATTTGGAAGAGATCGAGGCTTATCTCAAGTGTGATTCAATTCTGGAAGGAATTGATAACGCTGAGATTGATCTGGAGGGAGATATTCTTCTTATTGAACAATTGTTAAATCAAGACAATTCTCCTCCTCTCCTTCCCGTTGAACTTCATAAGAAAGACATCAAGTCAGTTGCAAAAACTGATAAATTTCCTGAGATCCAGTTTAAGGACTTGCCTCCTCCACTTGAGTATGCAATTCTTGAGGAGGAAGTTCTTATCTTAAGTGCTATTCTGATCTCTTTTCTTCCCTTCACCTACCCGGTGATTTCCCCTATCTGTCACTCATTCGGGAGTGAGGATATTACGTTTGACCCCGGCATTGTCCATCTAACATTGGTTTAAATGCCGGATTTATCTCATCGGTGTGGAACTTTCTTATGCTCAATTGGTTATCCAAGCATCTTGAATGAAAGTCCGATAGAGATGGTTTCTTCCACTTACTTCCCCATAGACTTTTTAATTGCTTTTTCTCCCGGCTGTTCAGGAACCCTTTGTTACGGTTGACCGTTCACAAGCGGTTAGCTTGCGTGATAAACCTGACTGTTCGGGAGGAATCAACTCAATTCGGGGTCGAGTCAAGCTAGTGACTCGGTGATCAAAAACATTAGCAAAACATGGGTTTTCACCCGTGTCTCTGTTTTCTTTCTCTGTTCTACCATCTAGTGTGGGGGAGAGCCCCACATATTGTATATATGTATAAAAAAAAAAAAAAAAAAAAAAAAAAAAAAAAAAAAAAAATGAAAATGATAATAATTGTTGTGTTTCCACGCTTGGCTACCTTTTTACGTTCTCATTGTCGGTATAATAGCCGGTAATTTGAATATTGAGGGCAATATTCAGTTCTAAGTGTGGGGGGGAATTCCGGCGAATTAAATTTTGTCACATGTGTGCCCTAGTTCCCCGTTTTTGGCCAAAATTTTAAAATTTTTTCATTTGGTCACAACAAATGGTTATCAGTCCACCATGTCTAACCCACATAAGGACTGGCTAATCCAAGAGAAAACGGCTCTTAGTAAAGATGTCTCAAATCCGTTGATGGCTTGCAATTTGCCCAAAATTGTATGGTATTCGACTCACCATATCCTAAAAAGATTAAGAGTTGGCTAGCCCGCAAGTTTATGGCTTGTGGTAAAGGCTTTGGAATTCCATAATTGGTAATCAGCTCACCAAAGATAATATTGATAATTTATCTAAGAGTTGGCTAGCCCAGAAGCAAACGGCTTTTGGTAAAGACAAATCAAATCCGTTGACAGCTTATGGTTTGCTCAAAATCATTTGGTTATCATTGTACCAAAGTTCTTACTTGAACTGAAACAATTGGCTACTCCAGAAGTAATGGCTTTTGGTAAAGAGATAAAACCTATTAAAACTTCATAAAAGATTGCTAGGGACTAGCAATAGTTTAGTGTGGGGGATTTGATATGTGTCTAAAAACACATATGTTTTACATTATTTAATCCCACATAAACGTCCAAAAACACACAAATAACCAATAAATGTTATAAATATCATCAAAATGTGTTTTTTATATGTTTCAGATGCAAAATGATTGAAAATAAGTAAAAACGAACATAATTTGCATAAATGGCAAGTCTAGTCCCTCAAAGTTTAAAAGTTGTCAAAATTAGTCCCCGGGTGTTTTAAAAATGGAAAATTATGTTTTAAACCCTTGTACTATTTAAACTTGGCAATATTAGTACTTGTGATATCTATGGTGAAATTACAGTTTCAGCCCCTCAAGAATGGAGAAATTACAAGTTTGGTCCCTATGCTAATTTAAACTACTAAATCCGGACCATGTTTTATCCATTAAACCCACCCAAATAATAAATCCAACACTATCCCTAAAATCCAAACCCATTAAATAAAACCCAAGCCCAAACCATCTACTCAAGCCCAATCCCTTATCTGAGTTAAACACTCGGTCAAACAAAGTTTGACCCGTCTTCCTTATACCACCAATCCCGCCAATACCACCCAGTCACCCCCCCCCCCAGCTCACCAAAACCACTCACCACCTCATCCCCCCTCCTCCTACACGCTACCTAACATTGCCAAACGCAATTAATGCGTCCTCCCCACTCCCACTAACCAAATCAGAGGATTTAGCCAAATTCCATGTTTCCCGCCAAAATTACAAGTGGACTGTGGAGATTAAATTGGAGCAATTCAAGGGTGGGGATTTGATCAGGATGTCGACAATAGATTATCCCACTTTAATTTATGTATAAATAGAATGTAATGTAGCTAAAAATAAAGTGTGTGGAAAAGTAGTGTAATCGTATTTCCATTCCAGTAGTTGTAATTTGTAATTTCAAGTTCCATCAATCAATACAAAGTAACTTTAGTGTGTTCATTGTTGATTCTTGTACAATTGTCAGTAGTTACTTATAATTCCAAGTTTCCTGATTTTCACATGTTCTAAGAATAAGAATCTTGATAAGTAGTATATAAAACAACTTCTCAGTTGTTTTTAATAACTTATATAAGCTTCTTATAGCTTATTGTAAGTTTATTATAGTGTAAAATTGTGCTGAATTCAAGATTTGAAGAAAGTCAACCAAAGTCAACTGAAGTGGTAATAAGCTGATTCATGGGTTTAAAAGCTAAGCTGGATGGTTTTTTCTGGTTCCTAGCTTATTGACAACAAGCTAGGAGTGGGTTTTGATCCTTGTTCTATTGTTCCATAAGGCTTGACTGTTGTAAGATTTTCCTCATTTTTTGCATTATTTCACTAAGTACTGTACTAGTGCTTATTATCCTCTGATTATTGCTCTTATTTGCTATTTGATAGTTTATAAGTGTATTTGATCAGTTTGTCAGTAGTTATAATAGTTTTTCATTACCTTGCTTAAAAACCATATAAAAGACCAAAAACAGTCATTACTAGTATAGATTAATATTGTGCTTAATTCTCTATTGAAAGTTGTTAATCAGTGTTAATATAAGCTAGTAAGTCAGTAAAATAAGATCTTTTAGTTTAAAAATATTGTTTTCCTTTTAAAAACCACCACAGACACACCATAAAGGGGTGTTTGGTTGTGCTTGGTTTAGACAGTCAATAGGCTATTACTGTACATTGGTCACAAGTCCAACTTTGTTTCAGCTTATCTAAGTCTTAATAAGCTGTTTTGAAGTCCTCATTAGTAGCATAGCTAGATAATCAAGTTTCTTGGTGACTGTGTGAATTTTAGGCTGTCAAAAGCTTAATTAAGCCATTTTGAGCCATAAGCTCATATTGCCCTTGTTCTTGGCTGTTTTGAGTTCATTGTAGTCCATTTAGTATAAACATAATAGTTGCTTAAGTCCCATTTGGTCTGTGCTAAATTTCTGCACAGCCTGCACCACACAGACAAACAGCAGACTCATTGCCTTTTGATTGCTGATCTTGGCTTTAATTGAACATCAATTGGTCAAATTGTGATAGGGCTTTTGTGTTTTTTGTATAGCCAGTAGTTCTAGCTTGCTTTTGCCCCCTTAATATTTTCCTTTTCAGCTTATTTGAGCTGCTTAATTTAGTCTGAAAGTTTGCTAGTTTGCCTGAATTTTCTGTGTTAAGCTTTGCCACAGCCAAGTGCTTATCTAGCTTAATTCTTGTGCTTAGTTGTATTTTCAAGTTGTTTTGTGCTTATTATAGTTGTTTAATCCATTCCTGAGCTTTTGGGAATTTTTGGATATCATTTAGCTTATTTTGGGCTTATTCATAAACTGCTTATTAGCCCAAATCAGCCTATTAAGCTTAGATAGCTTTTCATTTTATTTTTCTTATCTTTTTATTTATATTTTAGAATTATCTGTAAATTTTCATAATTTTCTGAACAGTTTTTATATTTTTAATCATTTTAATTAGTTTCTAATAGTATTTAAATCATAATAAATAGAATATAAATCAGAAAAATATAATTTTAATTTTCATAATTTTCTTTTGTCATTTTTAATCTAGGAAAAATATAAGTTCATTTTTAGCCCTTAAGAAAAACCAAAAATAGAAAAATAGTGATAGCTTCTATTTAATAGAATTTATTTTTTTAAATTTTAATTAAGTAATTTTCATTTTTATAATTTTCTTAGCTTTTTCTCATCTTATAATATTTTTAGAAAAAGTTTTAGAATTTTCTTTGTTCATTTATTATTTTTTTTATAATTTAAATAGTTTAATTAGTAATTAAATAATAAATAATTAGTAATAATTAAATAAAAAGTGTAGAAAAATATAATTTAAGTTTTTAAATAAGTTTCAAGTAATTTTACATTTTTAGGTTTTAAATTTCATAAATTTTAGTTTTTGTCCCATTTTTAGCTTTCCTGTTGCGCGTTTGTAGTTTAATTTTAATTGCGTTATATTTGTTTTGTATATTTATTTGTTAGTAGAATTGTTAAAAAAGCAAAATCCAAAAATATCTTATCATCAGTCATTCTAATCCAAATTCTAAGCAATCGTCAATTTCGCACTTCGTTGGGAAACGACCTGGGTGATCACTTACCCAGTATACACACTACACAGAACACAACGTGAGTCTTTGCAAGTTATCCTTTTTCACAAAGGGGTGGTTTGTATTGATTCACGAGCATTCACCGTCTCTGCATTTGTTTAATTATAAGTGTTGTTTTCGGGCGAACCACACCTTGTTTAAGCATAAATACTACCAAGTTTAAGAGTCGGCTTAACGTTGCAAGGAAGAAATTGAATAAGCTCATTTGTTAGTTTCTTAGTGTTTTAAAGATAATGGGTGACGTAAAACATCATAGTTACGTGTAGTTTAATAATTCAAAAACATGAAGTGAGTAAATTTAAAAATGAGTCGAGTATACTTACAACACCAAAAGGTGGTGAGTTGTCGAATGAGAAATGGTACGAGAGAGGAAGTAAACGAGCACGAGCCAAAAACTTGAATCCTTTTCGAATATGACCCACGATCAAAGTAAGAACCTAAAAGACTTAGAAAACTTGAATGACCACAACCCTTGCTTAATCCTCCTCTTTGTAGCTCGACAGTAACCCAAAGGAAAGAAAGTAGTGTGTTTGTTTAGGTGTGAATTCAAAGAGTGCGATATGGGGTTTATATAGGCAATTCGAAGCATGGGGTTTAGAGTATTTTATTCCTTTTTGTGCATGGTACCTATAAAGAGATGAAGTGATGTTGATGTGTCTTTGTTGTGTAAGAAAAGTGGTCTAAAGATTTAGAAGCATGCTTGTGAGGTCATGTCGATTAGGGAATGGCTTAGGTATTAGTTTATTGATGATACTATGGCTTGTTTGCTGCACAGCGCATGGGGTGAGGTCTTGTGACTAAGAATGGGACAAAGCTTTTTGGTCAACTCTAATTTATTGGTGATGGAGATGGTTCGGTTTCTGGGTTTTTTGGGGAAAACAACCATAGCAACAAATCAAGAAGGTGGTGCTTTTGAGGATGGTGGTTTGCCGAAAATATGATAAAGGTGGAAAGGTGGAGTAGAAAGGTGATGGTGTTTTTGGTTGGATGGAGGGATCGACAAGGTCAAAAAGAAAAAGGCAGCAGATGAATATAAGAATTTGTTTTGGGAGATGGGATGGTGATAAAGTCAAAGAAGAAAAAAGAGGAGCAGAGGAAACATAAAAATTGTTTTGGGATATGGAGGATGTCGACAAAATAAGGAGTAGTAGCAGCTATACATTTTTAGTGGAGTAGGTTTTATTTATTTAGAAGTAGTGTGTAAATTTTAATGTAGTAGTGTTGTTAAAAGTTTAGTAGAGTGTATATTGTGCTTTTAAATACCGGGTCTCGCTAGACTGTGTCGGATCTGGCTTCGTTTAAATATCTCTAGCTCGAAAGTTTTAGAGTCGTCATAAATTATTTGTTTTTATTTCCGAGTTCGTATTTATTTTTATGATCTGTTTTGTACATTCTTCGTTTTGATCTATTAAACTTATGCCATACTATCACGGTATTGGTACGCGTGCGGTTCCAGTGAAAATGGAATGTGATAAATAAAAGTTTAAATTGGCTCGTAAAAATGGTTAAGTGAACAGTAACGACGTGTTAATAATAGATTAGCGTTCACAAATGACTAGGAAATTCTACGGGTTGCTACAGTATCCACCCCTAATTTTTGAATCTCGTCCTGAGATTCAGTTGGCGTTATCTCTTAAAAGATGCTTGTGAAAAATTGATGTGTAAAGTTTAAAGAAATCAGGCAAAGCTTAGACATCTAAGGTTCTCCTCTGGTTAGGTACGTTATCGTGACGATCACGCCTAAGGAAAATTTCTCTTATGGCTAGGTTTTTAGTGAGACAAGCTTTCCTATTATTGAGCATAACCCTTAAAAGACCTTTAGGTGACCAATTTTTACTTAATCCCATAACTCATCAAACAAGAACTGTAGTGGGATTAGGCTAAACCGGTTTAAAGCATAACTTAATTAACATTTTCACAAAACCCCATTACTAGCTGTTATCCTAAAAGGGGTCAATGCCGATTAACGTACACATGATTACATATGTCCACGTGTGTTGTGATGTGCTTATAATTATGTTGGCCACCATAATTATACTTGCCTCCTTTCACACGTGTACATATCACCATGCACACATATTTCGACAAGAGTAGGGTGATTATCTCCCAGAAAAATCCTCGAGTGAACTCATCAACTTTCTGCGGCTTAGTGATAACCTTTTAGTTAACTTAATCTCATGTCTCATCAAACAAGAACTGTCACAAGATTAAGTTAAATAGCTAGTTATCACTGAGCTCTATGCTTTTGATGTCTCGATTTAGATTCTGAGATTTTTCCCTATAAGGTATCCTCAAGAGAAATCCCCTTTTTAGCAAAATCATCAAATTTCTCTGCGGCTAAGTGATAACCTTTTATTCAACTTAATCCCATGTCTCATCAAACAAGAACTGTCACAAGATTAAGTTAAATAGCTAGTTATCACTGAACTCCGCACCTCTGATGACTCGACTAAATGTTGAGATTCTTTTATCGGTGCAGATACTATAACACTTAACAGTTAACATTTAACGGCGCGCACATAAATGGGAAGAATTCTACGTAAGCAAAACGGTCGGGATAAGGATCTCAAGGAATATAGCAGTTATAGTCTAGGCTCCTAAATGCAACCTAGTTCTCTATAACTTGGCTCTGATACCAATCTGTAACACCCCCAAATTACCGCAGCGGAAACAGTAGTGCCAAGGGGGTATTACTTCATAATACAGATCAAGGTATAGAAAACGACCTCTAAATGAGACGTTTTGAAAAGTTATCATTCGAATTATTAAAATCAGAGTTATGACAATAAGTTCCAAAGTAAAGATTACATAAAAGTTTTCAAAGTGTATCGAATGATAAAGATAGATATGAGTCTTCAAGTATGCAAATGACTCTAGCAATCCACGCATCCATAATAGTCTTAACAACCTGAGATAAACATGCTAAAAGTGTCAACCAACGGTTGGTGAGTTCATAGAGTTTAGTTTAAAAGTAAAGCATTTCAATAAAGATGTTTAAAGGTAAAGTGTTTAAATATAGATTTTTCCAGCAAAGGCATTGTAAATCCACTCAGTTCCAAGCCCCGCCCATACAAGACTTGCAACCTATGTGTTACAACCCACTGCTAACATAGTATGTCTATCAAGTATATTTGAATAAAGATTTCACAGCAAAGGCCTTGTAAATCCACTCAGTTCCAAGTCCCGCCCATACAAGACTTGCAACCTGTGTGTTTACAATCCACTGCTATCACAGTAAGAATAGAATAGATGTCTTGCATACCAATGCACAATATAATAGATTACTTGCATACCAATGCAAACTATATTAGATGACTTGCATACCAATGCATCATAAGAATACTGGGTGTCTTTTCCCAAAGGATTACTGGGTGTCTTTTCCCAAAGGATTACTGGGAGCCTACTTCCCAAAGACAAGTATAAAAGCATATTGTATAAAAGTATAAATATTTGAGTAATTGCATAAATCATGTATTTGATAAATGAGCAAAATAATTTAAGCATGTATCTCCCCCAAAAGTAGTTTCAAAAGTATAAAAATAGGGGCTATGAAACTCACGGTAAACCGTGAAAGTTTCTATAGTATTTGTATAAATAAAATCAATTAGTTTTGAGCATGTATCTCCCCCAAAAAGTATAAAACAAAATGTATAAAAAGAAGAGGGGCTATGAAATCTCACCTCAGAAAATAGTCCTCTGAAATGAAAAGTCATGTAGTAGCAGTGTCTGGCACCAACACGCGACCTAGATTAGTATGGCAATACTTAGTTTACAATTATGTGTACTCACGACTCAATGTGTTCAAATAAATATGAGTGTTAACAAGTGGTTGTGTTTGACGTTGCTTGTGTGGCAATGCTTAAGGTTCAAGAATAAAAGTTTACAACAAAATGTATTTGTAAGTATTGGCTCGAATATTGGCTTAATAGTTATCAATAAATATATACGATTCAACAAGTATTTATTAATTTCGTTTGGTCTCGATGCGTAAGAATTCATGTATATGTTATGTATTTATCAATGTAGTGTAAAAAAAATATATTTGGACTAATACATTATGTTGATATGGTCGTTTAATAAAAATACGTGTTAAGCATATTAGATGAAAGTGGGTAAAATATATAAGTTATTAAACTATAATCTTAATGATAAAGATGTAACTTGGTCCAAGTCGAGGGACTAAAATGGAATAAATATTATAAGTTTCAAAATTATAAGAGTTTTTAAGAAAAGTGATAGTTTGTTCAATGTTGAGGGGCTGAAAGTGTAAAAATTACAAAAATAATAAAAATGACAAAAGTTGGCAAAAACTACCATTGCCAAGGGTTGAACCCGGGTCTGTGGTGTGGCTACTGAGCGCCCCAACCAGTGAGCCAAAGGCTCTTTGATGTCAAGCTTCTCAGATTTGTTTTATTTACATGGCTCAGCTTCTGATTGTTTTTGGTATGTTTTCTTTCCAGTAATCTGACTCGTGTATATACATAAGCATGCATGAGTTTTTCTGTTTTCATTACTTCTTCTTAAAATAGTTTCCACCTTGTTTAAGCATAAATACTACCAAGTTTAAGAGTCGGCTTAACGTTGCAAGGAAGAGATTGAATAAGCTCATTTGTTAGTTTCTTAGTGTTTTAAAGATAATGGGTGACGTAAAACATCATAGTTACGTGTAGTTTAATAATTCAAAAACATGAAGTGAGTAAATTTAAAAATGAGTCGAGTATACTTACAACACCAAAAGGTGGTGAGTTGTCGAATGAGAAATGGTACGAGAGAGGAAGTAAACGAGCACGAGCCAAAAACTTGAATCCTTTTCGAATATGACCCACGATCAAAGTAAGAACCTAAAAGACTTAGAAAACTTGAATGACCACAACCCTTGCTTAATCCTCCTCTTTGTAGCTCGACAGTAACCCAAAGGAAAGAAAGTAGTGTGTTTGTTTAGGTGTGAATTCAAAGAGTGCGATATGGGGCTTATATAGGCAATTCGAAGCATGGGGTTTAGAGTATTTTATTCCTTTTTGTGCATGGTACCTATAAAGAGATGAAGTGATGTTGATGTGTCTTTGTTGTGTAAGAAAAGTGGTCTAAAGATTTAGAAGCATGCTTGTGAGGTCATGTCGATTAGGGAATGGCTTAGGTATTAGTTTATTGATGATACTATGGCTTGTTTGCTGCACAGCGCATGGGGTGAGGTCTTGTGACTAAGAATGGGACAAAGCTTTTTGGTCAACTCTAATTTATTGGTGATGGAGATGGTTCGGTTTCTGGGTTTTTGGGGAAAACAGCCATAGCAACAAATCAAGAAGGTGGTGCTTTTGAGGATGGTGGTTTGCCGAAAATATGATAAGGGTGGAAAGGTGGAGTAGAAAGGTGATGGTGTTTTTGGTTGGATGGAGGGATCGACAAGGTCAAAAAGAAAAAGGCAGCAGATGAATATAAGAATTTGTTTTGGGAGATGGGATGGTGATAAAGTCAAAGAAGAAAAAAGAGGAGCAGAGGAAACATAAAAATTGTTTTGGGATATGGAGGATGTCGACAAAATAAGGAGTAGTAGCAGCTATACATTTTTAGTGGAGTAGGTTTTATTTATTTAGAAGTAGTGTGTAAATTTTAATGTAGTAGTGTTGTTAAAAGTTTAGTAGAGTGTATATTGTGCTTTTAAATACCCGGGTCTCGCTAGACTGTGTCGGATCTGGCTTCGTTTAAATATCTCTAGCTCGAAAGTTTTAGAGTCGTCATAAATTATTTGTTTTTATTTCCGAGTTCGTATTTATTTTTATGATCTGTTTTGTACATTCTTCGTTTTGATCTATTAAACTTATGCCATACTATCACGGTGTTGGTACGCATGCGGTTCCAGTGAAAATGGAATGTGATAAATAAAAGTTTAAATTGGCTCGTAAAAATGGTTAAGTGAACAGTAACGACGTGTTAATAATAGATTAGCGTTCACTAATGACTAGGAAATTCTACAGGTTGCTACAGTATCCACCCCTAATTTTTGATTCTCGTCCCGAGATTCAGTTGGCGTTATCTCTTAAAAGATGCTTGTGAAAAATTGATGTGTAAAGTTTAAAGAAATCAGGCATAGCTTAGACATCTAAGGTTCTCCTCTGGTTAGGTACGTTATCGTGACGATCACGCCTAAGGAAAATTTCTCTTATGGCTAGGTTTTTAGTGAGACAAGCTTTCCTATTATTGAGCATAACCCTTAAAAGACCTTTAGGCGACCAATTTTTACTTAATCCCACAACTCATCAAACAAGAACTGTAGTGGGATTAGGCTAAACCGGTTTAAAGCATAACTTAATTAACATTTTCACAAAACCCCATTACTAGCTGTTATCCTAAAAGGGGTCAATGCCGATTAACGTACACATGATTACATATGTCAACGTGTGTTGTGATGCACTTATAATTATGTTGGCCACCATAATTATACTTGCCTCCTTTCACACGTGTACATATCACCATGCACACATATTTCGACAAGAGTAGGGTGATTATCTCCCAGAAAAATCCTCGAGTGAACTCATCAACTTTCTGCGGCTTGGGATAACCTTTTAGTTAACTTAATCCCATGTCTCATCAAACAAGAACTGTCACAAGATTAAGTTAAATAGCTAGTTATCACTGAGCTCTATGCTTTTGATGTCTCGATTTAGATTCTGAGATTTTTCCCTATAAGGTATCCTCAAGAGAAATCCCCTTTTTAGCAAAATCATCAAATTTCTCTACGGCTAAGTGATAACCTTTTATTCAACTTAATCCCATGTCTCATCAAACAAGAACTGTCACAAGATTAAGTTAAATAGCTAGTTATCACTGAGCTCCGCACCTCTGATGACTCGACTAAATGTTGAGATTCCTTTATCAGTTCAGATACTATAACACTTAACAGTTAACATTTAACGGCGCGCACATAAATGGGAAGAGTTCTACGTAAGCAAAACGGTCGGGATAAGGATCTCAAGGAATATAGCAGTTATAGTCTAGGCTCCTAAATGCAACCTAGTTCTCTATAACCTGGCTCTGATACCAATCTGTAACACCCCCAAATTACCGCAGCGGAAACAGTAGTGCCAAGGGGGTATTACTTCATAATACAGATCAAGGTATAGAAAACGACCTCTAAATGAGACGTTTTGAAAAGTTATCATTCGAATTATTAAAATCAGAGTTATGACAATAAGTTCCAAAGTAAAGATTACATAAAAGTTTTCAAAGTGTATCGAATGATAAAGATAGATATGAGTCTTCAAGTATGCAAATGACTCTAGCAATCCACGCATCCATAATAGTCTTAACAACCTGAGATAAACATGCTAAAAGTGTCAACCAACGGTTGGTGAGTTCATAGAGTTTAGTTTAAAAGTAAAGCATTTCAATAAAGATGTTTAAAGGTAAAGTGTTTAAATATAGATTTTTCCAGCAAATGCATTGTAAATCCACTCAGTTCCAAGCCCCGCCCATACAAGACTTGCAACCTGTGTGTTTACAACCCACTGCTAACATAGTATGTCTATCAAGTATATTTGAATAAAGATTTCACAGCAAAGGCCTTGTAAATCCACTCAGTTCCAAGTCCCGCCCATACAAGACTTGCAACCTGTGTGTTTACAATCCACTGCTATCACAGTAAGAATAGAATAGATGTCTTGCATACCAATGCACAATATAATAGATTACTTGCATACCAATGCAAACTATATTAGATGACTTGCATACCAATGCATCATAAGAATACTGGGTGTCTTTTCCCAAAGGATTACTGGGTGTCTTTTCCCAAAGGATTACTGGGAGCCTACTTCCCAAAGACAAGTATAAAAGCATATTGTATAAAAGTATAAATATTTGAGTAATTGCATAAATCATGTATTTGATAAATGAGCAAAATAATTTAAGCATGTATCTCCCCCAAAAGTAGTTTCAAAAGTATAAAAATAGGGGCTATGAAACTCACGGTAAACCGTGAAAGTTTCTATAGTATTTGTATAAATAAAATCAATTAGTTTTGAGCATGTATCTCCCCCAAAAAGTATAAAACAAAATGTATAAAAAGAAGAGGGGCTATGAAATCTCACCTTAGGAAATAGTCCTCTAAAATGAAAAGTCATGTAGTAGCAGTGTCTGGCACCAACACGCGACCTAGATTAAGTATGGCAATACTTCGTTTACAATTATGTGTACTCACGACTCAATGTGTTCAAATAAATATGAGTGTTAACAAGTGGTTGTGTTTGACGTTGCTTGTGTGGCAATGCTTAAGGTTCAAGAATAAAAGTTTACAACAAAATGTATTTGTAAGTATTGGCTCAAATATTGGCTTAATAGTTATCAATAAATATATACGATTCAACAAGTATTTATTAATTTCGTTTGGTCTCGATGTGTAAGAATTCATGTATATGTTATGTATTTATCAATGTAGTGTAAAAAAAATATATTTGGACCAATACATTATGTTGATATGGTCGTTTAATAAAAATACGTGTTAAGCATATTAGATGAAAGTGGGTAAAATATATAAGTTATTAAACTATAATCTTAATGATAAAGATGTAACTTGGTCCAAGTCGAGGGACTAAAATGGAATAAATATTATAAGTTTCAAAATTATAAGAGTTTTTAAGAAAAGTGATAGTTTGTTCAATGTTGAGGGGCTGAAAGTGTAAAAATTACAAAAATAATAAAAATGACAAAAGTTGGCAAAAACTACCATTGCCAAGGGTTGAACCCGGGTCTGTGGTGTGGCTACTGAGCGCCCCAACCAGTGAGCCAAAGGCTCTTTGATGTCAAGCTTCTCAGATTTGTTTTATTTACATGGCTCAGCTTCTGATTGTTTTTGGTATGTTTTCTTTCCAGTAATCTGACTCGTGTTTATACATAAGCATGCATGAGTTTTTCTGTTTTCATTACTTCTTCTTAAAATAGTTTCCACCTTGTTTAAGCATAAATACTACCAAGTTTAAGAGTCGGCTTAATGTTGCAAGGAAGAGATTGAATAAGCTCATTTGTTAGTTTCTTAGTGTTTTAAAGATAATGGGTGACGTAAAACATCATAGTTACGTGTAGTTTAATAATTCAAAAACATGAAGTGAGTAAATTTAAAAATGAGTCGAGTATACTTACAACACCAAAAGGTGGTGAGTTGTCGAATGAGAAATGGTACGAGAGAGGAAGTAAACGAGCACGAGCCAAAAACTTGAATCCTTTTCGAATATGACCCACGATCAAAGTAAGAACCTAAAAGACTTCGAAAACTTGAATGACCACAACCCTTGCTTAATCCTCCTCTTTGTAGCTCGACAGTAACCCAAAGGAAAGAAAGTAGTGTGTTTGTTTAGGTGTGAATTCAAAGAGTGCGATATGGGGTTTATATAGGCAATTCGAAGCATGGGGTTTAGAGTATTTTATTCCTTTTTGTGCATGGTACCTATAAAGAGATGAAGTGATGTTGATGTGTCTTTGTTGTGTAAGAAAAGTGGTCTAAAGATTTAGAAGCATGCTTGTGAGGTCATGTCGATTAGGGAATGGCTTAGGTATAATTTTATTGATGATACTATGGTTTGTTTGCTACACAGCGCATGGGGTGAGGTCTTGTGACTAAGAATGGGACAAAGCTTTTTGGTCAACTCTAATTTATTGGTGATGGAGATGGTTCGGTTTCTGGGTTTTTGGGGAAAACAGCCATAGCAACAAATCAAGAAGGTGGTGCTTTTGAGGATGGTGGTTTGCCGAAAATATGATAAGGGTGGAAAGGTGGAGTAGAAAGGTGATGGTGTTTTTGGTTGGATGGAGGGATCGACAAGGTCAAAAAGAAAAAGGCAGCAGATGAATATAAAAATTTGTTTTGGGAGATGGGATGGTGATAAAGTCAAAGAAGAAAAAAGAGGAGCAGAGGAAACATAAAAATTGTTTTGGGATATGGAGGATGTCAACAAAATAAGGAGTAGTAGCAGCTATACATTTTTAGTGGAGTAGGTTTTATTTATTTAGAGGTAGTGTGTAAATTTTAATGTAGTAGTGTTGTTAAAAGTTTAGTAGAGTGTATATTGTGCTTTTAAATACCGGGTCTCGCTAGACTGTGTCGGATCTGGCTTCGTTTAAATATCTCTAGCTCGAAAGTTTTAGAGTCGTCATAAATTATTTGTTTTTATTTCCGAGTTCGTATTTATTTTTATGATCTGTTTTGTACATTCTTCGTTTTGATCTATTAAACTTATGCCATACTATCACGGTGTTGGTACACGTGCGGTTCCAGTGAAAATGGAATGTGATAAATAAAAGTTTAAATTGGCTCGTAAAAATGGTTAAGTGAACAGTAACGACGTGTTAATAATAGATTAGCGTTCACAAATGACTAGGAAATTCTACGGGTTGCTACATGCGTGTCGAGAATCCAAACGTATCAAATCGTATGACGGTGAAGGCAGATTACGCGTATAGGTAGAATGAACCTAAAGTCTCGCTAACTTAGATAAACTCAAACAACTATCAAAATTTCTAGGGCTTCTAAGGCACTTCTCGAAATATCCTATGCCCACAACAAGTGCACGTTATATGATGTAAGTATTATCACGTTGGCCAGACGTCATAATACTAGCATCATATAAATATGCCCTCATGATGGTCATACTTTATCTCAAGTCGTGAACAAAACAACTTATCTTAATCCACCTAGTCCAACTACAGTCTCAGAGGTCATCAATATCAACCAACACAACTAAGAGGAGAACGAAACCACTCGAAAAAGTAAAGGAAATCCGAGAATGTCTATCAGAATTAAGGTACGTCGTTAATAGCGTCAATCCTTCATCACTCACCGAAACCAACTCAGCCAAAATAAGTGGTTGCTTCCAAATCCGCCTATTCCTAAACATAAATCTCAAGGTTCCTTCCACAATTCGCCAAAAACCATCATCTAACATACGCAGAATGAACACCGAACGGAATTACTAATAGAGGACCTAAATAATTTAAAGGATCTTATCATCAGGCAACGGAAACTTAAGTAGGTTAAGAGGGAGTGAATTACGTCATCAATGGCTTCATCCTTCACAGAATCAACTCTTCCAAACACAAACATTTGCTTCAAAGTTCATCCATCCAATACAGGATCTCGAATCTCTTCTATCAGCAAATCTGCTTCTGTTCAATTCATCTTGGTACAACTAAAATGATAGAGAAGCAAGACTGCGTGTCTTCGATAGGTTTTCTAGCACAGTTCAAAATTCGCCAGCTCCATTTCATTCTTCTTCTATGTCCGCCACCGCCTTTGTCTCGCAAGAAATATTTCCCAATCTTCAAGGTGAACTCAGCTGCTGTCAACTCCAGGTTATGTGCTTGAATCGTCTCCTACGGTCTGGTCGTCTTGATTCCCGAACTGAAATCTCCACGTGCTGCACGAAATATAATCTAGACCTTTCTCAGTTTCTCTCTTGTACTGTCTGCTACAATTCTGAACGCCCATCACATCTACTCTTCCAGAACAAGGGTCATTCTACTTAATATGAAGATGATCTACATGTTCCTCTTTCGTCTCTGAGCATAAACCCACTGTCCTACTATGACAATTGTCCAAATACTCGCGAAAACATGATTCTATTAGCCAATATAATTGGCATCATTTAATAATCACAACGAGTACGAAAACAGCTTCAGGGATCGTTTTAGGGAAATTTCATATCTATTTCTGATGAACTCAAATAAGTACATTTTATTACTATCATTTATCCTATTAATTTGACTTGTTTTACTATATTATGTATGAGGATTGATACTTAATCGTTTACTTTTGTAATTCTCAGTTGAAAACAAGCATTTGGTGAAACTTGGCGATTTTGGACTAATTATGGAGCAAAACATGCATAAAGTGAAGAGTCTACTGAAATGGACAAGATCAAGTCAAATCTGCTCCAGATGCGCCGCATCTCACTCATTACATGCGCCGCATCACTATCAAGATCTCACCAGATACGATCCAAGATACAAGAGGACATGCGCTGCATCCAAAGATGAAGATACGCCGCATCTTCTGGCGGTGTACGAATATTCCTGAATATTATAATCTTGGACCCCACGCGAAGTTAAGTACATGCGCCGCATCTACTTAACAAGATGCGCCGCATCTCACCCTCAGACAGAAACTATAAATACCCCAAGACCAGACGAATTTCGTACGACATATATTATAACCGAAGACCAGAAACCTAGGACGAATTCAGTCAAGGTAGCAGCACAAGACACACCCAAATCAAAGATACAAGAGCTGTAAGAAGGTGCTGCATGTGTTTAATTCATTAAGTAGTTTTGTTTTATTGTGTTAGTAAACTTTAATTCATCAAGATTGGTGGCTTGTGTAATGTGACAACGGAAAGGTTGCACTCCCTTAAAACTGCTTTCTCATCAATTAAAGTTTATATGTTAGTGTCTTTGGTGACTTTTATTAGTGCATTGATAACCTCTGTGGCTAGCTGAGCGTTGATCGGGTCGCCATGCCTCTGCCCTCGCCTGTTTATTAGATGCCTATGTATTCTATGGTCTGTAGAAAAGTAGGAGAAAGATAAACGGGATAGTCATAAGTAATCATTAAGGGTTTACTCGCCGATAAGATTAGAACCAACGAGAAAGGACTTAATCTCGGTGCGTTGCATCGAACTATACACTTCATATAACACTAGCAATAAAACAAGTGACAAACTACTTATCATAAGGACAGCCCTCTTATTGTCTCGAGTATTTATCTGTGTACGTGTGTGCTACTTGCTGATTCGTGCCTATTGGTTTAGTTTATTACTTAATTGCAACCAAATCGTGCCAGTCTCTCAGGCTGAACCCCATTGCGTTAGATTAGATTGTATAGCTAACTTAATATATTAAAATACTGATTAGAATAACTAGATAATACGTTCCACTCTTAGTGATCGACACTCTACTTACCATTATATTCATACTGACCGGGTACACTGCTCGTTAAGTGTGTGTGTTATTGATAAGTCGGCTAAATATAAATTTAAAACTTGAGTAGGCATTAAAACTGCTAAACCGCAACGACACATCACGCGCATCAAGTTTTTTGGCGCCGCTGCCGGGGAGTGAATTGTTATTATCTGTTAATTTGATTAGTATTTTAATTAGGTTTTTAATTTTTTTATCTAACCGCTAATTTTGTTGTGTATTAGTTTAATTTGCATTCATTGTACTATTTTGCATATTTTCTGTTTTTGTGTGTTATTTGTTTGCTTTTGTTTGTGTTTATTTTCGTGTGTTTTTATTTGTTTTTATTTTTCGTATTTTTGTGTGTTCTGCTATTGTTGTATTGAGCTAAATCGAACGATACGGCGCATCTGATTTTTCAGATACGGCGTATTGCGTTCAATTTTTATAAAATACAACGCGTTTAATTAATTCGATACGACGCATCTTTTCCCCAAGATACGGCGTATCTGTTTTTAATAAGAAAATTTTTCTAAGCGATAAAGTGATACGACGCATCTTTTCCCCAAGATACGGCGTATCTGTTTTTGATAAAAAAAATTTTCTAAACGTTAACGCCATACGACGCATCTGCTTCAGCAGATACGGCGTATCTATTATTTTAATTAAAAACAGTTTTCGAATAATTAAACAGATACGGCGCATCGATCTCTGTCGATACGGCTATCTTCTGAATCAAAAATCTTATATTTTGAAACGTAACGAAAATATGGCGCATTAACTTTTGTTAATACGACGAATATAATTTGATAAATATAGTTGATTTTTGATATTTACTTTGATCGGTCCGCTACTCTCGTGTGCAAGTTGTTTATTTTCAGGATAAATGATGACTCGAGCATCACCATGAAGGATTACATTCTGAACCAAACCAAGAGAAGCTAGCTGGAGTGATCAAACGAAACCTCTTCGATTATTCAACCAACCCAAAGGGAAGTTCTCTACATCATAATCTCAATTTTACCTATCCGTATAATACATCTGATTCAAATTGTAATCTTAATTTTGAATGCTTAAAAACGATATTTGTTCCTAACCTCGGAATAAATTCTTATCCTCTAAACTATAAGATTACAATTGTTAATAAAACGTTTATACCTATTGCTCTTATTTTGAATTCATTTATATCGTATGGTGTAACCGTTTTACCCCAATTTGGTGTATATAGAATCGTGTTGCGGAGGTTGTGGTGACTCGTCTCCAAGTTATTGACAGGGATTACTTGGTTAGGCTTGGGATATGCCAGCTGGCTATGGGAGAGTACGTTTGGGTAGCATTAGGGCCCGCCAGAGCAGCAGGACCAGAGGCGGAGCAGGGAGGCCCTCAGGGACCTCCAGCTGCTGCTCCAGCCCATCAGGAGGAGCCGCAGGCACCAGTACCCCCACCAATCCCTGTACGCACCATGGGTCAGAGACTTGACGCAGTCGAGGGAGAGTTGAAGAGCCCTGAGGAGGGACTCAGAGTGGTTGGTTATGAGTGTGAGCAGACTATTGGAGCAGCAGGGTATTACCCACACCCGTTCAGATGGTACTCATGTTGCGGGAGTGACACGTGCATACGAGCGCAGAGTCCGCCCTAGGACTGATGGAGCCAGCACTTCCGGGACCCATCCAGACGACCTCGCTCACCCATGATCTTACTCTCTTGATTTTACTGACATTGTTCCACATATTATTATTACTTTTTGGATTGTACTGATCACTATTCTCGTGTATATATTTAATGTTTCAGTCTATGTTTCTTGTTATATTTGATGAAGACTGGCATTAAGTTCAGCATGAGGGTACGAGAGGACGTGAGAGATCAAACCGTGGAACGAGTCATTTTACAGCAGACTGTTATCAGTCTGTTTGGTAACCACATGCGCCGCATCTGGTAAACAGATGCGACGCATCCTATCCTTTATTTAGTTTTATTTTATAGTCAGGCCGCTGAGGATACGGCGCATCTCAATCCTGAGATGCGACGCATCTCCTGCAATGGTCATATCTTATTTTATTTTATTTTATATTTCTGCATTTTTACTTTTCGAATTTAAAACTTTTTATCAGTTTATTTTCAATGCGGCGCATCCCTGGTTAAGGATGCGGCGCATCTTCTATTCTGATCCGTAATTATTCCAGGCTCGATACGGCGTATCTTCTTCCATAAGATACGGCGCATCGACTGACCTGATGATTTTCATTTTTAATTTTTATGTTTTATTTTTACCTAACTACTAATGTGTTATGCAAGTTTGAACCTTTCTTACCATAGGTGTGTTTTAAAGTGTTGGTGGTATTATAGATTCCTGCATTTCCTGTGGATACATGATTATGAAGCTTAAACGTTCTAATCCACAAGAAAGATGATTTTTGCTCTTATACTAATGGAGGATCATACCGAGCAAATCTCAGGGGAGTTTTTTCTGTTCTAATTCTTTTATTTTCCAGTTTTTAACCTTTAATACAAACAACGAGGACGTTGTTTAACTTAAGTGGGGGGATTGGAGAATTAGAACAACTTAACACTTACTTGTCCTAAACTTTTCAAAATGTGCTTAATATATAAAATTTAAAATTTTTTAGCATGTTTTTGTTTAAAGTCTAAGTTGCATAGCTGCACACATGACGTTATTTTCAAAAATTGTGATTTTTCAAAAATTCACAAATCTATGAGTGTGCCGGTGACTTGTAAACTTTAGAACTTGGCTTGTATACTATTCGAGACCACCATAATGAGTATTATTTATATAATTGGAATGACTTGTCTAAATTGGTAAATTTCTAGGATTACACCCAAATAGCCTTATATGTTATGTGTTATTAGCTAACTACACTGGTTAGTTAACCCCCGTATAAACCCTTTTGTTACTCTCATTTTTAGAGTAAGATACCCCTAGAAAAACACTCAGAGCCATTCCTTTCGTTTCTTACACCTATGTTTAAAATGTTTCGTTACACCCTTACACCTTAGCCTACCCTGTAGATTAGAATCCGTGGTTGGTTAATTGCTATAGGCAAAGTGTGTTTCCTTACATTACCTGTGTTCGCGTGCGTAATTCATTATCTATGGTTAGGTCGGGAAATTGCACAATGCAATTGGAGTGAAAGTAAATATTGTATATCTATGAGTTTATTTTTCGTGTGTTTACTACTTTCACTATTACCGTTATTTCTGAAGTATGAAAAGTATGGAAAAATTATCCAGAATTATCATTATAGTGATGTGGTGAAATTTTACACATCTTTGTTTAAAAAAAAAAAAAAAAAAAAAAAAAAAAATCGAAAAAATGAGAAAAGAAAAAGAAAAAAGAAGAGTTGGATGTTTGTTTTTAAACCAACGATGTAAAGTTATGTAAGTGGTCGATATCACCACTAGTTGTTATATATTTATGGATTGAATGGGAGTTGGCAGTTATGGGAACGTCAACTAAGGTTTATTCTTTGATTAAGATCTTGTTGAGTATAATTCGTGTCTACCTAAAGCGTGTGTTTCAAGTGTTAAAGCGTGAGTTATTCAATGATATGAGTCTTATTCATAGGATGGTTGGGATAGTGATTAACCACACTTAGGATTTTAATCTATTTGTTTTGTTTATTTTTCATTTTACACCAATTTATATCCCAAAATTTATCCATACCCTATTATTCTTTATCCAACCAAACCTTTGATTTATTGAGATTAGGGATTTGAGCAATCTTAAGTATCGTAGTCGTGGATTCGGCTATGTATTTATGATTTTGTCGCCCTTTTTGATATATTATTATTGGTGAAAGTTTGGACCTATCTTTAGCCTATTCGAGTTAAGGATTTGAGCAATTGCAAGTATCGTGTTCGTGGATTCGATCATGTATTTGTGATTTTGTCGCCTTTTCTGGAATTTGAGATTGATGGAGATTAAGAATAATTAACCCTTAAGCCTAAAAACCCTTTTTACCGCTTTAGACTTGTTATTCCTTAGCTTTAGTGGTGGAGATGTGTAAACTTGCCAAGCTTATGATAGAATATTCGTCGCGACTGGACAGTTAAACGATTAGATTTGCTTTTATCAGATTATTTTATTTTACTTCTAATTCGTTAAGTGTTTAGTTGTGTGATTATGATAAAACGAATACATGCTTAAATATAAAAATACATCCTAATATCTTTTAGGATACATTTTCATAAGTTTTAATCTAAGGTTTACTTGGGGACAAGTAAAGTTCAAGTGGGGGGATATTTGATGAACTCAAATAAGTACATTTTATTACTATCATTTATCCTATTAATTTGACTTGTTTTACTATATTATGTATGAGGATTGATACTTAATCGTTTACTTTTGTAATTCTCAGTTGAAAACAAGCATTTGGTGAAACTTGGCGATTTTGGACTAATTATGGAGCAAAACATGCATAAAGTGAAGAGTCTACTGAAATGGACAAGATCAAGTCAAATCTGCTCCAGATGCGCCGCATCTCACTCATTACATGCACCGCATCACTATCAAGATCTCACCAGATACGATCCAAGATACAAGAGGACATGCGCCGCATCCAAAGATGAAGATACGCCGCATCTTCTGGCGGTGTACGAATATTCCTGAATATTATAATCTTGGACCCCACCCGAAGTTAAGTACATGCGCCGCATCTACTTAACAAGATGCGCCGCATCTCACCCTCAGACAGAAACTATAAATACCCCCAGACCAGACGAATTTCGTATGACATATATTATAACCGAAGACCGAAGACCAGAAACCTAGGACGAATTCAGTCAAGGTAGCAGCACAAGACACACCCAAATCAAAGATACAAGAGCTGTAAGAAGGTGTTGCATATGTTTAATTCATTAAGTAGTTTTGTTTTATTGTGTTAGTAAACTTTAATTCATCAAGATTGGTGGCTTGTGTAATGTGACAACGGAAAGGTTGCACTCCCTTAAAACTGCTTTCTCATCAATTAAAGTTTATATGTTAGTGTCTTTGGTGACTTTTATTAGTGCATTAATAACCTCTGTGGCTAGCTGAGCGTTGATCGGGTCGCCATGCCTCTGCCCTCGCCTGTTTATTAGATGCCTATGTATTCTATGGTCTGTAGAAAAGTAGGAGAAAGATAAACGGGATAGTCATAAGTAATCATTAAGGGTTTACTCGCCGATAAGATTAGAACCAACGAGAAAGGACTTAATCTCGGTGCGTTGCATCGAACTATACACTTCATATAACACTAGCAATAAAACAAGTGACAAACTACTTATCATAAGGACAGCCCTCTTATTGTCTCGAGTATTTATCTGTGTACGTGTGTGCTACTTGCTGATTCGTGCCTATTGGTTTAGTTTATTACTTAATTGCAACCAAATCGTGCCAGTCTCTCAGGCTGAACCCCATTGCGTTAGATTAGATTGTATAGCTAACTTAATATATTAAAATACTGATTAGAATAACTAGATAATACGTTCCACTCTTAGTGATCGACACTCTATTTACCATTATATTCATACTGACCGGGTACACTGCTCGTTAAGTGTGTGTGTTATTGATAAGTCGGCTAAATATAAATTTAAAACTTGAGTAGGCATTAAAACTGCTAAACCGCAACGACACATCACGCGCATCAATTTCACATCACCAATCTTCCTCTTCACGAATAAAACTGAAATGCTTCGCGGGTCACTCTCAGTTAGTCGACTCTCTTCTTAGAAGTTCTTTCGGATTCTTCTTCAGTCCTTCAAACATTAAATGAGGCCGTCTGATACAGAGTTTCAAAGATAGAACTAATCAATCATTGATACGCGGAAAGGGATAATGATTTTGGATAGTGATACGGTTAAATTCACGATCATCGATACGTCGTGGCATACTTCCCTCTTTCTTCTTCATAAACCAATAGGAGCATTCAAAGAGAACACTGAGGTGAACAAAATCATATTCCATCAGCTCCTTCAATCTCTCAACTTCTATGGCATCATGGTTTCGTCAATTGAGATCGGTTTAAAGTCAACTCTACTTCCCAAGTAGGAAGGAATCACAAGAGGTTCATCAGAAAAATACAAGAAAATTTGTACAACAAATACTTCCAATGCCAGAGTTTTCTAAGGGTGAATACTAATAGGTGTCAGGAGAAATTTGACAATCAAATGAGATTGGAGTAAGTGTTTCCATAGCAACATTAATCTTAACAGATTTGAGCGGTTGCGGGTCATCATAACAAAAGTAGGATGAAAATAGATTTCTAAAGGTCACATATCAGATATGGTAGTCTCTGGCAGCTTTATGAAGAGCCAGCCAATCCATAACCTAAAGACCTCAAAATCGAATATATCAAAAGTAAACGAATTCGTAGGATGAGTACGGTCGTCAAACTAGACGGATAGTTCATATATCAAAGTTAAGTATGTGGTTCAATATAGTGTGGAGATAGATAAGTGAACAGTTCAAGGTGTTGGAATTCTGTTTAGCTATTTAGCATAAGGGGCAGGTAGGGTGTATATCATTGGTAATACGAACATCGTATAACCGTCAAAATTGAGATGTATGGAATATTAGTTATCAGCATCATCATGCTCAGTTAACAATTCCGTACTGAGATAGTATCATATCCTTCCAAAGGAAACTGGTTGGCAGGCAAGGTTCATCTTTCAAAGGAATGGAACAAAACTTCCTATATCCGTGGTTAATCATTACCAGGGTTCTCATAGGAGTAGTAATGGATTTTGCAGGATTGAGTAGTATCAGATGATACATTTATATCCAGCACGGGTAATGAATTCATAGGATGTGTCAAACACATTAGGGTTAAATGACCTTCGGGATGGTCGGAAAGGTATCAAACTGTTTATCAAACAGATCGAAAGTGGAGATCAAAATCAGAAAGTGAAACTCAAATGGTGCAAGGTATCCATGTAGTTCTCGAGGAATTTCAAACTTACTTAGTTACTAAGCTTAAGTTGCAAAACTTTCTAGCTTCAGAAACAAATGTTCTTATAAGGCTAAGCTAAAGGAAAAGGCACGAATCAGAGTGATGCGGAAGCAATGCTACTTACATAGATGTCCTAGTCTACCCATTCCTCACCGGTATAACTTATGTTCTTATGGGAAGATCCTAAAGCAAGTTCTCAAAGGTTATCTTATGAGCGCCTACAGTGGAAACTTAATGGTCCAAACTTCACAGGTCAAGGGTAAATGTATTACAAGTCGTAGCCTGGTCTCTGATACCATAATTGTAACACCCCAACCCGATAAGGGTAGAAGTATTACGTTATGGTGACATATCAAAGCGAACACAAGCATATGACTTAAAGAATACAAATAAATTTCAAAGGTTACAAAGGGAAAAATCTGAAATACAAGGTTACAAGTGAGAATTACAATAAATACTAAGTCTAAAAAATATAGTCACTTCTAGTCATCTCTAATCCAGAATAGCTAGTAAGGTCTTCTAAGTCCAAAGTACTCTCCACTCATAACCCAGCTTCCAACTAAAACCTGCCGCAAGAAAGAAATGCGGCTGAGCTTAAAAAGCCCAGTGAACAGATATATATACAAAGTAATGATAACGAAACAGAAATAAGATAAGGAATAAGGAATAAAATATGGTGCGTTGGGGAAAAACATAAGGTATAAACGAATGGATATTAAGTAAGAAAAGATCAGTAATCTACCACGAGCCCAAACAAATCAAATCAAATATCATAGTAACCATGGAATAGCTAGCTCCCGAACTTGTGAAAGACGTGGATTGCACCCATGCATCAATCACCGAACATATCATATAATATCATATCATGTTAAATCCACTAAATACGAACCGAACCTAGGATGCATCCATACGCCCCCGAACAATAATATTGGCCATAATAATTATAAAGCGCGCATATAATAATAAAATGGGACGGTGTGGAACATCACTCATCCACACTAGAGTCATGCCATTGGTGCATCAATGGCACGGCCATGTTACCTTCATGGCTAGGAAACGAACTTGGCTTGGGTATCAAACTGAAGGGTCAAAAGTCAAATGTCTAAGTCATCAAAGTATCACAGGTCCATCGTCAAAGGTTCATAATCGAAGGTTCATAATCAAATGCTTTGTTTAAAGAAATCTTTATCAAATGATTTTCATAAAAATGATCTTTAATAACGGTTTTCATAAAGGTAGTCTTTAAAAGTAGTTTTCAAAAAAGTTTAGTAAAATTCCATATAAAGGTGGTATCGCATCGTTCATAAACATCATTTTAAAAGGGATTTCCTCAAAACATTTCCATGATATAATTAAGAAAGGTTTTCACATCCAGTTACAAAATCAAATGAACCTTCAAAGTATCAAGTGATATATCACAGGGTAACGAACGAATTATATCAAGTATTATATCACAAGGATCATAATGAACGAATGTCAAATGGATCATCATACCAACGAAGCATATCAAACGAATGAATCAAAGTACAGGGGATCATAGAATTGGCTTAAAGGAGTCATATCAGAATGACGAATCAATAATCAAGATCAAGTCATGAGAGTGAAAGCACCTTTACTGAAAAAGGGTAGTATATCTGTACCTTAGACCGCAAGTGAAAACACAACTAGAAACGAAAAGATCTGAAGTAAACTCCATCTTCAGCGAATCTACACAAATTTATGATCGTCTTATTATTAATATCTTATTTAAATCAAATTACTTATTTTAGTCGGCTTCCAATTTTTAGTAACTTTCCAATTTTAGAAACTTCCTTCTTTTAGTAACTTTCTATTTTAGTAAAGTTCTCGAATTAAGTATGTTTCCCAACTTGATAACTTTTAGGATCGTAAATGACAATTAAGTAAACTTAAAGGCTTAAAATGACCAACATTATAAAGTTGTTCATGTGAATATATAGCCTCACTAACTTACCTGTATATCAGATTGTTAATGCTTGACTAGTGGTTTATTAGATAGACCAAATGAAGGCAATGTTACTCACCCACCACACACTAATTGACGCCCCACAATTCTTCATCAATCCCATCAATCAGTTCTTCTTTTACCTACATACGTACGCACACTCACGCATTTTTATCACATAAATTTTACATGTTTACAACTCATTTTCTTGCATGTTTATCCAGCCCAACATAGTACGTAAAATCACACATATTCAAGCTTTATATGACACACACTGACAATACCATTTCCAGCCCATGTATTCGACACACAACACACACTAATACCACGTTTTATACTCTCTTCAGAACAGTTTGTACATGCACCTTTAGACCTGATATTCACTCGCACACTCACATGCTTATATCACTTATATCACACAGTTTATAACTCACTATGTATGTATGATTACAGCCCTATGATCACCCATGCTACGCACACACAAACATATCTTAATGAACACAAACATCACATAAAATCATTACGTGATCAGCCCTCGATCCCACGTCTTTACTAAGCCCGACCCTTGATTTATTAGTTTAGATAAATTCCAGATTCTTAGGTCGTGTAATAGAGATTGTACAAATGTTTAGATGATAAAAAAAATAGACGCGTATGACAACAGAAAACAAGGTCGACACACCCATGGTTTATATATTCATTATTTCATGTGTTATAATCATTTCATTCGTGTTTCCTTTAGTTGATAATATTGCTTATCTTCCAGGTTAATATTTATCATGTTTCACGTGTTCATGTTGGGAGGAAAAACAAGATCAAGGTGGTGATGATACCTCTCGAGTCGGATCAAACGAATGAAATCGGAGACAGTGAACAAACCCAAAAACTTCAACTCCCAAAACACATGATCACACAAAAGCTAATCACCGACGAAACACCCACGCTCGTACACCACGAACCGCTCACCAATTCTTCTCCAGCCTTCGTTCCACTGATTTCTTGGGAAATATAAAGAACAACCGACTAGTGTAATATTGTGAGTGTGAAACACAGTTTGTGAAATGGAGGAGCAAATGAAGGAAAATAAGGGAAAAGTTGCTGCCACTAGGCCACCAAATAGCAGCCACTAAGGAGTGCTTTTGTTTGCTTTGAATCAAACGGAAGGAAGAAAGCAAAAAGTAGCAGCCGACAAAATGGTTGGTGTATAGGTTTTAGGGTTTGTTTTTAGAGAGAGTATGGCAACATTAAAAAAAATGTGTGGGATGATATGGTTTAAATGCAAACCGTGTGATGAGGTCTTAAAATGGTAGCTAGCATGATTTAAGGGATTTAATTTAAATGTGTACGTTCTTATCTCCTCTTTTTGCTACTTGGCCGAATATTTTGAAGTTGGCACATAAAAATCGCCTAGAATGAATTTGAATTTTAGGACATTGTTTTGATATATATGTTGGAGAATGCTCGTGTCATAATAACTAATTATATGGCTAGATATATGTGAGCCTATGGGGTCACACACTTATACACAGAGACACCATTTTATAGATTGTATTTATCGTATTTACAATATATAAACGACTACGTAACTCGGGATCAATAATGGCCTACTAATAACTAAGCTAGTACTTAGTTTATTGGATTGGACCAACAAATGGGCAAGCCCATTTAGGGCCCCCATGGCAAGCCTAGGTGAGAAAGGAACAAGGAAGAAAGATCAAGGGGCAAAGTGTAACTTTGATCATGATAAGTTCAAATGAGATTTGGTCTTTGATTATGACTTATCACATTAAAGACTTACCAACTTTCTCTCCTCCTTCCTCTCCCTAATGACCACGAAATTAATCACACCCATATTAGGGTTTGTGGTTTTTTATCCCATCTAACCTTATTCTAGTGTAGTTCAAGGTTAGATCACGTGTTACGTGTTCAAGACTAGCATCGGGTGGTGATCGATGATGTGTAGTGTGGATTATTCATAGAGGTGATCTTCTTTGGTCACTTTTGGTTCTTATTTCATTCAATTCGTGTAGTGATATTGGTGGTGTTACCCGGATCACGCTACAAAGGTATAAAACATGTTTGTTTAATTTGTTTTTATTTAGATTGATCATATGGCTATATGGATCCTTGTATGGTGATGTTTTTCCACTGCGTTTATAATATTAATTGTTAATTTATATTTTACATCACCTATAGTGGTATCACGAGCCATCATATGTCGTCATATGATCATCTTGTATGCGTAAAAATGGCTAAAAACGTTGTTTTTTAATGGATTTAAAGGTGTTATTTTAAAACAGCCCCTAGGGCTTAAATATTATGAATAAGTCGACCTTAAGAAGGTCTTAAGATCTGGACTTTTTGATCCTATAGTCATTTGTTATGCATACATCAATTGTTTACTTGATCGGTACCCGTAAAATGGCCTAAAAACGCGTTTTTTGAAAGATTTCTAACCCGATTTCAAATCAGCCCATGAGGCTTATTTTTCTGTGGTAAAATGTTGTTAAGAAGGTCCTAACATCAGTGAGGTTTGAGTCTTTGGCCATTTGTCACGCGTACCATTCAGGGTTTTAATTCTTGTTAATTATTTCTTCGATTCGTTGGCTAACAATTTATTTCTTGTTATTTATTTTGTTATCCATGGAAAATACATGCATGTTTGTCCATGGAGTTAGCCAACACCATGTAATAATCTTTATTTGAATGTATTATTATGTGTTCATATGCAAAGCCGATGAAAACCTAGACCACTTGTGCGTTGTGATTGTGATTGTTGGTTGGTTTTTCTTGTTTTGGGGTTTGCCATTGTTTCGGCACTTTTGTAATGTAATTCATCTTTGGTGTAGCCAATGTTTGGGCATTTTACAGTAGATACAAAGTAGATTAGTTGTATTTTACTTTATATGTATTGTAAACAAGAGCTTGGAAGCAAATGGCGAAAGATTGAAGAGTTGTAGACTGAAAGTTGCTGCTGGACACCTGTTGGGAAAACGTGATTACCTGCTGATTGGTAAGGTATTGTTTTCTAAAATTTTTGGTGCAGGTCCACAAGGCATAGGGCTACAACTTTGTCAACTGGGCCGAATCATGAGGAGGTGATCTTCCTGGGCATTTGGGCCTTGCAAAACAGAAAAACTGGGCTGACAGAATCTGAAGTTTCATGTGCATTATGGGCCTTTACTTGCCCATGATTGTCTTGGGGCAAGTGGGAGCCCTCCATGTGGTTGTGATATATGTCCCTAGTTGACTCTTGGTTCTTGTGATGGCTCACAAGACCAAGCATAGGATTTTCATCGGTTGAGGCTTTGCATATTGTGGTTGAATGTTTGGTTGGTTGTTTTTATGTATGTTGTGACTACATGTAAAACGAAAAATGTTTTCTTAAAACTTGAAACTAAACATAAACCATTTTGAACTAAGTCTTATGATTTAGTTTAACTATGTTTAAATATGATTTGAAACTTAAAAATCATTGTTTTCAAAATAACACTTAAACTAGTTAAGATTGTTTATTTATTGATTTATTGTATTGTCCATACTTAATAATCCACTTAGGATATATATTAGTCTTGAAAATGGACAACTTGACACACATAAATTAAAACAATGATTAGACTTAAGTTAAGAAAAGTTTTTAACTTGTGCTACGAAGAATGAATGCATGCTTCTTTCGTACACGTTTTTGATTCACATCAAAACTATTTACCCGTCAAAATTTAAGTCACGCCGTCCAATTATGAGAACACTTGCAATTACCTTTTAGCATCTGGTCAGACCTAGGCTGAATTGTAACCCAAGGTGACTATTGTCCATGGTCAGACCTAGGATTATTCTCACAGTTTTCAAATTGGATGACTTAATCGAGTAGTGTGGTCAGACCCTTACCCGAGGCAAAGATGGGACTAAACATGCCTACATGACACTAGTTGTTTGACACTAGATGCCATGAGTCCCATAAGGATCTAAGAGTTGTACATGTAATACAATTGGTGATCGTCGCCTACCTATTGAATCCACCATTTCTAGTAGATCAACTGCATTAATGGTCGAACCTCAATGAGGATCTTAGCCTTTTCGTAAATTAATTGTTTTAAATTATAAACATGGGGTAGTTAATTTATAAAAGGATAATTATCGAAAATACTAAAATTGAACTTTGTAAATTCAATTAATGCAACGCATACCGTAAACAAGAGTTTGTTCTTTTCTTGTTAAAAGGACGAACTAAGTCGATCTTTCCTTGTAAGAAAGAGACTTATTCCTATCATTTTTCTTTATGAGGAAAAGCCATAATAGGAATATTTGAATTTTCCTAATTCTAATCAAACTCAAGGAAAACCTACTCTAGAAATCGTGATGTCTTGTAAAAGTCAAAACGGTTAAGTATGGTTCCACATCTTATTCCTTCAACGTTGTTTAATAACCCTTGTTTCGGTTTTGAAACATTGAAGAAATATAAGATATTTGGACAACCAAGAACACGTGCACTTGGCTTGACCTCTTTGGTCAGACCTTAGGGCCATTTCAACCCATGGCGAATTTTGCTCATTGGTCAGACCTTTGGCGATATTTGCATGTTCTTGCTTGATTTACCTATTTCGTACTAGCTACCAAACTAAAACGAGTTTAAATAATTAGAAGACGGAAGTATCAATAAACCGCAATGTGGTAAAGGCAATTACTAGCATGATTACCTAGCAGTTTGCCTTAACCCAATATGCCTACTAAGGTCCTACATACCCTTGTGGTAAAGTAGACCAATTATGGAGGAAATGCATGCCTATTTTCAAGTTAAAATAGCAATGATGGCTAGCCCATCATCTATATGTTAGAACTTGATGCACTTTCTTGAATACCTAAGTACATGTTTACTAGTCAAAGTGACTCACATTAGCAATAATGTGTAGATATTCAAAGAAAGATGGAAAGTATCCAATCGCTACTCACTCTCCACTGGTGACGTAACACATTGTAATGTTGTCTAATCCAGTGGGAGCTACGTGATTATATTATTGGTGACATAACACATGTAATGTTGTCTAATCCAGTGGGAGCTGTAAGCTTTATTACTTACAAGTTGCCCATCTTATTTCCAGATTGTCTTGAAATAATACATTACTTTTCACGTGTTAAGCATCATAGTTTATATAAGAACCATTGCATAAGTTTTATATGATAACTTGTCGCGTTCCTGATGTTGCTTCCTGAAATGTTATCTATAAAATTGTTATGCATGATTCATTATTCAAACGATAAAGTTCTACATATCTATATTTTGATTTTTGCCTAAAAATCATATGTTATCTTATACATTGTCATATTGCTCATACAAACAAACGAGCGTAGTGTTGTTTGCATGCTCTCATGATGTTGTGCCATGCACAAGTGGGAGAAATCTTAATTGTGTGCAAGGTACAACATATAACAATATGACTAATAGTTTTTCTTGACTGCAAGGTAAGAAACTAAAATTCTACTAGGACTTCTACACATAAAATGTATGTTGCCCTAATTAGAAAAAATATCAAGATAACATGAAAAGCTACTTCAACATATTCACTGAATTGTTTAGTAAATATGATTATGTCTTCTTGTAAAGTCATAATCATGAAGTATGAAATTAACTTGAAATTACTATTGAGGCCAAGTGTCGGCGCTCGTAATTACTTTAGTTGAATATGTTTAGGTCTCTTGTAAAGACACAAACATCAATTCAGTTAATTGTTGAAAGACAAATAACGTAAAGTAAGACGTTGATTTGTTATGTCTTCTTGTTAGGACATGTACACTTATGACGTATAATAAATGTTTATGTTTTCTAGTCAAAACATGCACATGAAGTAAAGTATGCAGTAGGCTATAATTACTATTGATGCCATCTGGTTTGACTTGGTTGGCAGATATGTAAGCCAAAAAGTATAAGTTCATCAAATGAGTTGTGTGATAGTCTCACAATATCAGTCCTCATGGAATACCACGACCTTATGGTATGTCCATCATGGAAAATCAAACACTATTGATATTTTTTGATCTTTGATTACTTAAACTGTTTTACCTCCAAAGCCATCAAGGTTAGAAAATTGGATGTGCCATGTGTACACTCAATATGGTTCCAACCCAGAAGGAATTCAAGACACCATTGTATTATGGCATGGGATGAATCTCATTATGTCTTGATTGAAGTTCTGAATTTGTTAACTACCTAAGAGTAAGTAATTAACAAACTAGAGTCAAGAACTAACGGTGTATTTTGGATGTCCCACTTGAAAACAATTTATTGTTACTCAAGATGCTGAGTATCTAGAGATTAGTCTCTACATACAAAAGCAAATGGGAGCACCTTTAGACCTTGATGTTATTCAAGAACTAAATACACAACCTTCTGAGTACACTTGCTAATATCATACTAAGGTTGAACATGCATATGTTAAACCATAGATTGATATCTCTCATTCATAAATCTGCAAGGATTCCTTTTGCACCTGAATGATATAGTTTTTATATCAATGCTAAGGGATGTAAGTTAGAGGATCATAGTGAGCCTGCTAACTACTGAGATGCATTATCAGATATTGTATCTGATGAGTAGCTCAAAACTATGAATGTTAAGATGCAGTCCTTGAAAGACAATCACTCGTGGAGTTTGATTGATCTCTTACTAATCAGTTAGACTGTGAGGTTAAGAATGAGTTTCTTGATGAGAAGACTCAAAAGGACAAACTTGTACACACATTTAATGCACGTGTAGTAAAAAGAGTTTACTCGTACTCAGAATTTGACTATGATTAAATCTTCCTAGCTACAAACATTAAATGTATAAAGATTAATTGTCATACCTGATTTCATGTATATGAAATATGACAATAGGATATCAAAACACTTTTCTTGTTGATTACCTTTGCGAGGACGATGAGTAATCAAAAGGGTTTATGAATCCATGTAATCTTTATTAAGTATACAAGATAAAAGAATCCATGTGTGGATTAGATCATGCATCTAGGAGCAGAGATCTTGTGTTAATCATAAAATCATTAACTTGATTTTGATTAATAAGATTACTCCTAAGTACACTGAGAGCAAGTTGGAGCATTTTATTTATTTTCTTAAATCTCATATGTCATTGACATATTAGAAACAATATTCCACCTAAGCTAGACTTTAATCCTTAGCTTGGAATGAAGTTTCTCTTGAGGGATTTATAAAATAAAACATATAACCTTGTTATATATATGTTTATTAGAATAAACATAAGCGGTTATTAAGTCTAAACACAATATGACACGTTATTGAGGGGAGTCTCAATGATCAATCTTACTTGATGAGATTGAACACATGATTGAAAATCTTAAGTTTGACTGAAGGATTCATCATGTAAGTCATATTAAGTATTGGACTATATATTTATCATTTGCATGAATGCAAGATGAGTTGATAACAACCAATATCTAAGTGAAAGTCGTTAGATAATTGTTAAACGAACATTATATTGGACCTACATAGGACCAAAGATATGTTCAAACGTTTGCGGATATATGTGGAACTCTGTTTTGTTTGCATATGCTGATGCTTATTTAACTAAGATGATACTCAACCCTAGTCGTGGTAGGATGTCATCATGAATGATGAAATTGCTGACTAGATGTGCTCGACTGAGAGCATTAATGCGTTATACATTAAAAGAATAAGAATACTTTATAGTTTGAGAAACTATTCAGATGACTGTCTAAAGTAGGTGTCTTGCTAGCTTCAAACACCCTATGGAATGTATTGTTGCATTACTCGTCTTGTACTTGAATGCACACATACAAAGGACAATCATCATTTAAACCTTTCATGAATTATGAAAGAAGTATTCTCAAAGTTTACTCAGATGACTACTTGTTGCCTTGTACAACATGATTCGATCATGGTGGGAACATCGGATTCCGACCTATGAGTAGTCTTATGCATATCTGTTTTTAGTATTTGGATAATGGAACCGTAAGCCGTCGTATTATATAATGAATTGATATACCTGGTATGATCGTCTTCATTTATACTACTGTGTTCTATATTTGCATGTTTAATCCACGAATAATTTATTTATTCTAAAATTATCCATTGTCGGTTGACGATACGGGAGTATCATCAAATTAAGACAAATGTGAGCGTGTTGGTGATTTATTTGCCACACTCACATGTTGTTCATTGTGATGAACATTGGATTGACCCAACCTACGAGTATTCACTACATGGATCGTCGTCAATAGTGAATCTCGCAAGAGGTTATGTCTCTTATCCTTAGACTTGAGATGCAAGCAGGTCTTGCATGTGTGGAATTTCATTCCTTGATATGGTTAAACGCTATCCTGAATAAGGTAGTTATAAAGGCCATTTTCAGGAGTGATATGAAGCATGTGAATGACACGTGTAGTCAAAATAGGATTTGTTCCTCCACTTGCTTTGGAGTTAGATACTATTGGGCCCCTCGATGAATTGAATAGATGTTTGTATGGCCGTACCCAACTGGGATTAAGATGAATCTTAAATCCACTTGGTAATCTTGTTCAATATCCATATCGAGAAACAGAATAGTTGAACTATTAGAATGACATTTGATCCATGTCTAATGTTCAACACGGTATCTGTAACAAAAGGATAGATGACATATAAACCATCTGAAATGAGACGTTTAAGAAACTAACCTCACATATTTCTAGGGGCATTGGCGTGTTGCTAGACGCTAACCATTGCTTGTATAATTACTCGATTATTATGACGTCGCAAGTGGGAGCTGTTGGAGAATGCTCGTGTCATAATAACTAATTATATGGCTAGATATATGTGAGCCTATGGGGTCACACACTTATACACAGAGACACCATTTTATAGATTGTATTTATCGTATTTACAATATATAAACGACTACGTAACTCGGGATCAATAATGGGCTACTAATAACTAAGCTAGTACTTAGTTTATTGGATTGGACCAACAAATGGGCAAGCCCATTTAGGGCCCCCATGGCAAGCCTAGGTGAGAAAGGAACAAGGGAGAAAGATCAAGGGGCAAAGTGTAACTTTGATCATGATAAGTTCAAATGAGATTTGGTCTTTGATTATGACTTATCACATTAAAGACTTACCAACTTTCTCTCCTCCTTCCTCTCCCTAATGACCACGAAATTAATCACACCCATATTAGGGTTTGTGGTTTTTTATCCCATCTAACCTTATTCTAGTGTAGTTCAAGGCTAGATCGCGTGTTACGTGTTCAAGACTAGCATCGGGTGGTGATCGATGATGTGTAGTGTGGATTATTCATAGAGGTGATCTT
Source organism: Artemisia tridentata subsp. tridentata (assembly GCA_021014915.2). Taxonomy (NCBI): domain Eukaryota; kingdom Viridiplantae; phylum Streptophyta; class Magnoliopsida; order Asterales; family Asteraceae; genus Artemisia; species Artemisia tridentata. The sequence continues at coordinate 225,105,143 of CP139509.1, forward strand.
CTTTGGTCACTTGTGGTTCTTATTTCATTCAATTCGTGTAGTGATATTGGTGGTGTTACCCGGATCACGCTACAAAGGTATAAAACATGTTTGTTTAATTTGTTTTTATTTAGATTGATCATATGGCTATATGGATCCTTGTATGGTGATGTTTTTCCGCTGCGTTTATAATATTAATTGTTAATTTATATTTTACATCACCTATAATTTGATATAATTTATAGTGTAAGTTTTTTTTTTATTAGGAGCTTAAATCATTGGGAACTTAGAATATAACTTATATTAGGTTAAAGTACAATTAATGTCACTTATATGATTTTTATACATTCTCAAAAATTCAAATTTAAAGGGTATTTTGGTCATTTCAGATCGTGTTAAATTTGGGGTTTTACAGAAGGTTTAAAAGAGTTTCCTTCTTCAATGATCTCCCAGAATGCATAGTCCTGCACTTGAAAGTACTGTTCAATTCGAAGCCTCCACACCTCAAAATCGTTTTGCTTCAGCATAGGCAACTTAGCAGCCATGTTGGTCTGTGTGGTTTCCATGTCCATTATCTTTTTCTTCTAAATCAAAGTATCAGCCTGGCTCTGATACCTCTTGAGAGGATCAAAACACCTTTAGAATGTGTTAAGGATACTTTGAGGTTATATTACCAAGTATGCGGAATCTACTTGATAACACTTAAAAGATTGGTTTTGATGTAACAGTAACACAGTTTTGATGAACAATGAACACAGAAAGTAATTTCAAACGATTCAATATTATTATAATAGAGTCAGAGAGCTTCTTATATCAATTGATTATTGTGAAGATCGTTTATAGCTCGAGATTGGTTAGATCTCATCTAAGGATTAACAATAATAAAAATGAATAAACATGATGCGCAGCGGATAAAACAAAACATCATTATTATTGATACAAGGTTTCTTCGTCATCATCTCTAACAACTATTTACAAATAGAAACAGCCCCAATGATACATGATCAAGTGTAGCACGGTTACCTACTTTAATAGGGATCAAAGATCCTTGAGGCTTAACACAAAACTTTAACCTAGTCGTCTACATAGTGTAGAAACACGCCTAGACACACACACACCTTTACTTGGTGTTACATCTCTAACACCTATACATAAACCTAACACCCCATCTCTTTATATAATAGAGATTTAGGGTTACAAAGACTTTAACATAATACATTTTAGGTCCTTCATCTTTGTCTTCATAAGTCTCCTTCATCTTTCATGTTTTGTCCATTATCAACTCAAATATAATTCCCAACAACCTTCCCCTAGTTGATAATGACAAAACTAAATATGCACGAACTTCCCCTGAAGTCAATATACATGAAAGATCTCGACTTCCCCTTAATCCATGTTATATCACCAAGGCTCTACAAATTCCAAATCTTCAATGTAAATATTCTTTCCCTTTTTGTCATCATCAATTAGGGGACAAAAGTAAGCAACCTTGATCTTCATAACCACAAACCAGTATCATATATCCAATCTAGTCTTCTAATGTCTTGAATTTCCCTCCATGAACGAACACCAAAACGCTTTCTTTTATAAATGAACGCAAGACAGAAAAATCCTAAACCATCAGTAATAATACCAACTAGCAATTATAAATACCTTCACCTCGACGTAGCATATAAATGGTTAATCATTTGAATATTAAGCTTCCCCTGAAACCCATATGTTAACCATTTGTTGAATCTTCAATTATGTAAGCTTTATGTAATGATGAAGAAAACTAACCATTACCAATTTGATACTGAAGTAGAATAACCCAACCTTGTGTCTTATATCTTGTACTAAACATGACTTCGAACGTATACCCAAATCGATGTATAGGGAGACCACAATCTCTTGACAATAAATTCATCTTCAATGAGACACTGAGCACAATAACGTAACTCCTTAAAGTGTTTGTCAATACTTAGTCACCACTTGAACGCCCAAACAAGTTATCTTTAAAGTGTAACACCCACTTTAAGATATGATAAGAACACAAACTTGAAAAATTCTACTTCATCGTCAAATAAGCAATAAGTAATCTTCTTCGAATCAAGTAAATAAATTCGAGCCATTAAACTTTTAAGAACAGAAACCAAAATACAAAAATCAAACATCTTCTTGTGTGTGTGTGTCTTCCCCTTGTGTGTGTATTGGAACCAACCTGTTCCAAATCTCGAATCAACTATATCTATGCTTCCCCTCACCATGTTTAGTCTTATGCCACCACTGACTTGATGAAAATCTCCTTCGAATTAGCATGAAACCACAATCAGTAAGTAATAAAACCCTTCACACATTGCGTAGAATAATAATATTATCAATGCCATATAGTTACTGAATTCACGGTATCATCAGTATTCACAATGTTGAGCAACGCATGCACTATTTAACAATCACAAATCCTTAAAACCCCATAAGCCACGTTGCATGTAATAAGAACCAATTCTTGCATGAACCTTCACCGTCCCATGATAAAATAAACATTAAAGATCACCGACCCATGATCTATAAAAGAATGAATATTTAGTGGACGAAAAGTTTACCTCTGCATGTTGATAGGATGGGCTGGGTATAGATTTTAATGGTAGTGGGTTGTGGTTTAGTTTAGGTGGGCTGGTGAGGGATAGATGGGTTAAGGGTTTTGTGGATTTAATAGAAATGTGGATCCGGCTGTATTAGTTAAGATGGTTAGGAATATAGGTTAAACACAAGGACTAAGGTTGTAATTTTGCAAAGTTCAGGGACCAAATCTACCACATCATCAAAGTTAATCCAGGGACCATTTTTGCCAAGTAAAGATAATCCAAGGGTCATTTTGGAATTTCTGAGCTTGAATAAACATCCACATGAAAAACGACTTTCCCAGCTTCGGTTTTTGACTCTTTTCCAAATCAAGCTCGGTTTTGTTGTTTTTTCTTCGTTTTTGTCCTTTTTTTCGGGATATCCGTATCTGCATATTAACAAACACAAAAACACAAATATCTTTGGCATTTTGGTCAGTTTTTGGTCATTTTGGTCTTAATTTGGTCAAGAAAAGGTATGTGTTTAAGCACATACCAAAATTCCCCCAGACTAAGATATTGCTGTGTCCTCACCTAATGTTATAAAAACACGTTTTTAAATCCAAAAATTTCTAATCTCTTTTTACTAACTTTGAGAAGTAGCAAAATTTTCAAAAGAGATTGAGAAATCTTAAGTTCTAAAAACTCCCCGATTTTCCTTTTATTCTATTTTTGTATTTTCCTCATAATCATGTGACGGCTTTGTTGACAATCATTATCTCACGATAACTTTTAGGATCAACGAGTAGGAAACACGACTAATAAAGAAGTGACCATACGGATAAAATTCGTCGTTCCTGATTTTTCACGAGTCCCCAAACTAAGCTTAAAAACGAAATCATTGTCTATTTACAAGTTAGATGCCAACACTACCCATGAAAGTTACTTGTGTAATTACCTCTTGCTCCCATTTTCCTAATTTGCCTCTATTTATTTTATTTTTGGTGAGAAATGAATTGCTTCATATTCTCGTTTTGATAAGTTTTAGTGCCGATAAAGATACTAAATTAAGACGCTAAGTAGTTTTCAATCTTCTCTCGAGAACCGTTGCTTTGAAAATGAGGTCCACATCAAGGCTTTTATTTATATTTTTGACTTTTTCTATTTTTCATTCATCACTTTTTTTTCTTTTTTTTTCTTTTTTTTTTTCATCATTAACTTTTCACTTGCGTACCCTAAACGACGGAACTTCACGGTTTAATTCCAAGACCTTACACTTTCCGGCATAAAGGATCCAAGGGCCGTTACAACGGAGAGTTCCAAGACCTTAACGCCTTTCAGAATTAAGGGTCCAAGGGCCGGTGCAAGAGGGTAGCCAAGACCTAAACGCCTTCCGGAAATAAGGATCCAAGGCCCGATCTCGAATCCGTGGCTTAGAGCACTTAACTTATTATTATTAAACTTATTTACTAAGGAACCTTGATGTGTACCCAATTTTCAAAACAAGGATTCTTTTAAGAAGACCAAGAACTAATCATCGGCAAAACCTAACATCTTTAATTATTCTTACAGATATATATAGTGAAACAATTTTGTGGGAGCAAAAGGCCACAAGTAACTTCGATGAGCTCTAAAGAGAACCAACTACTCCACGCTTAGCATCTAACTTCTAAATAAACTCTATCATTTCTCGTTCTTCGCAAATTTAAAATCTTAAATAATAAGATCCGCGAATGCTTAGCCTTATAATCAAGCCATGCATATATAAAGTCGATAGGGAACTTGCAAAATCTTAAAAAGAATTCGCATTTTATAGCTCCTTGTGTAAAAGACTAGCACGAGCTTATAGATTATAAATGGTTAAGGGGACAAGCTAGGGCTCAACACGCCCGGTCAAGTCAGAATTTTATTCCTACTCTCACCAGCGGAAAGTCAACAAATATGTCAAAATTTATTATATTTTTGCAAAAAATTTTAAATTTTTCTCATTTTTTGGATTTTTTCAATTTTTGAGGAAAAACGGGGTTGCATGAGTAAACGGCAAAAAATGCAAGGCAAAAATCAAATCGAAAGATTACCCCCCAGACTAAAACGAGACATTGTCCTCAATGTCTTAAAGGTAAGGGTTCTCCTACATAAATCTAAGGCCGTTTATTAATTATGCCAAAGATAAACGTAAAACAATAAGATTAAGGATATCAGATGAGCAACGAATGATGAAACTCGAGTGGAGAGAAGCAAACCACGAGCACGAGAGTCTTCAATCATCGGGCAATCCTGGACACATCACAGAAAACCACGAAACACGACAAATGGAATAGGAAGCCCTCCTCACGTCACTTATTAGAAATAAGAAAGAAGATAGATGGATAAGCATGGGGTGCCTCCCACGAAACGCTTGTTTTTTATCGAGTCGTATAGCTAAGACTCGCCCCGAATTTAATTGTCCATGGGGGAGCATGTGGAAAAGAAAATCTCAATCGGACTTTCGTTCAAGATGTTTGGATAAACATTGAAGCATATGAAAGTTCCACTCCAATGAGATACACCCGGCTTAAAAGAAGGAGAGATGCCGGGGTCGAATATGGTAACTTCACTCCCGAAGGAGTGAAGGAGAAGAGAAGTCACCAGGTAGGTGAAGAAAGGGAGAAGGATCTTAATCACAATGAAGATCCATTCTTCATCCTAAGGATTACCATTTTTCTGATCTTGAATATCAACATTGAAGCTCTTATGGTCATAATCAACAAAGACCTCGGGCGGGAGGGTTGGGGTGGTGTCATCGAGAAGCAAACTCTCATGATAGAGTACATCTCCCCCCGGGTCAGGAACTTCATCAACAGCAAAGTAATCATACTCTGGAGGAGATATGATAGGAGCGAGCTCCCCGGAGAACTCCTCATGAAGAGAATCAATCATATGATGATCTGTGAGCTCAGGTCCCGTCACAGACTCATCACTCTCCTCCATCTGACTATCAAAGATAGGGTTATCTGATATAAAAGTAAAGTCAGATCCGAAATCGAATAGAGGATTGGTGAAAGTCGTGTTGAATGTTTCAGAAGCAAGCTCATCAAATTCTTTTGAAGGATTGATTTCAACTTCCTTCGGAGGGAGAGATGGTTCATCGTTCAATAATTTTTTAAATAAACGAATATCTCCCTCCGGATCAAGATAAGAATCATCAATTTTTCGAGAAATTGAATCTTCTTTGAGAAAAGCATCGATCTCTTCCAAGATAGGATCACTTCCCTCAGACGGAGTGAGGGAAGGGGAAGAGTCGGAAATGATAGGTGGAGTGGGATTGCCACTCGGAGGTTCATCTGATATTTGAATATCTGCAGGGGCACACTCCTCGTCATGATCGTCGCCGATCTTATGCTTAAAATATAAAGCTCTTATAACTTGCCTCCGCTCTTCTTCTAATAATTCACCCATAGTTCTTGTATCTTCCTGCTTTTCAACGGGTGCGACAGCAACTGGTGAACTACTGCAAAGCTTCTCTGGACGGGAGTGGCTGCAGCTGACGAACTCTCACAAACTCCCCACGTAGAATCCTCATCATCGTCATCATCGTAAACAAAAGTTTAACGATATTGGGAGCTTACTCTAGCTGCTTGTTCTTCAGCTAGAAGTTCTCCATAAGTTTTCTGACGAGGTTCTTCATGGGGAAGTCTTTTACTAAGAAATTCCTTAAGATCATTTAGTGCATTTTGAAAATCACGGAGAATTTCTGGATTGACTGGCTGAGGTGGTGTTTGAATCGTTTCATACTGTGGAGGTTGGTCATGATAAGAATAATCATAATTGTTACAAGGACCACGCTCATAGACAAGCGGATTCCTCGTTTGACAATCAGAGTTATAGTGAGGACCTCCACAGTACTCACAACAATATGATGTTGTGACTGATTTGGTGAATTATGTGGATAATGGTCATACCCGAAGTTTTGATTACATGGAACTTGTTCATAGACAAACGTGTTCCGTGCTTGACAATCAAAACTCGGGTGTGGACCTCCACAATACTCACAAGAATATGTTTCCATCTCATGGTGTGGTGGCTGGTTGAAATAATCGGGTGTTTCATGGTAAGCATAGGGATTTTGGTCATAGACAAACCCGTTTCCCGATTTCACCATGCTACAACCGGGACAATTCCCACCATTATGAGGACCTCCACACCATTGACAACCGTAATGGTAAGATGAAGACATAGAGAAGAGGAATTAAACGGATAGAGGGTGAGTGATAAAGAATTAAACGGATAAGAGGAATAAGAAGAATATTTTTGGGTTTTTAAAATTTTGAAACATTTTAAAAGATAAAGGAAAATAATTTTTGAAAAGAAAATCTTTTTGGGTTTTCAAGGTTTTTCAATTTTTTTGGATTTTTGATAAAAAAAAATATTCACAAGATATATACGAAACTTCACGAGGAAGGTTCTTCAAGTCACTAATCGTCAAACCGTAACGATATTGTCGCAACACACCTCCCCGGCAGCGGCGCCATTTTTTGATAGTCGTGGTCAAATGCGTCACAAGTCAAACCTCTCACGAAGAAAAGTCAACTTGAAACCATTAACGCAAAAACAATCAAGTTGTAATAAACTGGATAAGCGAATACTCGGGTCGTAGTCCCAACGAGGTGTGAAATTGAGGATATCGTTTGAGGTTTGGTATTAAAGTGCTTGAAACACGATTAAGGTTTTGATTTCTAAATCTAGGAAAGTAAACAAGTAACGCAATTAAAATAAAAATAAAAACGCGAACTAAAATATAGAAACGAGCCTAAAAGTGAAAATCTTTAAAAAATTAACCTACGAATGCAAATTTAATTTTCCTACGTCCTAAATGATAAAAGAAAATTTTGGAAAAAAGAATTGCATTTTTCTTATTTTTAAATAATTAAATACGATTTAAAAACTAATTAAAAGAAAATAAATAATTAAAAGTACTAAACGAAAATAGAAAAATCTGAAAATTTTTGGAAAAATACTTTAAAGCAAACTAAAGCTATGAAAAATATAAAAAGATGTCCCAGCTTATTGCAATAAGCTGGAAAAAAGCAATTAAGATCGAATAAGCTAAAAAGACAAGAGGGGTTAAAAAATAAATAATGCAAGTCCTAACTAAAGAAATCATAATGGTGCAGTGGTAATGTTGTTGGGGTTGTGAGTCAACTGACCTGGGTTCGAACCCCAGGCTTGACACTTTTTGTGTTTATTTTATTATTATTTTTTTTTTTTTTCTTTTTAAACTTAACCAACAACTTAAAATAAGCTAAAGTTAAAGCTTGAAAACTAATAACAAGCTCAGAACAGCTTATCCAATTCAATCAGTAGGCAACAGCTAAATAGAAATAAAAGAGTTTAAAGAAAAACAAAGGCTCAACTGAATTAGGCACAAGCTAGAACAAGCTTTTGCAAAACTAAAAAAAAAAAACTAGTAAGGAACTACAGTTATCCTAGGCTACTTCTAAATAAGCAACATGGAATCAGATATAAGCATAAATAAACACTCAATAAGCAAAAGGAAACACACATGCTGCTGGTCTACTGATCTAATGGGTGCACAGGGCATAAGAGGGCAAGTTTAAGCCCTCGAAAAGCTGTTTAATAAAAATCCAAAAATTCTAAAAAAAAATGGCAAATGATAGATAAGCTACCAAACTATCCTAGTGCAAAATTCTAGCTTAAAACAACTTATGTCTAACGCATTAAAAATCAAACAAAACTGCTGGAAATCGAAATTTTCAAAAGTGCAAACTTTACAAACTACTAAAGGCTGGGCAAACTAAACTAAAAACTAGCAAAGATGATCCTAATCAATCAAAAAGCAACTAGTAACAAGCATTTAACAGCATGAAAAAGGAGAATGAGCAAATTACCTAAGCAAATAGGCAGTTTGACCACGTTTGACTAAGAACATAAAGACAAGTAAACTTAAAACTGCATTAACTGAAATTAACTTACATAACTGAAAATGAAATTACAATCAAAGTTTAAAGATTACACTAAGGAATAAATTAGACAGCAAGTAAAAATGGTCAAACTTTTCTAAATACATGAAAAGTGGACAAAAAACTATCTAGAGGAAAGACTGCTATTTATATGCCCTCAACTAGGGTTTTCTGTGTTTTTTCTGTGTGTGTGTTCCTCCTTGTGCTTCTTTGCTATCTTCTTGACCCTTGGATTAAACTTGCTGCCCACATCTTTAATTTTCACTCGTTGATCTTTTTTTTTGCATACGGATTGATGAGGTGGAGTGGGGGGACCAAGACAAGTCCATGTGAATATTTGGCTGGTAGTGGAGGTGATGGGGACGGGGAGTTTAGCAGAGGATTAAGGAGGTAAAGGTGGGTTGAGGGAGATGATGAATAGTTAATTGGTTAGGTTTTAGGGATTTTGACTCGAAAAGGGGGTTTGACCCCGGTATTATTAGTATTAGCAATGGGTCGGGTTTTTTTAGTGATAGGATGGGCTGGGTAAAGATTTTAATGGTAGTGGGCTGTGGTTTAGTTTAGGTGGGCTGGTGAGGGATAGATGGGTTAAGGGTTTTGTGGATTTAATAGAAATATGGATCCGGCTGTATTAGTTAAGATGGTTAGAAATATAGGTTAAACACAAGGACTAAGGTTGTAATTTTGCAAAGTTCAGGGACCAAATCTGCCACATCATCAAAGTTAATCCAGGGACCATTTTTGCCAAGTAAAGATAATCCAAGGGTCATTTTTGAATTTCTGAGCTTGAATAAACATCCACATGAAAAACGACTTTCCCGGCTTCGGTTTTTGACTCTTTTCCAAATCAAGCTCGGTTTTGTTGTTTTTTCTTCGTTTTTGTCCTTTTTTTCGGGATATCCGTACCTGCATATTAACAAACACAAAAACACAAATATCTTTGGCATTTTTTTCAGTTTTTGGTCATTTTGGTCTTAGTTTGGTCAAGAAAAGGTATGTGTTTAAACACATACCACATGTATTATAGCTTCCACCGTTCTATGTTAATCAGTGACCATGCATAATGAGCTCACCAATCAGATTAAAGAAACCAAGCATAAGTCGACAACCTTTTCAGCTTAACCTAAAATATTCTCCATTTGGTAGCAGTACAATGTACAACAAATATACTTCGAACAGCACAAACCATGGCAACAGTACAAAGTCGAATGTATGTATAGATCGAGCAGTACCAGGAATGTTGAATTAGCACAGTACATATAATCCCACAGCAATACTAATGTAACATTGGCAGTACAAACTTAGTTCTCGGGTAGTACGAAGTGAAGACGGGCAGTACTAACACATAATCTTGGCAGTACTAAATGAATGAAAGCAGTACAAACAACCTGAACAACCCTCTCGTGCACATACCATTCTGAACTGCAGTACGATGAATATATAGGCATCGAGGTTGGTTGGCATCAATGCAAACCTGAATGCCAATGAGTTATCAATCAATTGCTGTGATGAACAGAAGCTCTTGTATAAATGGAAGATCTTTTATAATAATATTGAATCGGGCTAAAATTTTTACAGGAGATTCTGTAGCAATCTGTAAAATTCTCCAGTAATTTCTAAATGCTAATCAAGTATTAATTCACTAATACAGTTCAGTTAACCATTTTTATGGGCAAAATTTAAAAATTTTGTTTATTACATTACATTAATTCACAGACACATTGGTACGAGCTCACACACGGACCACAACGAATCCAACACACTCATAATAAACCAAATGGATCACATTATTATTCCTGCCCCAATTTTTAAGCCTGATACTATTCACAAGCCCAACCCAATATTTATAAGTTTTATAAATTCTTTATTTCACTCGGCTAACTCACATTCACTTGGCCACGATTTTTTTTTGATTTCGACACACAAGATATGACACATTTTTCATCCCTCGAATATACACCAAATAATCAGTATGTCGAGTCTCACCCTCTATTTCGAACGTTTGATACGTGAACAAGACCTAAAGTGAACCCCTCTCGACAGCATTCACAAGTTCACACATATTATCCAATTCGATCAAAATTTGATTTCACCTATGTCTTTTATTTATTTTTGGTCAAATATGAGTTCTTAACATTGTTTCTCATCATTTCTCAACTTCCTACACGTTTGGTCATGCTAAAAGTGTCATTTGGACCCTTTAAACATGTCGACCTATACATATACATGCCACATGGTTCTATAACCAAACTAACACATAAACCCTCCCCTAAATATCTCTAGTACTTGAGTTTTATTCTCAAAATCTTCCCAAATCTCTACCAACCCAAGTTGTATCCTTATTATACAATATAAACTTATGTACGAGTACATATATACGAAACATACACATATTTCATTCACTCATTAACTCCCATTCACACTTAAACTCATTCACAATATTTTTCTAAGTCTTTCACTCCATATTCGAGCCTCAAGAAGCAGGAAGCCATTTCTCTAGCCATTCGAGCTCTTTTTCAAGTGTTCTAAGTCGAACTCGCTCCATTTGTGTTCACACAAGCAAGAGACGTGCATACCTCTCGAGTTATAACCCATTCTCACGTGTTTTCTCACCACCTTTTGGTGTGGTAAGTCAAGTTCAACTCATTTCCTACTCTTGTTCACGTTTTCAATATACCATGCACCTTATATATGTTCATTCGATCCATATCTACTTTCTATGCATTATTTACGTTTCTTGTATTCATTTTACGTATAGCATGATGACCTCCTATTGATGGAAGGCTAGAAAATCATGCTATATAATCATTCGTACTTTATTTCAACATACAGTCACTTAACGAGACTCAATCCTAACACGTTTTGCATCATACACATTTATATGTCATTTTAATATTTTGTACCACTCATTTTTGTCGAGTAGAAATGGCCATATATAATCGAATACATACACACAACATATCATTTTTATTGCTCGTACTATTTCTTTATAAGCTCATCAAACAAACTGTATAAATAAGCTCATGATATAAGCTCTTAAAAGTCCTTTTTAAAGCCTAAAGCTATCGCTACTTAAAATTGTCCCTAAACACCCTTATTTATACGATTGGGCTTTAAAGCCCAATAAGCAGTTTTTAAGCACATTGAATAAGCTATTGGTATAAGCTGTTTGATAATCTTTTTAAGACCTTAAAATAAGCCCAAGACCAGGCCCAAATCATTCGAACACCCTTTGGATCGTAAAATCTTATTGGGCCTTTGTTATGTCTCGTTAAGCCCAATAAGCATAAAATAAGCACTTTTAGCAAATAAGCAGTTTATTAAGACTCGAATAAGCTTTTTAAAGTTGTTAAAACTTTCAGAAAACATTTAACACCACTTTTGTGAATTTTGGACTAAGTTTGCAAAATATTCTACAAATCGGGTTAAAAGTGTACATTTCACATAATTATGTTCCAAACGGTTATTTCAGTAACTTGAGGGTAGAAAATGATCATCCAGTAAACAGGGAGCTTAAAATGTCATTTTGGAACCTTTTTGGACTAAAAATGTAATAAATGACTAACCAAGGACTAACGGTGCAAAACTTACTCCGTTAGGGTAGAAAGTGTAAAATCTGGATAAGTACAAGGACCAAACTGTAACTTTAACTCATGCATATTTCATCTCATGTTTTTACACTTCTCCATACAATCACGTGCATATTTACCATTTGTTCAATATACTTAATCACGTTACGTTATATTTATATAACGAGTTTTTAACGAATAAACTTAACGTTTCGTTCAACCCCTTTCGAGGAAACGATATATATGAATTCAATGACATAAAAACAAGATAATATTATATATAATATTATTTTTGAACTTTAAGCGTTTTAAGCATATCACACACTCACATCGAAAACCAAATCGTTATCCGTTACTCATTTTCACAATCACTATTCATATTAAGTCAAAACTATCAAATTCTCATACTTCACTATTATTCAGGTCGTGTATTGGAGCCGTTCCCATAATTCACTTGATTTCACATTTCACCTTGCCAGTTACCCTCCAGGTGAGTCATAGCCCCACTTTTACTCGTTTAATGACTTTATACTCTTTGGGGGAGATACATGCTCGTTTTGCTTACAAATTTTACTCGTTTAATTTAAACGTGGTACATGATGGATGACACACTCTATTCGTTTACTGAAGCATAATACTTGCTTTTACTTACATGAGTACTTTAAACTTTTACGAATTACCATAATTTCAACCACCCATTTATGTTAGCCGGATCGATAGCCTTTTTGCTAGCCGGATTGATAGCCAAATGCACCTTATTTGTGTTAGACAGATCGATAGCCTTTGTGTTAGCCGGATTGATAACCAAATACACACTATTAGAGAACTACCCATTTGTGTTAGCCGGATCGATAGCCTTTGCGTTAGCCGGATTGATAGCCAAATGCACATTATTGGAGAACTTTTAGGAAGTTGGCAAACTCCTACACAAGGACACCATTACTTATATCATTCTATGATATCACCCACACATACGTTAACGTTTGAATTCAAGAGACTTAGAACAATATATCAAACTGTAATATCACCATTTCAAATATGATTGTATTTCAAAAGCAATTAAAAACTTGTGTTCCAAACTGATTACTATTACAAACTCTATGATTTCACTCAACAATTTTGTTGACTTTTAGCATGTTTATCTCAGGTAATTAGCGGAGCAGACAAGGCACGGAGTGGGCATTAAACCAAGGGTTTCTATGTGTTGTAAAATAAATTATGTCATTCATTTCAAACTACTACACCCTTTCATGGGATTTCACAACTCTGATATTTTCACTTTTGTAACTGAATTATTATTTGAATGACAAACAACTTTTAAAACGCCTCTTTTGAGCCATTTTCTTTGATTATGACAAAGATCCTCCCCGTAATACCCTGATTAGTCTTCCGCTATTAACTCATAATTTAGGGGGTTTTACAGATTGGCATCAGAGACATAATTATAGAGAACCAAATGTTTTCAAACATTTGACTATAATTACACTTTCAAAATGAATCATTTTACACCATACCACTTTACGCCCTCCGTTCCTGCATATCACCGTGCTCAATATATTACTTATTAAGATTATTTCTCATTAATCTTCACACACTTGACTATCTCACCTTTATTTTCACACACATGATGTTATTGATTACTTACATTTACTATTTTCAGGTTACTATAGTACCATGTCTACAGTATCACACCTTGGCACCTCATCATCGGATATGGAATCCGAGGACACCTTATCATCTATTACCTTACCTATAGTCCCTAGCACCTCAACCAATACAGTATCAAACACCACTTCAGACGAAATGGAGCCCTTTGAGGAGGGTGAAGTTGTCGCTACACCACCCATGACACCTGTTGCTACAGATTCACCCATATCAAAAGACCCGTACATACTAGCCAGACGGGTATATATCTCACCACCACACCCAAAGGACCGTCTAGTTTACCCCACTTACACCCCACATACTGATGATTAGTATATGTAGACTCAGCAGTGACTGCCTACAGCTGATTCAGAGACTCCATTACCTACACCACCACCTCCACCTGCACCGGTATTTCGGCGCAGATGAGCCAAGATCTTAGAACCCTATGAGCCCGAACCATTTATGACACCATTCCAAGAGCCATCCCAATGGCCCTATCAAGATACATACACATCACAAGAGGGTACAATTACCTATAGTTCCGATCATACCACCCTCACCACCCCTATCTCCTACTTCACCCCTTGACATGATCAGGATATCACCACTATCATCTCCTGAGTATCTGTATGCATTACCACCACTACAATTATCACCCCCTCCACCGTTAGTTAGACCCGACCACCAGTTCAACCAACTCGCCCAAACTTACCCGTTTGCACCCCACCAGCAGGAGACGACTCCAGAAGAAGATCTACCCTCTCAGATCCGGGCCCGCATAGCAGGTCCCAGTGATCCATCTCTCTCATCATTTATAGAAACTTTCAGAAGAAACATGATGAATGAAGAGAAAGTTGTTGAACTTTAGCTTTTGTAGATGATGAATCACTTTGATCCTTAGCAATCCTATACCAAGAGTTGATCATTTATTTACAATAGTACCCAAACACGTTGTGATTTTATGATTCTCAGTTGGTTTTGATTTCACATTGTGACAATATTATTAGGACTTACATGCAACTACCCTATTACTCAAATTATTCTAACATGGTCATTATGTGGATTCTAAATCTGTGCTTTCTTGTGGCATTAATAGACTTATGGCTCGCACAAGAAAGGAAACTACCACACCCGCACAAGCAATGACTCCTGCAGCTATCCAGAAACTGGTAGCCGATAGCATTGCTGTAGCTCTTGAAACTCAAGCGGCTAACATAGCCCGCTCGAGTAGCAACAATAGGGCAACAGCCGAAAGTGAGGCATATGCGTCTCGCAAGTGTACCTATAAAGATTTCATGAATTGCCAGCCAACTTACTTCAAAGGTTCGGAAGGAGTGACCGAACTAGCTCAGTGGTTTGAGCGTACGGAAACGGTATTCATGAGAAACAACTGTCCAGATAACAGCAAGGTCACCTTTGCTACGGGGACTCTTCTGGAAGATGCATTATCATGGTGGAACGCTACCGCCCAGACCATAGGTATGGAGGGAGCGTATCAGATTACCTGGACCGAATTGAAAACAAAGATGCTAAAGCAGTACTGCCCACATATAGAAATTAGGAAACTGGAGGAGGAATTCCACCAGTTGGTTGTGAAGGGGAATGATATAAGAACCTACAACAGAAGGTTCCAAGAACTGTCCACACTGTGCCCAACCATGGTGCCGGATCTTGAAAGGACATTAGAGAAGTACGTCGAGGGGCTGCCTCAAAGCATCGAGGGAAATGTCACCCATCGAAACCATCAACTATGGAAGAAGCCATCACACATGCACAACGATTACTAGAACGAGAAATAAAACGGAGTTCTACCTCCGAAAACAATGATCATAAGCGAAACCTAGATGATCGTGGAACCACCACTCACAACAACCACAACAACAACCACAACAACTATGAGCAAAACCGCAACAGCCACCAGCATCAACAGAATCGCAGGCAAGAAGCTGGCAAAGGCTACATTGCCACACCTGCTGAAGGAAATAGTTTCCTTGGGAAACAACCTTTGTACAACCAATGCAGGATGTATCACACTGGGACTTGTTATGCTAAGTGTGGAAAATGCCAGGAAACGGGCCACAAAACAAGAGACTGCAAAGTCACAGACGATAAAACGCAGCCATTAGCTGTGGTATGCCACGGATGTGGTGGGAAAGGACACTACAGGAATCAGTGCCCAAATCAGAATACCAATTAGAACAACAAGGCCAGTGGAAGAGAATGAAAGCCCGTTAGAACCTCAACAATGTCAAAGGGCAACAACAATGTTTAAACAGAAGAAGAAGTTTTTGCTGTAATAATAAACCATAGTTCAAGCCCTTTAGGGTTGTATTTCCTTTTGTACTTTACCTTAGGTACGATGGCGTAACCTGAGTATAACAGATACCTTTCTAACTTATGAGATCTCTATCTTGTGCTATTTCCACGATAATCACAACCTACATCTATTACATGTTCTATTCCATTTACCCTATTCATAACCATTTCGTAACAATACACTGCTATCCTATTAGGGATCTGGTTAATTTCATTTCTGACCGAACAATAGACTATTACCATCCTATAAGGTTCTCACACAAACACTAATTTCCATTTCAAGCTATCCTGTTACCACCCAAGAAATCTCTAAACTATCACCATCGTGCGTACCGATTTTTCTTGTTACCTTGAAAAGGTATTTAGGTTGCCATTTTACAAAAACAACACGTTGAACACCATCTAAAACTCTTGAGAAACATAATACTACTTTGACTGAGCCATGCATCACATCATTTGTCCTCAATTATACAGAGTCTGATCACCTATGTCTAATTTGGGAAGAATCATGTCATGAAGGACACAGTCATCTTTTCAAATTTCCTAAAACAATCTTCATTCAAAAGCAAAGCTTTGCGACAAGAAAAATTGTTCGTAAACATCCCTGTTGACCAAACTCTATAGATATCTACACCTTTCACCCGACATCCCAATGAAAGAAATCCGACTCGATGACAAACTCGTATTAACAGAAGAACCAGTAGAAATAATGGACAGGGAAGTGAAACAACTAAAGCAAAACTGTATTCCCATTGCCAAAGTTCAATAGAACTCTAAACGGGGACCAAAGTATACATAGGAATGTGAGGACCAAATTCACGACAAATATCCCCATTTATTCCCATAGACAACCCTAACAACTATCTTAGACTTTAAATTCCGGGACGGAATTCTGTATGACGGGCAGGTACTGTAGCAATCTGTAAAATTCCCCAGTAATTTGTAAATGCTAAACAAGTATTAATTCACTAATACAGTTCAGTTAACCATTTTTATGGGGAAAATTTGAAAATTTTGTTTATTACATTACATTCATTCACAAACACATTGGAACGAGCTCACACACGAACCACAACGAATCCAACACACTCATAATAAACCAAACGGATCACATTACTATTACTGGCCCAATTTTTAAGCCTGGTACTATTCATAAGCCCAACCCAACATTTATAAGTTTTATAAATTCTTTATTTCACTTGGCTAACTCACATTCACTTGGTCACGATTTCTTTTGATTACGGCACACAAGATATGACACATTTTGCATCTCTCGAATCTCCATACACCAAATAATCAGTATGTCGAGTCTCACCCTCTATTTCGAACATTTGATACGTGAACAAGACCCAAAGTGAACCCCTCTCGACAACATTCACAAGTTCACACATATTATCCAATTCGACCAAAACTTGATTTCACCTATTTCTTTTATTTATTTTTGGTCGAATGTGATTTCTTAACATTGTTTCTCATCATTTCTCACCTCCTACACGTTTGGTCACGCTAAAAATGTCATTTGGACCCTTTAAACATGTCGACCTATACATATACATGCCACATGGTTCTATAACCAAACTAACACATAAACCCTCCCCTAAATATCTCTAGTACTTGAGTTTTATTCTCTAAATCTTCCCAAATCTCTGCCAACCCAAGTTGTATCCTTATTATACAATATAAACTTATGTACGAGTACATATATACGAAACATACACATATTTCATTCACTCATTAACTCCCATTCACACTTAAACTCACTCACAATATTTTTCTAAGTCTTTCACTCCATATTCGAGCCTCAAGAAGCAGGAAGCCATTTCTCTAGCCATTCGAGCTCTTTTTCAAGTGTTCTAAGTCGAACTCGCTCCATTTGTGTTCACACAAGCAAGAGACGTGCATACCTCTCGAGTTCTAACCCATTCTCACGTGTTTTCTCACCACCTTTTGGTGTGGTAAGTCAAGTTCAACTCATTTCCTACTCTTGTTCACGTTTTCAATATACCATGCACTTTATATATGTTCATTCGATCCATATCTACTTTCTATGCATTATTTACGTTTCTTGTATTCATTTTACGTATAGCATGATGACCTCCTATTGATGGAAGGCTAGAAAATCATGCTATATAATCATTCGTACTTTATTTCAACATACAATCACTTAACGAGACTCAATCCTAACACGTTTTGCATCATACACATTTATATGTCATTTTAATATTTTGTACCACTCATTTTTGTCGACTAGAAATGGCCATATATAATCGAATACATACACACAACATATCATTTTTATTGCTCGTACTATTTCTTTATAAGCTCATCAAACAAGCTGTACAAATAAGCTCATGATATAAGCTCTTAAAAGTCCTTTTTAAAGCCTAAAGCTATCGCTACTTAAAACTGTCCCTAAACACCCTTATTTATACGATTGGGCTTTAAAGCCCAATAAGCAGTTTTTAAGCACATTAAATAAGCTATTGGTATAAGCTGTTTGGTAATCTTTTTAAGACCTTAAAATAAGCCCAAGACCAGGCCCAAATCATTCTAACACCCTTTGGATCGTAAAATCTTATTGGGCCTTTGTTATGTCTCGTTAAGCCCAATAAGCATAAAATAAGCCCTTTTAGCAAATATGCAGTTTATTAAGACTCGAATTAGCTTTTTAAAGTTGTTAAAACTTTCAGAAAACATTTAACACCACTTTTGTGAATTTTGGACTAAGTTTGCAAAATATTCTACAAATCGGGTTAAAAGTGTACATTTCACATAATTATGTTCCAAACGGTTATTTCAGTAACTTGAGGATAGAAAATGATCATCCAGTAAACAGGGAACTTAAAATGTCATTTTGGAACCTTTTTGGACTAAAAATGTAATAAATGACTAACCAAGGACTAACAGTGCAAAACTTACTCCGTTAGGGTAGAAAGTGTAAAATTGTATAAGTACAAGGACCAAACTATAACTTTAACTCATGCATATTTCATCTCGTGTTTTTACACTTCTCAATATTATCACGTGCATATTTACAATTTGTTCAATATACTTAATCACGTTACGTTATATTTATATAACGAGTTTTTAGCGAATAAACTTAACGTTTCGTTCAAACCCTTTCGAGGAAACGATATTTATGAATTCAATGACATAAAAATAAGAAAATATTATATATAATATTATTTTGAACTTTAAGCGTTTTAAGCATATCACACACTCACATCGCAAACCAAATCGTTATCCGTTACTCATTTTCACAATCACTATTCATATTAAGTCAAAACTATCAAATTCTCAGACTTCACTATTATTCAGGTCGTGTATTGGAGCCGTTCCCATAATTCACTTGATTTCACATTTCACCTTGCCAGTTACCCTCAAGGTGAGTCACAGCCCCACTTTTACTCGTTTAATGACTTTATACTCTTTGGGGGAGATACATGCTCATTTTGCTTACAAATTTTACTCATTTACTTTAAACGTGGTACACGATTGATGACACACTCTATTCGTTTATTGAACATGATACTTGCTTTTACTTACACGAGTACTTTAAACTTTTACGAATTACCATAAGTTCAACCACCCATTTGTGTTAGCCGGATCGATAGCCTTTTTGCTAGCCGGATTGATAGCCAAATGCACCTTATTTGTGTTAGCCGGATCGATAGCCTTTGTGTTAGCCGGATTGATAACCAAATACACACTATTAGAGAACTACCCATTTGTGTTAGCCGGATCGATAGCCTTTGCGTTAGCCGGATTGATAGCCAAATGCACATTATTGGAGAACTTCTAGGAAGTTGGCAAACTCCTACACAAGGACACCATTACTTATATCATTCTATGATATCACCCACACACATGTTAACGTTTGAATTCAAGAGACTTAGAACAATATATCAAACTGCAATATCACCATTTCAAATATGATTGTATTTCAAAAGCAATTACAAACTTGTGTTCCAGACTGATTACTATTACAAACTCTATTATTTCACTCAACAATTTTGTTGACTTTTAGCATGTTTATCTCAGGTAATTAGCGGAGCAGACAAGGCACGGAGTGGGCATTAAACCAAGGGTTTCTATGTGGTGTAAAATAAATTATGTCATTCATTTCAAACTACTACACCCTTTCATGGGATTTCACAACTCTGATATTTTCACTTTTGTAACTGAATTATTATTTGAATGACAAACCACTTTTAAAATGCCTCTTTTGAGCCGTTTTCTATGATTATGACAAAGATCCTCCCCGTAATACCCCGATTAGTCTTATGTTGTTAACTCATAATTTAGGGAGTGTTACAGATTCTTCATATATCATGGTACAATTTCACCAGAGGGATCTTCGATCTGAGCTCTAGATTGTCAGGTATAAATTTTTGAAAACTACTGCAGAGGCGTTTATGATTTTTGAATTTTTAGGGTTTTCTTGATTCAACTTCAAGAATTCGTGTTCTATTCTTGTTAATTCATCATGGAAGTTGTATATATGTTGTTTGGAGTTCATTATACACGGAAGAAACGCAGCTTTGGATGTATGAACAATTCGCCTTTAGGGTTTTTCTGTTAATCGATTATTTAGGGTTTTCTTGAATTTCTTTATTACTTAAATAACGTTCTATTTGTCATTTAACATTTTCTTTCTAACTTTAAAATATTAAGTAACAATGTACTCGTTAGTTAATATTTTTAAGTTATTGTTTGTTAATGTCATTTAAGTTTCCAACTTAAATATGTAATGAGTCATCTCATATTTCAAGTCATTATTCCGAGTCTATGCTATACTCGGGTCAACAAGTTAACCTCAATAATCAATAGTCCAAATATAATCTAATAAGCATTTTTGGCTCGTCGAGGCCACAACGAGACTACGGAGTCTCGGCGACACTCGACTTGGCTCAAACATCACATGTATAATTATAAGCTCACAAATAATATTCCATGTCCAACAATATGTTATCGGCCCTAAACCTATGGCTCGACAACGAATAAACCAAATCCAACAATCCAAGTCCAATATCCAACCTCAATATCAACAACAACAATAATGTCTCTTCATCACCACCACGGCTCGAAGCCGTGGCGAACCCAACACCAAACGGACCTTAGGTCCTTCTCGGCTACAACCACAACTTCAACACAAATCACCATACCAAATCCCAATATCCAAACTCGGCCATGTCGAGGGTTTACCAAACCCTAAATTCGAATCCCAATAACACAAACATATCAACATGAAACTAACCAAAACACTAATAGCTTGACTCGACACTCACTAAACTCGACTCAACAATGACTCAACAAGCCTCGGCCGTGAGCTTAAGCTCACGGCTTGACCATGACGCGACCACAAAACCAACTCTAAGTGATACCAAACTGATTTTAGTTATCAAAATGATTGTTTCTCTAGTTTTTATACACGAAACCAACCAAAATAAAAAGAAAAAAGAAGAGATTAACTCATTATACACGATTTT
The DNA here is from genome assembly GCA_021014915.2 of Artemisia tridentata subsp. tridentata. Classification (NCBI taxonomy): domain Eukaryota; kingdom Viridiplantae; phylum Streptophyta; class Magnoliopsida; order Asterales; family Asteraceae; genus Artemisia; species Artemisia tridentata. Next base: position 225,126,643 of record CP139509.1, read on the forward strand.
ACTCACACTGAGTCATACACGAGTGTGAAACGGTGTGTCTCACCTTCAAACGCTCGAACCTACACAGATCTTGGTGGGGGAAAGGGTTGGTGGCGCGTAGAGATGGTGAAACGGATATGTGGGGCGCGTGTGGTAGTTTATCGTGACAAAGGAGTCACGAGAGTGATGATGGTGGTGGCGGTGTGATAAGAGAGGTGGCGGTGGTGTTGCTCAGTGGTGGCCGGAGGTGTGGCCGGATTTTGGGAGAGAGAAGGGGGCGGCTACGTGTGCAAAAGGAGGAAACAAACCCTAAAATGGGTATAAGTGGTGCTTATATAGCCTTAAGACCTCACGTGAAACCCTAATGTCCCCCAAGGACTAGAACTGTAACTTAGGGAAAGGGTGGGAAGTGTAAATTTGGTTATTCTTTTAATAAAACATTATTGAGACCGATTTGGGTGCCGAAACATTTTCCCGAGTATTTCTAATTTATGCCATTGATCTTAAAACTATTTTTCCAATAAGATTGACTATAAATATGACCATGCTCGTTTAACGCGTCAAAAATAATCAATATTTCTCGTACTATTAAGTTAAATTGTGCCGACTCACGTAGTGCCTAACCAGGTATACAGGAAACTACTCATCACATAACGATAATCCACATAACATTACCAAGAATCCGGATAAATTCCCAAAACACTCCGAAAATGATTCTAATTAATTAAATGCTCATTTTAAACGTAATGCGGTATTTAAAAATGCTCCTGAAATTTACCAGTTGTCACATGGGTTCTCGGATTACCGCCCCATTAGTCTCATTAGATGTGTCTATAAGGTGATTGCTAAGTTGCTTGCCTCTCGATTGGCTAAAGTTATAGACTCTATTATTGGCCCTAACCAATCTGCCTTTGTTAAAAGAAGGAAAATCCTTGACGGTTGTCTTTTTGCCAACCAGATCATTCGTATGGCCTCGCTGGAAGACCATAAGATGTTGCTCTTTAAGGTCGACTTCGAGAAAGCGTTTGATAGCGCTAATTAGGTTTTTATTCTTGATGTCATGAGGCAAATGGGTTTCGGTATTAAATGGAGGAAGTGGATAGCCTCGTGTCTCTCTTCGGCTTCCATCTCGATTTTCCTTCTAAAGAAATTAAGATGGAGCGTGGTCTCCGTCAAGGTGACCCTTTATAGCCTTTATTATTTCTCTTAGTGGCTGAAGCACTTCAAGTCACCATATTAGAAGCGTTTGATAAAGGGGTCTATAATGGGGTTTCTCTGGCGAAAATTGTGCCAATGTTTCTCTTCTCCAATATGCAAATGATGCTTTAATTTTTGGTAAATGGTCGAGGCTTAATGCTCTCAATCTTATCCGAACTCTTAAATGTTTTGAGATGGCATCGGGTCTTAAAGTTAATATTGCAAAGAGTAAACTTTATGGAGTTGGCGTTAGTAGGATCGATGTTGAGGTAGTTGCTTCTTCTCTCGGATGCGATCGTGACTCCCTCCCGTTTATATACCTCGTTCTGCCTGTTGGCAGAAAGATGAACCGTATTATGGGCTAGAATGAGGTTATTAATCATATTAGAGTGCGGCTCTCATCTTGGCAAGCCAAATCCCTCTCTATCGGGGGTGGGCTCACTCTCATTAAATCGATTCTTGGAAGCCTTCCGAATTACTATCTCTCACTCTTTAAGGCCCCTAAAAAGGTCATTAATCTTCTTGAATGTTTTAGGAGCAAATTCTTTTGGGGGTTCAAAGATTCCCAGCGTGGCATCTCGTGGGTAAAGTGGAATTCTATCCTCCTCGATAAGGAGTTGGGGGATTTGGGGGTTGGTTTCCTTCTCAGCAAGAACCTAGGCCTCCTTGGTAAATGGAAATGGCGATATTTAACTGAAGAATATGCTTTATGGCGTGTGGTTATTAATGAGTTTTATGGTCCTGATGGGGGTTTTGGGGCTACGTCTGATGGTTCAGGTACTAGTGGTGTGTGGTGCGATATTTTAAAACTGTGAGTCGTATTGAGGACATCGATATCTCCTTAAGAAAATCCTTTGTCCTCAATATTGCTAATGGCTCTAATATCTCCTTTTGGAAAGACCACTGGTGTAGTGATGGCTACCGTCTTATGGATCTGTTCCCTAGATTATATGCTCTCGGATCCCTCAAGGATTGTATGATCAGTGAGCGTTGGCATTTCTTAAATGGCATTTGGTGTGGCAAATGGTCTTGGCGTTTTCCTCCTCGCGTTAGGGCTTTAGATAACCTTGTTTATCTCGTTTCTCGTATTGGTAACCTCTCCCTTGCTTCGGATGGTTTTGATAAGTGGACTTGGTCTGGTGAAGCGTCGGGTATTTTCAAAGTTACACCCCTTACTAAAAAAAATCAAAACATCTTGCTAAATAATTGTGTTCTTGGAAAGCACCATTATTGGAACTCGTGGATACTGTGTAAAGTTAACATTTACGTGTGGCGAGCCTCGTTGGATACGCTTCCTTCGCGGGCCAACCTCTATTCTCGTGGGATTGCACTCAACTATTCATGTTGTCCTTTTTGTAAATATGCTTTGGAAGATATTGATCACTCCCTTATTCGTTGCCCCTATGTGATAAAGGTTTGGAAGAAAGAATGGAATTGGTGGAACTTGGCTCCTCCTATGTCATTTCCCTCCTTCTCTATATCTGATGTTGCAGTTGGTAATTTCTCTAACTTGGCGAATGGTTGCCGCAAGCTCTCGAAGGTTATGCAGTGTAACACCCCCAAAATATCGCAGTGGAATGTAATATCATTGGGGTGCTACTTATTAGTACAACAGTCATAATCATAGAAAATGACTCTAAATGAGACGTTTTAAAAGTTTATCATTCGATCAAAATAAAACATCAAAGTTACAAGAGGTCCCAAGTAGTTTTAGAAAACATAATGTATTAACATATAAGTTTTCAAGAGTTTATCGAATGATAACACAATGCAAGCCATCAAAACATTCTTTGTGCGACTTCATGCTAGCCAAATACCTTAAGGACCTGAGATAAAACATGCTAAAAAGTCAACACAAAGGTTGAGTGAAATTCATAGGTTTATATATAAATAATGGACCACAAGATTTCCAAGTTTAAGAGACAATTGATAAAGCAGTTATTATTGCACTAAGCTCATGACACTCAAAACGTTAATTGGGTGTATCATAAAGATGATAATAAAGCCCTGGTAGGTAGTTTGTCATTTTAACTAGGTATTCAAATATAGTGCGTTTGTGAAATCCATCTGATCAACACGAACGGGATTCGTCAATCCCAATAGGCTTATTCACAATATTCGCGCTCACATGGAAATGATTAATGGTTCATGATGTTAGGGACTTATTTTTGGCAATAGCGGTACTTAGGAAATAATACTTTCAGGTAAGCATACAGTTTAAAGCACTTGTGTCCAAATTGTAAAATAGCATGTATCTCCTCCAATGGGTTTATAAATAGTTTAAAGAGTTAAAGTGGGGCTACGAACTCACCGTAAACAAAAGTGAATAGCAAGATGTAAATAAAGTGAGGAAACCAAGACGTCCTACGAGCAACCTAAAAATAATATGTTGCATCTTAGGTCTTTAAAATAATATAATATGGATGCAAGAAAGTTTTATATATTTATTATATCAATCATGCAATTGTACATAGAGTTTTTAAGGTTTATAAAGTGACAGAGACTAAAATTGACAAGTTAGGAAAGTGTTACGAGCCCTAATATATAAGTTGTCCGAGGTTCGGGTTTTTATGTTATTTCTATAGTCAAAAATCCTATTATGTCAATATGTGGTTAAATTTTCAAAAGATAAGTTATCGGGTTTATTTCCGAAAATGGGTCCTACCACTTCAGGTAAGTGTAAAATAAATGAATAAGTGTTTGCAGAAATTTATAATTTATAAAATTTTAATTTACAAAATAATTATAATCATTATTTTTAATGTTTATAAGTTTTATAAAATATGTGGGACCATTTTCAAACTAGTTTTGATGAATTAACTAGTTTTTATATAAAGTGCGGTTTTTGAAAAAAAATCGGTATTTAATATTAAAAATTTCGTTTCTCCTAAACCATATGGAGTTATACTTCAAATTTTATATTCCCGAAAAGGTATTTAAGTGTACTAATCAGATTTGTGGGTCCCACTGTTCTGAAAATTATATATCTTAAGTGAAATTACCATTTTACCCTAATATGTCAAGTCTGATCGGGACAGCACCTAACAGTCCCACCGTTTTTGCGATAAGTTGAGTTCTGTAACTCCTTTTTATACGGGGTTTTCAGCTACGTTCAAGTTAATGTGTTACCTACAACTTTTATGTTTTGTGCAACAGACGGTTCAATACAAATTTTTAGACTTTTTAGCCATTCAAATCTCAAAGTGTACTGATTGAGTGCAGTAACTACGAAAACAGTCCCTGGTCCAAAGGGTCTTTGCAAATCTAGTCCCAAATTTTAAGCTATATACAATGCATAAATTAATACAACATTTATATGAAACATGAAAAATAAATATAATGAAATGTACATCAGTAAGGAAGTGGAAAATATAGTGTAGTTTTTACAAGAGTGAGATGAAAACACAAGAAAATCAAGATCAAGATCAAGAGCACTAGATCTAAATCATCACAACAATCCAAGCTTCCAAATCTTTTAATGACCCTCGAAAACTCTTAAAAACCTTGAAAGATCTCAGCCCCAAAACATCCAAAAAATGATGATTTAATGGTGATGTTTAAGGTGATTTTATAATGGAGAATCAAACAAAGAGTCAAGACTTGAACACTAGACCTTCAAACGTTGCATAATATATTGTAGCAAGAATTTATGATGATGGTGATTTGGGGATGCTTATGCACGGTATGGAAGAGGAGAAAACAAGAAAAATGAGAAATTTGATCTATTATTTGCATGTGTGAAGTGATAATTGTTAGTTAGTTATCAAAAGGCATGTATTACTTTCATTTTTTGAGACAACAAGTGTCTTAAGGGGGTGATGTGGTGTTAAAAGTGGCATAGGTGGTGATGTGATAAGATATTATCACTAGTTTAACTAGTATTAGGATTATAGAGGGTAGTTTGATCCCGGTAATTACTAACGTTAATTCCTTAAGTCACGAAACTTAAAACCGGGTAACGTAAAAATTTAATACTTATAAAAATGTTAAAGCTTGACAACAAAACATATTTTGATATTTTAGGCGATCCTTGAGCTTGTTGGGTGATTACTTGATGTTTAAAAATTGAAGACGCGCAAAATTCAAAATATCCAAAGTTTAATTAAAAATGCAAAAGTAAAAATGTGATATTTAAAATATGATATTAAGAAACCAAAATGCATAAAAATAATTATACTGAGTATTGTTAGGTATCGGTTTGAGTTAAATGTACGTTTAATGAAGTATGCGGAATAACCTATCTAGTTATTCGCAAGAGTAAATTTACTTAAAATAAAATAATAAGTGATTTAAATAGTTAAATAATGACCTCAAAACTGTGAATTGTTTACAGTACCTAATCCTTAAAGGGAATCTGATGAACTCAAATAAGTACATTTTATTATCATCATTTATCCTATTTATTTGACTTGTTTTATTATATTATATATGAGAATCGATACATTAATGTTTACTTTAGTAATTCTCAGGTAAAAACAAGCATTATGTGAAACTTGGCGATTTTGGACTAATTATGGAGCAAAACAAGCGAGATGTCAAAAGTCTACTGAAATCCAGAAGATGCGCCGTATCTCACTCAACAGATATGACGCAATATCATACTTAGATGAATTCGAAGACCATTGCCTGACTTTGAAGAATGCGCCGCATGCAATTCTGTCATGCGCCGCATATGAAACTTTGGTCAAAGAAGAAGATCAAGCTCGTTCTACTCCAGATACGCCGCAATATACTTCTAACATACGGCGTATCACTATCAAGATTTCACCAGTTACAATCCAAGACAGCTAAAGTACATGGCCGCATACAAAGATCAAGTTACGCCGCATCTGAAGACGGTGTACGAATATTCCAGAATATATTAATCTTGGACCCCACGCGAAGTTAAGTCAATGCGCCGCATCTATCAACTCAATGCGCCGCATCGATCCCTCAGATAGAAACTATAAATACCCCAAGGTCAGACGAATTTAAGAGACCTTTGATATAACCCTAGAGCCGAATTCAGACGACCAAGCAGCACAAGACACACCTCAAACAAAGATACAAGAGCTGTAAGAAGGTCCTGCATGTATTCAATTCATTAAGTAGTTTTGTTTTATTATTTTAGTACGCTTTAATTCATCAGGATTGATGGGCTTGTGTCATGTGACTACGGAAGATCATGCACTCCCCTTAATATTGCTTTCCCATTAATTAAAGTTTATATGTTGATGTCTTTGGTGACTTTTATTAGTGCATTGATAACCTCTGTGTCTAGCTGAGTCTTGCTTGGGTCGCCATGCCCCTTCCTCGCCTATTTATTCTAGCGTCTCTAGAAAAGTAGGATAGACATAAGTAATCATTAAGGGTTTACTCGCTGATAAGATTAGAGCCAACGAGAAAGGTTTAATTATATACACTTCATATAAAACTAGCAATAAAACAAGTGACAAGCTATTTAATTATCAGGACAGGTCTTCTTTTGTCTCGAGTATCTATCTGTGTACGTGTGTGCTAATCGCTGATTCGTGCTCATTAGTTTAGTTTTCTATTTAATTATAACCAAACTGTGCCAGTCTCTCAGGCTGAACCCCCCTTGCGTTAGATTAGGTTGTATAACTAACTTAGGATATTAAAATACTGATTAGAATAACTAGATAATACGTTCCACTCTTAGTGATCGACACTCTGCTTACCATTATATTCATACTGACCGGGTACACTGCTCGTTAAGTGTGTGTGTTATTGATAAGTCGGCTAAATATAAATTTAAAACTTGAGTAGGCATTAATACTGCTAAACCGCAACGACACATCACACGCATCAAGTTTTTGGCGCCGTTGCCGGGGACTGAATTGTTATTATCTGTTAATTTGATTAAGTATTTTAATTAGGTTTTTCTTTTTAGTTTTTTGTTTTTAGATTCTAACCACTAACCCTGTTGTATATTAGATAGATTGCATTCATTGTATAATTTGCATATTTACTGTTTTTATGTGTTTTTGTTTTCTCTAATTTTTGTTTCTTTTTGTTTGTTTTTATTTTTGTTTTTCATTTTTTTTTTCTGTATTTTTCTGCATTCTGCTGTCGTTGTATTTTGCTGATACAAACGATACGGCGCATCTGTTTTCACAGATATAGCGTATTGCGTTTAATTTTTATAAAATACAACGCGTTTAATAAATTCGAGTACGACGCATCTTTCCCCAAGATACGGCGTATTCTGTTTTTAATAAGAAATTTTTCTAAACGCTAACGCCATACGACGCATCTGTTTTAACAGATACGACGTATTTTCTATTTAAATTAAAAACAGTTTTTCGAATTATTAAACAGAAGCGACACATCAATCTTTATCGATACGGCGCATCTACTAAATCAAAAATCTTGTATTTTGAAACGTAACGAAAATATGGCGCATTAGCTTTTGTTAATACGACGCATTTAATTTAATAAATATAATTGATTTTTGATATTCACTTTGATCGTTTCACTACTCTCGTGCACAAGTTAGTTTACTTTCAGAATAAATGATGGCTTAAGCATCACTATGGAAGATTACATTCTGAACCTAACCAAGAGATGCTAGCTGGAGTGATCAAACCTTCGATGACTGGAAGGTTGTAATAAGACGACAAGAGTAGACCGGGAGACAAGTGAAATAAGGAGCTGAACGTGAGTCTAACTTGAAGACTCTGGAATAAAGACAAGTGCTGACCGGGAGACAACCCGAAGGAAAAATTTTACTTTTCTGTTCTGTGTCGAGTCTGTCAGACCTGCAGAAGATGCGGCGCATCTCCATCATAAGATGCGACGCATCACCTGCACTGGTCATATCTTATTTCATTTTCTGCATTTTTATTTTTGACTTTAAAACTTTCTGTCAGTTTATTTAATGCGGCGCATCCCTGGTTAAGGATGCGACGCATCTTTTATTCTGATTCGTACTTATTCCAGGCTCGATACGGCGTATCTTCTTCCACAAGATACGGCGTATCGACTAACCTGATGATTTACAGTTTAATTTTTTAGGTTTTATTTTTACTAACTACTAATGTATTATGCAAGTTTGAACTTCTTAACTCAGGTGTGTTAAAGTCCAAATGGTATTATAGATTCCTGCATTTTTGTGGATACATCATTTATGAAGCTTAAACGTTCTCATCCACAAGAAAGTTGATTTTTGCTCTTATACGAATAATGGAGGATCATACCGAGCAAATCTCAGGGGAGTTTTTCTGTTCAAATTCTTTTATTTTCCAGTTTTTAACCCTTGACACAAACAACGAGGACGTTGTTTAACTTAAGTGGGGGGATGGAGAATTAGAACACTTACTTGTCCTAAACTTTTTCAAAATATGCTTAAAATGCGCTTAATATATCAAAATTTAAAAAAAATTTAGCATGTTTTTGTTTAAAGTCTAAATTACATAACCGCACACATAACTCTATTCTTTCAAAAATATTAAAACTTTAGTGTGCCGGTGACTTGTAAACTTTAGAACTTGGCTTGTATACTATTCGAAACCACCATAATGAGTATTATCTATATAATTGGAGTGACTTGTCTAAATTGGTAAATTTCTAGGATTACACCCAAATAGCCTTTATATGTTATGTGATATTAACTAACAACACTGGTTAGTTAACCCCCGTATAAACCCTTTGTTTACTCTCACTTTTAGAGTAAGATACCCCTAGAAAAACCCTCAGAGCCATTCCTTTCGTTTCTTACACCTTTCTTATAATGTTTCGATACACCCTTACACCTTAGCCTACCCTGTAGATTAAAATCCGTGGTTAATTACTTTAGGCAAAGTGTGTTTCCTTACATTACCTGTGTTCGCGTGCGTAATTCATTATCTTTGGTTAGGTCGGAAATTGCACAATGCAATTGGTATGAAAGTAAATATTGTATAACTTTTAGTTTATTTTTCGTGTGTTTGCTACTTTCACTATTACAGTTATTTCTGAAAGTATGAAGAGTATGGAAAAATTATCCGGAAAAATAGTGATAGAAAAGTTGTGAAATTTTACACATATATGTTGATGTCAAAAAAAAAAAAAAAAAAAAAAAAAAAAAAAAAAATCGAAAAAAAAAATAGAAAAGAAAAAGAAAAAGGAAAAGTTGGAAGTTTGTTTTAACCAACTTATGTAAAGTTTTGTATTAAGTGGGAGATATCACCACTATTTGTTGTTGTATATTTATGGATTGAATGGGAGTTGGCCGTTATGGGAACGCCAACTAAGGTTATTCTTTGATTGAGATTTTGTTGAGTATAATTCGTGTCTACCTAAAGCGTGTGTTTCAAGTGTTAAAGCGTGAGTTATTCAATGATATGAGTCTTATTCATGGGATGGTTGGGAAAGTGATTAACCACACTTAGGATTTTAATTTATCTGTTTTGTTTATTTTTCATTTTACACCAATTTGTATCCCAAATATTATCCATACCCTATATCATTCTTCATCCAAACCTTTGATTTATTGAGATTAGGGATTTGAGCAATCTTAAGTATCGTAGTCGTGGATTCGGCTATGTATTTATGATTTTGTCGCCCTTTTTGATATAATATTATTGGTGAAGATTACTTGGTCTTATCTTTAGCCCATTCGAGTTAAGGAATTGAGCAATTGCAAGTATCGTGGTCGTGGATTCGATCATGTATTTGTAATTTTGTCGCCTTTTCTGGAATATGAGATCGATAGAGATTAAAAAGGATGATCAACCCTTAACCAACAAACTCTTTTTACTGCTTTAGACTTGTTACTCCTTGGCTTTAGTGGGGGAGATGCGTATACTTGCCAAGCCTATGATAGAATATTCGTCACGACTAAGCAACTAAACGATTTAGAATTGTTTTACATTAAAAATTATTTTGGTTTCTACTTCGTTAAGTGTTTGGTTGTGTGATTATGACAAAACGAATACGTGCTTAAATATAAAAATAAATCCTAATATCTTTTAGGATACATTTTCATATGATTAATTCTAAGGTTTACTTGGGGACAAGTAAAGTTCAAGTGGGGGGATATTTGATGAACTCAAATAAGTACATTTTATTATCATCATTTATCCTATTTATTTGACTTGTTTTATTATATTATATATGAGAATCGATACATTAATGTTTACTTTAGTAATTCTCAGGTAAAAACAAGCATTATGTGAAACTTGGCGATTTTGGACTAATTATGGAGCAAAACAAGCGAGATGTCAAAAGTCTACTGAAATCCAGAAGATGCGCCGTATCTCACTCAACAGATACGACGCAATATCATACTTAGATGAATTCGAAGACCATTGCCTGACTTTGAAGAATGCGCCGCATGCAATTCTGTCATGCGCCGCATATGAAACTTTGGTCAAAGAAGAAGATCAAGCTCGTTCTACTCCAGATACGCCGCAATATACTTCTAACATACGGCGTATCTCTATCAAGATTTCACCAGTTACAATCCAAGACAGCTAAAGTACATGCGCCGCATACAAAGATCAAGTTACGCCGCATCTGAAGACGGTGTACGAATATTCCAGAATATATTAATCTTGGACCCCACGCGAAGTTAAGTCAATGCGCCGCATCTATCAACTCAATGCGCCGCATCGATCCCTCAGATAGAAACTATAAATACCCCAAGGTCAGACGAATTTAAGAGACCTTTGATATAACCCTAGAGCCGAATTCAGACGACCAAGCAGCACAAGACACACCTCAAACAAAGATACAAGAGCTGTAAGAAGGTCCTGCATGTATTCAATTCATTAAGTAGTTTTGTTTTATTATTTTAGTACGCTTTAATTCATCAGGATTGATGGGCTTGTGTCATGTGACTACGGAAGATCATGCACTCCCCTTAATATTGCTTTCCCATTAATTAAAGTTTATATGTTGATGTCTTTGGTGACTTTTATTAGTGCATTGATAACCTCTGTGTCTAGCTGAGTCTTGCTTGGGTCGCCATGCCCCTTCCTCGCCTATTTATTCTAGCGTCTCTAGAAAAGTAGGATAGACATAAGTAATCATTAAGGGTTTACTCGCCGATAAGATTAGAGCCAACGAGAAAGGTTTAATTATATACACTTCATATAAAACTAGCAATAAAACAAGTGACAAGCTATTTAATTATTAGGACAGGTCTTCTTATTGTCTCGAGTATCTATCTGTGTACGTGTGTGCTAATCGCTGATTCGTGCTCATTAGTTTAGTTTTCTATTTAATTATAACCAAACTGTGCCAGTCTCTCAGGCTGAACCCCCCTTGTGTTAGATTAGGTTGTATAACTAACTTAGGATATTAAAATACTGATTAGAATAACTAGATAATACGTTCCACTCTTAGTGATCGACACTCTGCTTACCATTATATTCATACTGACCGGGTACACTGCTCGTTAAGTGTGTGTGTGTTATTGATAAGTCGGCTAAATATAAATTTAAAACTTGAGTAGGCATTAATACTGCTAAACCGCAACGACACATCACGCGCATCAGAATCCCGTCCCGGGATTTAGTTCGAGTTAGATTTCGAAGTTTTGTTGGTGAAGAGGTGTGGATATTTCCGACGCATCTGGTCTTCTCTTTCCCAAGTGTATTCGGGTCCTCGTCGAGAGTTCCAACGAAGATTGACAGTAGGGATACGGCTCTGCTTCCGCCGCTTGACCTCTCGGTCCATGATTTCTACAGGTTCTTTGACAAAATGAAGTTTTTCGTCAAGTTGAATCTCCTCTAGTGCAATGTCGAGGGTTTCTTCTGATAAGTATTTCTTCATGTTCGAGACGTGAAATGTGTTGTGTACTCTACTAAGTTATGGTATAAGTTCGAGTTGGTAAGCTACCAGACCGTCTTCAGCTAAACTTTTGAAGGGTTCAATGTACCTCGGGTTCGTTTTTCCTTGTTTCTCGAAACGTATTACGTACTTTGATGACGAGACTTTCAACATGATTATATCTCCAACTTGAAATTCTAATGGATTACGTGTCACATTGGCGTAACTCTTCTGACGACTTCGTGCGGCTTGCAGTCTGTTGTTTGGGGGTGTTGCTCCTAAGCCCTGATACGTACTAACGATTAATGTAGATGGGACAACCACGGAGGCGTACTAACAGTCGAAAGATGTAGATATCAATGTCATGGAAGAAATGATACTCACAAAAAAAAATGAATAACAATAAAATTGAAAGAGTCAATGAATCATAAAAATAGTAATGTGATTATGACGTGTGTAGTATTTAGGAGCAAGGATTGCTTAAAAGGGATAGATTAAATGTCTGTATGAACAAAGGAGCAAACCAGTACCGATCAATGCAAATGAAGGAATTGATGAATAACAATAATGGGTCAAAATTAGACATCAAGAACATTCGTACTTATCATGAGCAAAGAGTGCTCGAAAGAAATATATATATTTGTACGAACAAAGAAACAAACCGTTATCAACCGATGCAAAGGGAAGGATCAATGAATTAAAACAATAGTGAATTTAGATGTCAATATTATTCGTACTGGTATGAGCAAGGAGTGCTCGAAAGAAAGATTCGATATTCGTACGAACAAAGAAGCAAACGAAAAGTTGTGTAAAAGAGAAGCCAATGACTCAAGTTTACGCAAATAGAAGAATCATAATGTATCACAATAGTAGAGAGAAGAGATATAGAATATCAACACAAAGTAATTCAATTAACCGAGAGAATCAATTGAATCAAAACAATAGCCAAAAGAGGCCAATACTGAAAGACATAATTCTAATGAGGTTCAATAATAATGAGACAGACAATATTCATTTCGAATGTCAAATGAGAATGAATAATCAAAATCCATATCTAGGAAGGATAATAAACATCATGATTGTTAAGAGAGATTAAGTGAAATGGACAAGAATTGAGAAAGCAATAAGCATCACAATATGTTAAATGAGAACAAATGAGATAGACAATAAGTATGAAAGCAAATGATAAATGAGGAAGACAATAAGTGTTACGAAGGAGATCAACAATAAATGATGAATTCCATAAATATTACGAATGTTAAATGAGAATAACTGAGAAAATAAATAAATGAGAAAGAAAATATGTATCTCGAATGCTAAATGAGAAGAAATGAGAGCGAACAATCAATGAGAAAGACAATTAGCAGTACGAATGCTAACTGAGAGTAAACAATTAATGAGAACGGTAATAAGTGGCAAAGACAATAAGCATTGCGAATGTTAATTGAGAATGAATGGGGACCAAAAATAAATGAAAAAAGCATTACGTTGTAAGCATGCATGTTAAATGAGAACAAGCATAAAATGATAAAGATATTGAGTGTTACGAAAGTTGTTTGATGATAAATGGGAACAAATAATAAATGGTAAAGTCAATAAACATCACGAATGTTGATTGAGTAAGATCCGTATTTGGCTCCTCGAGCTTTACTCTGGTCCAACGAGATTTTAGGTTGGCCATCACAGCTCGTGGAATATCTCTCATGATGTGCCATGTGTGTCACCAGTAATGGGATACCGTGGTGGATGGGCTCTCCGTTGATAAAATCTGGTCGGGTGGGAGGAGTAAGTGTAGTAGTAGTTCTCCTCCTCGTCTTCCAAGGGGTTCTTCTTCGAGTGAGTGATCTTCTGGTTTTGGTTCGCACTCCATAGTCTTATCCTCGAATGGCTCTGTCTCACTATCGGACATCAATAAATAGGTCGGTGAAGTGAGTGTCAGAATGGTAGCCGACAAGTTCTCCAACTTGTCCTAGGAATCAAAAAATAGCATTAAGTTAGGGTAAACATTGCTGTCAAGTTTCAGCGTTACCTTCCTGGCGGCGTAATTCTTCAAAACCAAAAGGAGTGAAAAAGAATGAGATATTATAAAGTCGTGTTCCGAAAGTGTAACACCCCCAAATTACCGCAGCGGAACGATAGTGTAAAGAGGGTATTACTTCATAATATAGATCAAGGTATAGAAAACGACCTCTAAATGAGACTTTTTGAAATGTTACCATTCGAATTATTAAAATCTGAGTTAAAACAAAAGATCCAAAGTATAAGGTTACATAGATGTTTTCAAGATGTATCGAATGGTAAAAGATAAAGGATTTAGTCTCCAAGTATGCAAATGACTCTAAGATCCATGCATCCACTATCGCCTTATAAACTTGAGATAAACATGCTAATAAGTGTCAACCAACGGTTGGTGCGTTCATAGAGTTTAGTTTAACTGTAAAGCATTGAATAAAGATTTCACAGCAAAGGCAATGTAAATCCACTCAGTCCCAAGCCCCGCCTATACAAGACTTGCAACCTGTGTGTTTACAACCCACTGCTAACGTATGAGTAGAATAGATGTGTATACGATTACTTAAATAAAATCACATGAGAGAGCCTTTATGCATAAACTACACATACAGGGAGCCTCTTCCCAAAGATTACTGGGTGCCATTTCCCAAAGATTACTACTAGATACTAAACTGCACATACTGGGAGCATCTTCCCAAAGATTACTGGGAGCCATTTCCCAAAGACTACTAGGTGCCAATTCCCAAAGACAAGTATAAAAGAGTATCGTATCATAAAAGTGTAAATGTTTGAGTACTTGCATCACAATGCAAATCATGTATTTGATAAACGAGTAAAGTGTTTCTAAGCATGTATCTCCCCCAAATAGTTTAAAATAAATATACAAGAGTAAGAGTGGGGCTATGACTCACCTTAGCTGTAAAGGTCAAAGTAATGTTATGACAAAAGTATCACGGGAACGGCTCCAACACACGACCTGAATAATAAGGAAGTCTGAGATTTCGATGGTTTAAGATTGACTTGATGTGAATAATGATTGTGAAAGAATATCAGATAACAAATGGATTCGTGATGAAAATGGATGATATGCTTAAAATGCTTAAAGTTCAAAAATAATATTATATATAATATTATCATGTTTTTATCTTTATTTGAATCAGTAATTATCGTCTCTTCAAAAGTTGGTGGATGATAAGTTATGCTTATTCGTTATAAGTTACGTTATATAAACATATATAAACGTATCGTTATTTAAATGAATAGTACGAATTTGTAAAAATGCCATTTAAGAATGAATTGTAATAAAACATTAGTGAAAAAGGTATATAAAACAAGTTCTGGTTGATCCTTGAAATTATAGTAAATTTACACTTTTAACCCTAACGGTGAAACATTTGCACCGTTAGTCCTTTGTTAGTAAACAATTACATTTTAAGTCCACAAGGTTCCAATATGAAAATTTATGACTTCTAATTACTGATTTATCAATTTCTACCCACAACTTATAAAAATGGCAATTTATTACACAATTTTCCGAAAGTTACAATTTTAACCCAAATAGTAAATATGTTTTGAATTTTTAGTCCAAAATTCACAAAACTTATATAATAAAATTTCTGAAAGTTTTATCAGCCTTAAATAGCTTTTTTGAGTTTGTAAAAACTGCTTTTTATATAAAAGAGCTTATTTTCAGATTATTGGGCTGTAATCGAATTAAACAAGGCCCAATAACGATTTATGATCCATTGGGTTTCAAGGCAGTTTGGGCTTAGTCTTGGGCTTATTTTAATGTTCTAAAAACATAGTCCAACTGCTTATATCAACAGCTTATTTGGTTTGCTTAATATGAGCTTAATTGGCTAATTAGCCCACTCGATAAATACATAGGACTTAGAAACTGTTTCAGATGCCATCACTTGGTCGATTAAAAAGGTGTCAAAAGAGCTTATTAGGGGAGCTTATTAATGTAGCTTAGTAGATGAGCTTATGGACAATCAAGTCGAGCATAATAATTGATAGGTCCTTTGTATAAAAATGATTATGTGAGGCTTGTTTCTAGTCGAATATAACAAGTCCAAAAAAAACTAAATGACTTATAATACATTCGATAAATAAAGTGAGTTTAAATTAGGTCTCGATAAGTGTTAATATGATGAAATAAATGTTAAATAAATATAGAGTTCGATTATCTAGCCATCCATAATATATGAGGTCAAGTTTATACGAAAATTAAATAACAAAAATGCGTAAAAATCAATAGAAAGTGATTATGATCGAATGGAAATATACAACAATGCATGGTATATTGAAAATACTTAGAAACGAATGGAAAGGTGTTTAAGAGGACTTACAACACCTAAATGGTGGTGTAATACGCGTTGAAAAGGGCTAGAACTCGGATGGAATTCCTTTAACACGTTAGAACTATCGAAAGGAAATGAGCTCGATTTGTATACTTGGGAAAATGATTCGAGAATGCTAGAGGATTGGCTACTGATCTTGAGAGCTCTCGGCAGTGGGGAATACTAGTGAAAAGGTGAGAAAAATGCTTGTGTGTGAATGCAAGAGTGTGGGAGTATATCGTATATATGTATACATGCATCTAGTCGACTTTTAATGTATAAAATTGGTACAAGTTGGCAAGAATGATTGCGTAGGATTTAGATAAGATATAGAGGAATAATATAGGCAACTTGTGTGTATTTGAATGAGTATGTTTTGGTTTAAAGATCACAAGTGTGTCGAGTGGCATATAAATATTATACTCGACATATTTAAAAAAGGTCCATGTAACATTTTAACGTGACCAAACTGTAGGAAGTGATGAGATACATGGTTGTGACTTCATATTCGACTAGGGAAAAATTAAAAAGTCAAGGTGAAAATTAGTTAAATCGAATTTGGTAAAAATGGTGTGAATTGTACATGTGTCGAGTGTGATTTACTTTGCGTCATGTTCGATGATCAAACGTTCGAGTGAGCAAGTGAGAGTTGGACATCCTGATTCTTTGGTGAATGGAGATTCGAGTGAGGTTAAATGTTGCATATGTTGTGTGTCGAATTCTCGAATAAATGGGGTCAAGTGTAGGTGAGTTGAACCGAGTGAAAGAAAGAATTTATAAAACTTATTAATGTTGGGTTGGGCTTTGAATAGTAACAGGCCATAAATTTGGGCCAGGAATAGTAATGTGATCCGTTTGGTTTATAATGAGTGTGTTGAATTCGTTGTGGTCCGTGTGTGAGCTCGTTCCAATGTGTTTGTGAATCACGTATCAACGTGTAATGGAATGAACAAAATTTCAAATTTAGCTCGTAAAAATGGTTAAGTGAACAGTAATGATGGGTTAATATTAGATTAACGTTCACTAATGACTAGGGAATTCTATGGGTTGCTACAGTACCTACCCCTTATCTTGAATCTCATCTCGAGATTCAGTCTGTGTTATCTGTTGAAATGATGCTAACGGATAGTAGATGTGTAAAGTTAAAGTAATCATGCTAGAACTTACGTGTCTAAGGTAGAATACGACTTGTCTAGGGAAAACGTACCCATTATTTGTTTGCTGCATCTAAATGACCCAAATAGAATGCTCTACCACCAGGTGGACTAAGATGGACTCCCGGGTTTGGGTTATTTCCTTCAATTGCTAATGCTAGATTTCCTTGTCTTTGTCCAGGTGCTCTATTCAACCTAGGACACGCATTCTTGAGGTGATCCGGGCTGTTACATTCATAGCATGTCCTTTGATTATTCCTTATGTTGCCTGTATTCCTTGGTGCTCTACACTGATTTGTAAAATGACCAAACTGATTGCAGTTTGTACACTCACGGCAGGGCACAGACCCCGGGTGATGATAAGTACATCTAGTACACTTAGGGTGTGGACCCCCATATACTTTCTGACTAGACCCAGTGGCCATAAAAATTCTTGTCTTTTTTTTTGTCAATCATGGGAACCGTTTGCTTGTCTAATTCATTCGTTCCTTTCCTTTTGTCACCGTTTCTCAAAATTCCATTCCTAACCATCTCATCTGTTAGAGTTCCAGCTCTCAATAGTGCACTTTGAATTGTAGTAGGCTCAGTTGCTTTCACAGTCCCACGAATTTCTGGGACAAGACTATAGATGTATCTCTCGATCCTTTTTGATTCAGGGGTAACTAAATGGGGAACTAGTTTTGCTAACTCATGAAATCGATCTGTGTAGGCTGCATGACCAGCCCCTATCATAGTGTGATGCCAGAGTTCACCTTCCAGCTTTTTCAATTCATTATCTGGGCAGTATTCCTCTTTTAGTAGTGCCTTGAAGTCGTCCCATGTCATACCTACAGCTGCTTCTCTGCCTCTAGCTTGAATCTGCGTGTTCCACCATGTTAATGCTTTTCCTGTCAGTGAGCATGCAGAATACTTCACCTTCTGATGTGTTTCACAGCTGCTGATGTCGATCACTGACTCCATCTTTTCAATCCATCGGGTATACTCCAACGCACCTCCTTTAACGTCAAACTCCATTGGCTTGCATGCCGTAAATTCCTTATACGTGCATCCAGTTGTGTGGTTGTTAGTATCATTCCCACCTACACCATTGGTGTCGTCATTTCTGCTTTCGTGATTTCCCGAGTTGTTGATATGATTGCCAACCTGGGTGATAATAGTAGGAAGCAAGTTTTGAAGCTGTTGAGCGATGATGGTGGCAAAATCAGGATTTCCACCGTCGTTGTTATCGTTGTTACTGATGCCGTAACCACTTCCTCTACCTCCACGTTCACTAGTCCTTCCACCTCTTAGTGTCGCACCTCCTCGGTTAGTGTTGCGAGCTGATCTCCTTGATGTCATTGTCTCTACATGGAAGGACATTTAGCGAACGTCAGAGAAGAGGGAAAACTGTTGACTATCCAATCTATACTCAACGTCCTCACAAAACCATATCACTAGTTGTTATCCTAAAGGGGTGCCAATGCTGATTAACGTAAGCATGGTTAAATATGTCTACGTGAGTTGTGATGCATTTATAATTATGTTGGCCACCATAATTATAGTTGCTTCCTTTCACACGTGTACATATCACCAAACACACATATCTCAGCGATCGACTTTACTTAAATAGTGAAAGGGTAGGGTGATTATCCCTAAAAAGTATCCTCAAGAGAAATCTCATCTTTGGGCAAAATCATCAAATTTTATGCGGCTAAGTTATAACCTTTATTTAACTTAATCCCATGTCTCATCAAACAAGAACTGTCACAAGATCAAGTTAAATAGCCAGTTATCACTGAGCTCCACACTTTTGATGACTCGACTAAATTCTAAGATTCCCCTATCAATACAAATACTATAACATCCAACAGCATGGATAATAACAGAAAAGTTCTACGTATGCAAGGCGATAGGGATGAGAGTCTCAATGTATATAGTAATTATAGTCTAGGTACTAAATGCAACCTAGTTCTCTATAACCAAGTCTCTGATAACAATCTGTAACACCCTCAAATTACCGCTGCGGAACGATAGTGTCAAGGGGGTATTACTTCATAATATACAACAATGCATGGTGTATTGGAAATACTTAGAAACGAATGGAAAGGTGTTTAAGAGGACTTACAACACCTAAATGGTGGTGTGATACGCGTTGAAAAGGGCTAGAACTAGGATGGAATTCCTTTAACACGTTCGAACTATTGAAAGGAAATGAGCTCGATTTGTATACTTAGGAAAATGATTCGAGAATGCTAGAGGATTGGCTACTGATCTTGAGAGCTCTCGGCAGTGGAGAATACTACAGAAAAAGTGAGAAAAATGCTTGTGTGTGAATGCAAGAGTGTGGGAGTATATCGTATATATGTATGCATGCATCTAGTCGACTTTTAATGTATAAAATTGGTACAAGTTGGCAAGAATGATTGTGTAGGATTTAGATAAGATATAGAAGAATAATATAGGCAACTTGTGTGTATTTGAATGAGTATGTTTTGGTTTAAAGATCACAAGTGTGTCGAGTGGCATATAAATATTGTACTCGACATATTTAAAAAGGTCCATGTAACATTTTAACGTAACCAAACTGTAGGAAGTGATGAGATACATGGTTGTGACTTCATATTCGACTAGGGAAAAATCAAAAAGTCTAGGTGAAAATTAGTTAAACCGAATTTGGAAAAAATGTTGTAAATTGTACATGTGTCGAGCGTGATTTACTTTGCGTCTTGTTCGATGATCAAACTTTTGAGTGAGCAAGTGAGAGTTGGACATCCTGATTCTTAGGTGTATGGAGATTCGAGTGAGGTTAAATGTTGCATATGTTGTGTGTCGAATTCTCGAATAAATGGGGTCAAGTGTAGGTGAGTTGAACCGAGTGAAAGAAAGAATTTATAAAACTTATTAATGTTGGGTTGGGCTTTGAATAGTAACAGGCCATAAATTTGGGCCAGGAATAGTAATGTGACCTGTTTGGTTTATAATGAGTGTGTTGGATTCGTTGTGGTCCGTGTGTGAGCTCGTTCCAATGTGTTTGTGAATCACGTATCAACGTGTAATGTAATGAACAAAATTTCAAATTTTGCTTGTAATAATGGTTAAGTGAACAGTAATGATGGGTTAATATTAGATTAACGTTCACTAATGACTAGGGAATTCTACAGGTTGCTACAGAAAGTAGGTGTTCCAAGGCGGCATGTTAAAGTCAAGTTCTAATCAACTGGCGTGTCTTTAGGCGATGGTTTACGAAGCGATGTAGATGTTCCATGAGTATCGTCTCTGGTGACAGATAGTAAGACAATCGAGAGAATTCGATAGACTGTAACGGGTTTGTGTAAAACGATGTTATGAAAGGTCATGAAAAGTTATAGCGAATCATGGAATTACTCGCAATGTTTTGAAATTAATTGAGACCATTGTTTTACTCACCATATCTTGAAAACAAATGAGATCATTGTGTCATCCACAATGTCTTAGGAAATTTTTTGAGATCATTAAAATGTAAGTGTAGGTATGTGATCGGGAAAACAGGGTTTGACCTGAAGTTCTGGAAACGAGTATAAGAGATCAAAATCAATCAAACGTTTATATAAATAATCTTTTATATAAATAAATAGTGATCAAAAGTCAAACAAGTGTATATATAAATAGAATAATGGTGCATAAAATTGTGCATGAGTGTTCGGAAAGTATAAGCGCACGGAGAGTGTAAGGCAATGGAAAGTGGAGTAGTTAAACTATAAGGAGTGGTTATAGTCTAGGTCTAAAAATGCGACCTAGTTCTCTATAACCATGGCTCTGGTACCAATCTGTAACACCCCCAAAATATCGCAGCGGAATGTAATATCATTGGGGTGCTACATATTAGTACAACAGTCATAATCATAGAAAACGACTCTAAATGAGATGTTTTAAAAGTTTATAATTCGATCAAAATAAAAAATCAGAGTTACAAGAGGTCCCAAGTAGTTTTAGAAAACATAGTGTATTAACATAAAAGTTTTCAAGAGTTTATCGAATGATAACACAATGCAAGCCATCAAAACATTCTCCGTGCGACTTCATGCTAGCCAAATACCTTAAGGACCTGAGATAAAATATGCTAAAAAGTCAACACAAATGTTGAGTGAAATTCATAGGTTTCTATATAAATAATGGACCACAAAATTTTGAAGTTTAAGAGACAATTGTTAAAGTAGTTATTATTGCACTAAACTCATGACACTCAAAACGTTAACTGGTGTATCATAGAGATGATAATAAATCTCTGGTAGGTAGTTTGCCATTTTACCTAGGTATTCAAATATAGTGCGTTTGTGATATCCATCTGATCAACACAAACGGTATTCGTCAATCCCAATAGGCCTTATTCACAATATTCGCGCTCACATGGAAATGATTAATGGTTCATGATGTTAGGGACTTATTTTTGGCAATAGCTGTACTTAGGCAATAATACTTTCAGGTAAGCATACAGTTTAAAGCACTTGTGTCAAAATTGTAAAATAGCATGTATCTCCCCTAATGGGTTTATAAATAGTTTAAAGAGTTAAAGTGGGGCTATGAACTCACTGTAAACAAAAGTGAATAGCAAGATGTAAATAAAGTAAAGAAACCAAGACGTCCTACGAGCAACCTAAAAATAATATGTTGCGTCTTAGATCTTTAAAATAATAGAATATGGATGCAAGAATGTTTTATATATTTATTATATCAATCATACAATTGTACATAGAGTTTTTTAGGTTTATAAAGTGACAGAGACTAAAATTGACAAGTTAGGAAAGTGCTACGAGCCCTAATATATAAGTTGTCCGAGGTTCGGGTTTTAATGTTATTTCTATAGTCAAAAATCCTATTATGTCAATATGTGGTTAAATTGTCCAAAGATAAGTTATCGGGTTTATTTTCGAAAATGGGTACTACCACTTCGGGTAAGTGTAAAATAAATGAATAAGTGTTTGTAGAAATTTATAATTTATAAATTTTTAAGTTACAAAATAATTATAATCATTATTTTTAATATTTATAATTATAATCATTATTTTTAATATTTATAAGTTTTATAAAATATGTGGGACCATTTTCAAACTAGTTTTGATGAATTAACTAGTTTTTATATAAAGTGCGGTTTTTTTTTAAAAGTCGGTATTTAATATTAAAAATTCCGTTTCTCCTAAACCGTAAGGAGTTATACTTCAAATTTTATATTCCCGAAGAGGTATTTAAGTGTACTATTCAGATTTGTGGGTCCCACTGTTCTGAAAATTATATAACTTAAGCGAAATTACCATTTTACCCTAATATGTCAAGTCTGATCGGGACAGCACCTAACAGTCCCACCGTTTTTACGATAAGTTGAGTTATGTAACTCCTTTTTATACGGGGTTTTCAGCTACGTTCAAGTTAATGTGTTACCTAAAACTTTTATGTTTTGTGCAACAGACGGTTCAATACAAATTTTTAAACTTTTTAGCCATTCAAATCTGGTGTGCGTTTTCCTACGACCTTTGCCGTTTATTTTCTAATTAATTCATCGGGTATCGTCTCACGACCAAACTCCCAGAAAATCGAAGATAAGAGATAGATATACAGGCCTATATTTTTACCTAAGTCTCAAAGTGTACTGATTAAGTGCAATAATTACAAAAACAGTCCCTGGTCCAAATGGTCTTTGCAAATCTAGTCACAATCATAGTTTTAAGTATTTTAAGCTATGTACAACGCATAAATTAATACAACATTTATATGAAACATGAAAATACATATAATGAAATGTACATGAGTAGGGAAGTGGAAAATATAGTGTGGTTTCTTACAAGAATGAGATGAAAACACAAGAAAATCAAGATCAAAAGCACTAGATCTAAATCATCACAACAATCCAAGCTTCCAAGACCCTTGAAAACTCTTAAAAACCTTGAAAGATCTCAGCCCCAAAACATCCAAGAAATGATGATTTAATGGTGATGTTTAAGGTGATTTTATAATGCATAATCAAACAAAGAGTCAAGACTTGAACACTAGACCTTCAAACCTTGCATAATATCTTGTAGCAAGAATTTATGATGATGGTGATTTGGGGCTGCTTATGCACGGTATGGAAGAGGAGAAAACAAGAAAAATGAGAACTTTGATCTATTATTTGCATGTGTGAAGTGATAAGTGTTAGTTAGTTGTCAAAAGGCATGTATTACTTTCATTTTTGAGACAACAAGTATCTTAAGGGGGTGATGTGGTGTTAAACGTGGCATAGGTGGTGATGTGATAAGATATTATCACTAGTTTAACTAGTATTAGGATTATAGAAGGTAGTTTGATCCCGGTAATTACTAACGTTAAGTCCTTAAGTCACGAAACTTAAAATCGGGTAACGTAAAAATGTAATACTTATAAAAATGTTAAAACATGACAACAAAACCTATTTTGATATTTTAGGTGATCCTTAAGCTTGTTGGGTGATTACTTGATGTTTAAAATTTGAAAACGCGCAAAACGCAAAATGTGCAAAGTTTAATTGAAAATGCAAAAGTAAAAATGTGATATTTAAAATATGATATTAAGAAACCAAAATGCATAAAAATAATTATACTGAGTATTGTTAGGTATCGGTTTAAGTTAAATGTACGTTTAATGAAGTACGCGAAATAACCTATCTAATTATTCGCAAGAGTAAATTTACTTAAAATAAAAATAATAAGTAATTTAAATAGTTAAATAATGACCTCAAAATTGTGAATTGTTACATGGAGGGGGTGATGCAATGTTCTTTATGGGTTATATGGAAGTGGAGGAACAAATTGGTTAATTCTCATTCGGATGAAGTGGCGAATATCAAAGACGAGGATATTTTCCCTTCCATTCAACGCCTTTCCAAGACTTGGATATCTGCTCGGCTTTCCTCGAACCTGGCTAACTGGAACTGTTGGGTTGCCAAACCCTTTGATATTTTCTTGTAATTTCTTTTGGTTTGCTTTAGTCGGTTGTAGCTTCGCCTTGGTTTTGTTCGTTCTCTCTGTATGTGTTTTGGGCCTCCTTCTTGGAGCCCTTTCTTAACGCAATCTTTGCCTTTCAAAAAAAGAATATGACTTTGGTTGAAGATGGTGTTGGTTTGCAAGTAAGAGGTGTTCTATTTTTTACCCTTTCATATGTTTTTAATCATTTTGTCTTGGTTTTCTATTTTATTTTCTTGAAATATTTTCCATATACAAAGTTACTATCACTTTGTAAAATAAGTTTTCTATACAAACTTGCTTTGTTAACTACCAAAGACAATTTAGTAATGATACTAGTGATAATATCTCGTGCACGCACGGGTTTTAAATAAACTGTATATCGATTATATTTATTATCTTTCGAAAAATTTATTAATAAGCAGTTTCATAAATGTATTTATTTTCATATCATAGTAACTTGTGCTTTCATTTTGAAATTTAATTTCCCTTAAATAATAATTTTAGGTGTCTTAGTTTTAAACCCCTTGCATACTTTTATTGTTTTATAAAATTAAGTAAATAATTTAACACTCGTATAGTTTTAATATTCGTATACACACGAGTTTATACATAAATTTTCATTATGCATTAATATTGATTAATACTTCTGCTTTAAGTTTAATATTTATTTCCCTGTTAACAATTTATCGTATTTGATTTTTAATTCCGTGAACGCACGGGTTTATAAAGAAATTCTTTTATTAAACAAATTTGGTCCAATATTGATTATTCAATATTTCTTTGACATTCTTTTGAAAATCTCTTATTACATATCAAAAAATAGTTTTTAATAAATTTCTTTAATAAAAGAATCATGTATATAAGTTTATGCCCATCTACAAATTTGTTTTCATAGATTTTTTTTTTCCCTAAAAATACAACAAATACATGTTTAGAATTATAACATTTCATATTTGTAGAACTGATTTAGATATTGAAATTTAAATATACTTTGCAATCTATACATAACTTGCTTATACTTTACTTAACCAAGGGACAATTTAACAATTGTACCTCAACAAAACAGGTACAAACTCAAGCGAAGATTTATAAGTTTAAGTAGCGGATATATAGCATTAACCAAAACATTTTGAAAAAATTGAAATAATCACAACTAATTTGGATTATAAACAAAGAGAAAACTTCATTTAGGTACTAAGTTTTTGTTACATACTGAGTGACAAATCCTCAACATTTATCTAGTTTGATCTAATGGTAAGGATTAACATAAGATTTAATATGTCAACCTAACTCCATATTTTTTTTCTTGTCTTTTTGTCTTTCTTATTTATTTTTTTTTTTATTATTTTTTTTTTTTGTCTTTTTTAATTCACGTTTTTTTTTTAATTCACATTTTTTTTTCACTTTCTTAGGTTGTTTTCATACGTTTTCGTCCGTTTTTTGTCCGTTTTCATACGTTTATATATGTTTTCATCCTTTTTCAAACGTTTTTGTCCGTTTTCATACGTTTTCGTCCGGTTTTTTAAGTTTCGTCCATTTTTAGATGTTTTCATCTCTTTTCAGACGTTTTCATCCATTTTTATACACTTTCGTCCATTTTTATACGTTTTCGTCCGTTTTTATAAGTTTCCGTCCGTTTTTAGATGTTTTTCTCCGTTTTCAGCCGTTTTTATACATTTTTGTTCGTTTTCAGACGTTTTCATCCGTTTTCATATGTTTTCAAACGTTTTTGTCCGTTTTCATACGTTTTCGTCCGTTTTTGTCCGTTTTTTTACGTTTTCGTCCGTTTTCAGATGTTTTCGTCCATTTTATACGTTTTCAGACGTTTTCGTTCGTTTTTATATGTTTTGTCCGTTTTTGTCTGTTTTCATACGTTTTCGTCCGTTTTTATATATTTTTGTCCGTTTTCAGACGTTTTCAGCAGTTTTTATACGTTTTCGGCATTTTTATACGTTTTCGTCCATTTTCCTACGTTTTCGTCTGTTTTCTTTCGTTTTCGTCGATTTTTCATCCAATTTCATACGTGTTTTTACGCTTTCATACGTATTCATTCCTTTTCTTACGTTTTCATACGTTTCTGAATATCACAAATTATTCAGAAATATCACTTGTGATATTAAGGATATCAATTGTGATATTCAGAAACATATCAAAATGGACAAAAACGTATGAAAACGAACGAAAATAGACGAAAATGTTTGAATACGGATGAAAACGTAAGAAAGTGAAAAAAACGTGAATTAAAAAAAAGGTGAAAATCACTTGTGATATTTCTTATATCATTTGTGATTTTTTTAATATCACTTGTGATATTCGTAATATCACTTGCGATTTTCATGTTACAAAACATTAGTTGAAAATCACTTGTGATATTCAGAATATCACTTGTGATATTCAGGAACGTGTGAAAAAGTCTGAAAACGGCCGAAAACATTTAGAAATGGACGAAAACAGGAAAAACCAGACGAAAACGGACGAATATGTAGGAAAACAGACAAAATGTATAAAAATGGACGAAAACGGAAGAAAACGGACGAAAAAGTATGAAAACATACGAAAACAGATAAAAACGTATAAAAACGGACAAAACGTATAAAAACGGACCAAAACGTATGAAAACGGACGAAAACGTATTAAAATGGGCGAAAACGTAAAAACGGACAAATATGAAAACGAAAAAAAACGTAAAAAAAAAAAGGTGAATTAAAAAAAGAATACAAAAAATAAAAGTGAATAAATAAGAAAGAAAAAAAGACAAGAAAAATACATGGATTTAGTTTGATATATTAAATCTTAAGTTAATCCACACCATTAGATCAAACTAGATGGATGATGGTGATTTGTCCCTCAGTATACAACAAAAACTTAGTCCCTAAAATAACTCACCTCTATAAACAAATGATATCAGATTGCAGAGAATTATAATTTCTTTTATAAAATTTCAACTAAACTTGACACATTAATGCTTTAAAAATTGCCACATGTAGATTTTTTATTTTTAATACAAACCGAACGTTATATGGAGTTTCAGAAACAATCTTTTATTTGGCAAAGTCTTCCCTCATCGTGGCCACATCTTTGATGACATTGTTCGCTTGTCTTACACTTTGTGTTCAAATCGTTGTAATTTTAATTTTGATTGGGGTTGATCTCCCTAAACATTTATCTTCTCTTCACTCTGAAAACTTGGAAGTCCCCTTTTCTCGTGAAGAGATTAAACGAGCGGTGTGGGATTGTGGTGGAGACCGTGCTCCAGGCCCTGATGGTTTCACATTTGCTTCTTTTTTTTTTAACAATTCTGGTCTATCATTGAGAAGGACGTGATTCGCTTTGTGGAGGATTTTTATTTTATTGCTCACATCCCTAAAGGTTGTAACCCTTCCTTTATCGCTTTGATACCTAAAGTTTCGGATCCGAAGGTAGTGTCTGATTTTAGACTGATTAGTCTAATTAGGTGCTAATATAAAATAATTGGTAAACTTTTAGCTAATCGCTTAAGTCTGGTGATTGGAGAATGTGTGAGCAGTGAGCAAACAGATTTTATTAAAGGTAGGAACATTCTAGATGGCCCGTTGATTCTTAATGAAGTGATGGAGTGGTATCGGAAAAGAAAAAGAAGACTTATGATCTTTAAAGTTGATTTTGAAAAAGCGTATGATTCTTTTAGGTGGGAGTTCTTGGATTTGGTCATGTCGGAAATGGGGTTTGATTTTAAGTGGAGAAGATGGATTGAGGGATGCCTTTTGAATGCTTGTGCCTCTATTACAGTTAATGGATCCCCTACTGATGAGTTTGATATTTGTAGAGGTATTCGTCAGGGAGACCCGCTATCTCCTTTTTTGTTTATTTTGGCGATGGAAGGCCTGCATGCAGTTATTTGTCAGGGTTAACAAATCGGGCTATTTAAAGGCGCTTTGATTGGTCAAAGGGATCCTGATGTCTCATTTGATGTACGATGATGATGTTATTTTTATGGGGGACTGGTCGCTCCAAAATGCTAACAATTTGATTGGCATATTACGATGTCTCTTTCTTACTTCTGGTCTTAAAATTAAAGTATAACAACCGCGAATTTCCCAGGTCCTTACTCAACCTTAAGCTCGAAATGATCCGTTTATTTAGTTTATATGTTCACTTTTATGTGTGTTTGTGAGCTAGACCACACAACGCGAGTCGGCGCAAATAAACCTAGTAATACGAAAAACATTTGGGTTTTTCTAGATAACACGAACCTAGACATATTTATAGTCAAATTTAACAAAAAAACAATTTTAAAAATATTGGCGCAACTTAGAAAATTCTTCCGTCACTTTTGATATGTTAAACAAGGTCGAGAACACTATTGGTGAAAGTTTAGTTAAATTTCATTTATGGTCCTTGTGTTATAATTCGGCCTCCCCCTAGTTTCGAGAAATGGCAGGACATCCCCTCCATGGGGATATAACCCCGTCACACCCCTCACTACATCATTTCCATCAAACTTTAAAACATAAAAACCCTCTCATCTCCTCTTAACCCTAGCCACCGCCGGCCAAAGTCACCACCACACCACCACCGCCATATTCCACCTCACACCGCCACCACCAACACACACCTTGTGACTCCCTTATCAAGTTTAACCACTACACGCGCCTAAGAAACCTCACCTCCACCACGTACGCGCCACACCACCACCAAAAACGTATAGATTCATTTAGATCCGTGAAGAAAAAGGTAAGACCCACCGTTTTTCACCTCGTGTGATAACGGTAGGGGTGTAAAACTCATATATAACGAGTTGTAGTATTAGATTCGAGTAGGTTGGGTTATAAAACATGTTTTACGGGATAAAAACAATAAATAACGAGTTGGTATCATCATTTTGTTGGGTTTTGTGGTCGAGTCGTGGTGATGCAGTGTGGCTTGTTGATTATGTTTTTGTGTTTAGTTCGAGTCCGAGTCGTGTGGTTGTGGTAACTAGCTTATCTTTTATTCTTTTTGTTACTATTTTTGTTGTGGATCGAATGGTTTGATAAACCCTTGGTGATTGTAGTCGAATTTGGTTATTAGGGTTTTGGATTAAAATTGGTTTTGAAAGGTTTGTAGTTGTGTGGGATTGAGGCCGAGAGACCCTAGGGTCCGTTTGGATGAGGAGCCGAGACCTACGGGTCCGTTTGGTTTGTTTGGGGTGAGACATGGTTCGACGGTCTCAGCATGGTGATGATGTGTTGTTGTTGTTGAGACTTGAGACTTGGATATTGGATTTGGAATTAGTATACTAGTTAACGCGTCGTAGGTTTAGGGCCGTTAATTATTGGTTGATATTATTGGACATGGGATTTTTATTGTGAGCTTATGAATATACTTGTGATGTTATGAGCCAAGTCGAGTGCCACCGAGACTTTGTAGTCTCGGCATGGTCTCGACAAGCCGAAACAATGAGCATTAGACTTTATTTGGACTTAGATATATTATGGTTGACTAATTGACCCAAGAGTTAATAAAACTCGGACTCGTAACTCGAAACGGATAATAACTCGAGAAATATTGTTTATAAATAGTAATGGAATGTTGATAATAATGACTAGATACGGGGAATATTAATTAACAAAACTTGTTTGGTTATTTAATATTTGACGGGAACTTTTTAATTAAAACAAGACGTTGTAAATGGAAAGTTTGAAATAAATAAGTGTTATTAAATGTTTCGAGGGCACTTTTATCGAGACACATTACCTTATTATTATAATATTGGGATTGTATATATTGTTTGGATCATATTAGAAGTTACGGATCGGTTTAACATTAATATAGCCGACCGATACGGTTATCGGACTTATTGAACTGATGAGCCCAATAAGAGCCCGACAAATGTGTCGAAGGACTTTATTAGTGAAAGACTTATCCTTATGACTTACCTTTTTATCACTTGGTTCTTGTTTGGTTGTTGTGAGTTTTAGTAGTAGAGTTTGTTTGGGATATTGCAACAACTTGGAGTATTCGTTATTGGGATATTGTTTCATGAGTCATGTTCGTTTTGGTCATTTGTTTTGGCGTCTATACACTTGAGTCAATGTTATGTCACCACTTCACCCACGATGATACCAAACACTAGTAAATGGATTTAACGAAGATATTTTGGAATTTAAAGTGGAATATACTTGGGAATAGTAAGTTTTGGAAACCGTTATACTTTTGGATATACGTTAAGATAAGTTTATTATTAATAGGTTGTGCCGAGTCCGTCGCGTTGTGATACTAGTTGATGTTGTGCCGTACTACTCGTGTTTGTGCTGTATTGTGCTTTGCTTTTGAGGTGAGTTCTCATAGCCCCACTTTTTAACGTGTTTTACCTTGGGGTGGAAATGGTACTCAATGCTTTTAAATGTTTTCATGCTGTGATCTACTGTTTTCATGATTTTGGACAATATGTGTGTTTTGATTGCAATATGTGCCTTACTGTGTGAATTCAAATTGTCTGACTTGGCTTGAATGTGCGCAACTGTTTAGTGATGCATCGTTAGTATAATTTTGGTAAGTGGCACCAAGTATATCATTTTGGGAAGTGGCACCTAGTACATCATTTGGGAAGTGGCACCTAGACTATGTGTGTACCAATTATGCGTGTTCGCAGTCTGAGATAGTTTGCGATCTTTACTATATGCTCACATTTGTATATCTTGCTCACTGTTGTCCTACACTTCATTATTCACAGCTTTGTGGTTTAACTTCTAAACCTACGAGCTCACCAACTTTATGTTGTCATTTTCGAGTATCCATTTTCAGGTGCTAACACTGAAGTTGCACTAGAAGGTTGAGTATTGGCCTGGCTTAGCAAGACTTAAGACAAGACCCTCCCGAGTCGTATCTTGTGGAGCTGCATTTTGATATTTCCTAGTGATGTTGTTTAACTTTGAGACTTATGTTTATTTTGGGTCTTTGTACTTATCCCGGTTGTGAGAGTTTGCGACTATTATGTGGAAAACTAGAAGGGGTTGAATAGTTTTTACCATTTTTAAAATTAATTCGCTTTGAATACTTAACGTGATTTCAACTTAATGCAAATAATTAAACAATATAAATAAAGCAAGTAAGGAAAGAAATAACCAAACCACAACACGGATGTTTATAGTGGTTTGGTCTACAAGGACTCTCTTCCTTGCCCTACTCCACTCCTCGAGCCTCTAACTCGAGAGTTTTTTTTCACTAAGAAACAAGCTCCTTTCTCAGCGGAGAAAACCTTTATACACGTTGCTTATACTTTTTCTGGTACAAAGCTAAATACCGAGTTCTAGTTCAAGGTAGAACCAACCTAACGTCGCTTACACTTTTTCCGGTACAAAGCTAGATACCTAGTTCTTTTACAAGGGCACAACCACTCCCGACACTCTACGTATTTTAAGGACTAAAATACTAACCGATCACTACTGAATGTTTGGTATAACAATGATGTGTGAAATATAATTAAATCACACAATGACTACTCTAACAAGTCTTGCAACAATATGTTGAAGCTTGTGATGCTTTGATCTCTTTGCTACAAAAGAAAGATCACTAAGAATGAAATATGTAATATGAATGGGTTAGTAATGAATGAAAGAATGTATACTAATGTTTATGCTTATGAGTGATGAGAAAACATGAATGATCAGCTTGCTATTTATAGGCAAACTGATCAAACAACCCACGGATTTGGCGGATCCAAATCCAGGGGTCCGTCCCTTATGGGTTTTGGTTCCGCCAGAGCCTGACAGCATATCTTTCAAAATCTTTCCAAATCTTGCCAAGATATTACCAAATCCAATTCTTTGCTTGAAGATCTTTCCATGATATTCTCTAAATCTTCAAGATATCCTAAAGATATCCATATGATGTATGCAATGATGTCATGTACATATTTCTATTTTTAGAATAAAAATGTAAACATGTAAATGTATATATGTATGTAATATGTATATCCTAGTGATGAATGTAGCATGTTATGATGAGTTTTAAAAGCTTATTACTATAAATGTAAAATACTTTAACTTATATTTATGCTTTGCTAAAGATAAAGTTTATAATTGTCATTAACAAAATATAGCAAAGATCGTAAAATATAAATAAAGTTTTTAGGACGATATTTGTATTAACATATTATCTGTCTTATGTTATGCATTTAGTATTTCTCTATTGTGACACCTTGTGTTCTTGACTATGAAGTCATACCCCGTAAATCTCATTCCGCTGTGCCATTTTTGGGGTGTGACAGACTGGTATCAGAGACCAAGGTTATAGAGAATTAGGTGGTTTAACCTAGACTATAACCTAGGAATCCTCATATAGTTTGCATTAGGGCACTCCCAACCATAACTCAGGGTTAAACTTTAACACACTGCCACATCAGCTTTAACACACTCACCTTTAACTCAACTTTAACACTTCCAACCATAACTCACCTTTAACTCACCTTTATATCAAATATTTTCAAACTCAACCCCTAAACTTATAATAGTACTTCATTTATTAAAAACTTAACATTTATTAAAAACATACTACATTACATACTTAATAATAAAAATTACAACGAAATTATAAAAAAATATGATAACGAAATAAATAATTATTCATCGTCTTCGGAATATTCTTGTTGTTGTTGTTGATGTTGAAGGTGGTTCTGCCAAAGATGCTTCATAAGGTCTCGTTGGAGTTGAGTATGCGTTTCTCTGTCGCGTATTTCTTTTGCCCTTCGACGTTGGCCATCGCATCTGTCGACCCACCTGTCTTTCCTCATACGTGCTGACGGATCCACCCACATATCGTTAAAATCACGTAGTGCAAACTTTTGATCTTTCAAAATCATATTATGCAAAATAATGCAACAATACATGATTTTACGTATCTTCACAAGTTCCATTTGACGTGTCGGTTGTTGTAGTATACCCCAACATCCTTGAAGCACACCAAAAGCACGTTCGGCATCCTTTCATGCACTTTCTTGTTTCCTTTTAAAGTAACCATGTTTCTCGTCAATTGTTTCCGATAAGGATTTGACAAACGTAGCCCACTGTGGGTAAATTCCGTTAGCTAAGTAATAGCCCTTTTCATACCTCATTCCATTCACCATATAAGGTGTTGTAAGGGCGATGTCATTAAGAATGTCGTCGAATGACGGTGAGTTATCCAAAACATTAATATTGTTATTCGCCCCCGCCATCCCAAAAAATGCATGTCAAATCCATAAATCTTGTGAAGCAACTGCTTCAAGCATTATAGTTGGGTATTTTTTATCACCCCTACCAAATTGCCCTTGCCAAGCAACTAGACAATTTTTCCACTCCCAATGCATGCAATCAATGCTACCAAGCATTCCCGGAAAACCATGGTGCGCCTCATGTCTTTCATAAATACTTTGAATGTCGGTCCATGTTGGTTTTCTTAAATATTCTGGCATAAAAAAATCAATTACACACTTGGTAAAATTATCAAGACAATCAGATGAAGTACTCGCACCCATTTGAAAATACTCATCAAACGCATCGGGTGACGTGCCGTACGCCAATTGGCGTACAGCAGATGTACACTTCAAAAGAGCACTTATACTCATTCGACCCGTAGCATCGAGTGATTGAGCAAAAAACTTAAAATGATCCGGAAGAAAATCGGAGGTATAAGATTGAATACCTTTGACTATTTGTAGAAATAGTTTCCGGCTCATACGAAATCTTCTTTGAAAATAGTGATGCGGATACTTACAATTTGGATTGAAATAGTCGGCACGCAAACGTTGATCAGCAAGCTTACGTTCACGAAAGATATGGCCATGTGGTATCGGAGGTTGAGTTGCTGCTTGTTTCATCTGCACAAGTTCTTCGTACACGGCTATCATAAACTGAATGTCACTTTCATCATCTTCATCTGACCAGTTGCTAAATCCTTCGTGACTTTGATTCGGATCCATTGTGAATGAACAAGGTTGTTTTTGTGTGCAAGAATGAAGATGAAAGTATATGATGTAGTATATTGATTTGTGGAAGTGTGAAAAAAATGTGGTGTTAATTGGGTATTTATAGGAGAGTGAAAATGGTTTTGAATTTTTTTACACATATCCGTTTTTTTTTTTTTTTTTTTACACATAGCCGTTTGATTCAACGGCTATAAACGCAAGGGCTAAAAGTGAATTTTTTTTTTTTTTGAAAATAACGGCTAGTTTGGGCCGTTTTAGGGGGCAGAAGTAAAAAAAAAATTACCCAACGTTAAGGGTTTAACTCAAACCCTTAACGCTGCATTAACGCACCCTTGTGTTACGGTTGGAACTGCCCTTATAGGAGCTATGTGTGCGATTATGTGTATAGTATGACACGAAGTGATGATGATAAGTAAATGCAGCATGATGCTATCTTAAAAACGCCTGGCCAACGTTTTTACGATAACATGATGCAGCATGGACTTATCAAATTCATGGATTGTCAGATAGGAAGTTGAGTGTAGTAGTACGACACATATACCGACCTATCCTACCTATCTCCTATCTAACATTTACCAATGTTCTACTTTATAGAATTATGCCTCCAAGAAGGTCGACTCGAGTTAACCGGGGTGTTCCACCACCGAGGGGTGGAAGGACTGGTGGACGAGGAGGTAGGGCAGGAGGTCGTGGCACGGGAAGCGACGATACTGGCAATGAGACTCCTGATGTTGCTACCATTATCGCTCAACAACTACGGGAATTGCTACCCACTATTGTCACCCAAGTTGGCGACCATATCAGCAACCAAGGAAACAATATGAGTGGGAATAACCAAGCGGACAATGATGGTGGAAGTGATCACGTCAATGATGGAAACCATGCCAACGGTAATAAAGGATGTAATTATAAGGAATTTACAGTGTGCAAACCAGTGAACTTTGACGGCAATGGAGGTGCGATAGCTCACACCCGATGGGTCGAGAAGATGGAGTCAGTAATTGACATAAGTGAGTGTGCGAGCTATCAGAAGGTGACGTATGTTGCCTATTCATTGACTGGAAAAGTGTTGACCTGGTGGAACACACAAATTCAGGCTAGGGGCAGGGAAGCTGCCATAGGGATGAGTTGGGATGACTTTAAGGTGCTGTTAAAAAAGGAGTATTGCCCAGACAACGAGATGAAGAAACTAGAGCATGAGTTCTACCACCATACCATGGTAAGAGCTGGTCACACGACTTATACGGATCGATTCCATGAGCTCGCTAGACTAGTACCTCATATGGTCACTCCTGAATCCAAGAGAATTGAAAGGTACATCTATGGGTTGGTCTCTGAAATTCGTGGGATGGTGAAAGCGACTGAGCCTGCTACTATCCAGAGTGCGATACTAAAATCTGCACCCTTAACAGATGAGATGGTTAGGAATAGGACATTGTCTAAGAGTGGTGAGAAGAGGATGGCCGTGAGTGAGCCAAGTAAGCAAGGAGGTGCAAATGGTGACAATAAGAAAGCTAAGTGGGGAAAAGGATTTGTGGCAACTGGTGCCGTCAAGAAGGAGTATCATGGTTCTTTCCCCAATTGCACCAAATGCAACTACCATCATCCAGAGACCAAGCCATGCCAGGTAGTATGCTTTAACTGTAAGCGACCTGGTCATATGGCAAAGGATTGTAGGGCAGTGGCTAAGCAAGTGACACCAGATAATGTCGTTAACCCGAAGGCTTGTTATGAGTGTGGAAGCCCGAATCATCTTCGTAGTATGTGCCCTAGGTTGGGTAGGACACAGGTGCCAGTGCATAACAACCAGAATCAGGCTGTAGCAATTGGTGGAAACAATGCTAACCGTGTAAACAATGCAAACCGTGGGAACAATGGAAACCCAGCTCGTGGTCGGGTATTTGTGATGAATGCTGAAGAAGACGCCAGGACCCGAACATCGTGACAGATACGTTCTCTTTAAACGACCACTATGCTACTATGCTATTTGATTCTGGTGCCGATTATAGTTTTGTCTCCACTAAATTCATACATCTGTTGAATATGGAACCCGGTAGACTAGGCTTTAGTTACGAAATTGAAATAGCAAGTGGTCAAAAGGTAGAAACAAATGAGATCATTCGCGGGTGTACACTAGAATTAAAAGGTCATACCTTTAGCATCAACTTAATACCATTTGGACACGGAAGTTTCGACGTGATTGTGAGAATGGACTGGTTGTCTAAGAATAAGGCTGAAATAGTGTGTCATGAGAAGATGGTCCGAATACCACTACCTAACGATGAGTTACTCAAAGTCCATGGAGAGAGACTTGAAGAAAACATGAAACATCTCATGAGCATGAAGGTAGACGAACAGAAACTAGAAGATATCCCAGTCGTTCGAGACTTCCCAGAAGTGTTTCCCGACGACCTATCCCGATTACCCCCTACGCGAGAGGTTGAATTTCGGATAGACCTAATTCCTGGAGCAATGCCGGTTGCAAAGTCTCCCTACCGTTTGGCACCTACTGAAATGGAGGAGTTGTCTAATCAACTCAAGGAACTCCAAGACAAAGGTTTCATCCGACCTAGTTCTTCGCCATGGGGAGCACCGGTATTGTTCGTCAAGAAGAAGGATGGTTCATTCAGGATGTACATCGACTATCGAGAACTGAACAAACTAACCATTAAGAACCATTACCCTCTCCCGAGAATTGACGACTTATTTGACCAACTGCAAGGTTCACGGTAATTCTCCAAGATAGATCTCCGTTCCGGCTACCATCAGTTACGATTACACGAAGATGACATTCTAAAAACCGCGTTCAGAACTCGATACGGTCATTTCGAGTTCACGGTTATGCCTTTTGGGCAAACAAATGCGCCTGCGGTCTTCATGGACTTGATGAACCGAGTATGCAGGCCATACCTAGATAAATTTTTCATCATATTTATTGATGACATCTTGATCTATTCCAAGACCAAAGAGGAACATGAAACACATCTGAAGATAATCCTAGAGCTACTCAAGGAGGAAAAGTTGTACGCCAAACTCTCGAAGTGCGAATTCTGGCTACAAGAAGTCCAATTCCTTGGACACGTGGTTGACAAAGATGGTATTCATGTGGATCCTAGCAAGATTGAGGCAGTGAAAAATTGGGAAGCCCCTAAGTCCCCGAAAGAAGTCCGATCATTTTTAGGACTGGCAGGTTACTACTGACGCTTCATTGCGAACTTCTCCAAGATTTCCAAACCACTTACCTCACTGACTCAAAAGAACAAGAAATATGATTGGGGCGAAGCACAGGAGAGTACCTTTCAGACGTTGAAAGATAATCTGTGTAATGCACCAATCCTAGCCCTCCCCGATGGACCCGAAGATTTTGTAGTATACTGTGACGCATCATGTCAAGGCCTTGGGTGCGTGTTAATGCAAAGAGGTAAGGTGATTGCCTATGCCTCTCGACAACTGAAGGTTAATGAGAAGAACTATACCACCCATGATCTGGAGTTAGGCTTTGTAGTATTCGCTCTCAAGATATAGAGACATTACTTATATGGGACGAAAAGTATTATCTATACTGATCACAGGAGTCTCCAACACATCTTCGATCAAAAAGAGTTGAATATGCGCCAGAGGAGATGGATTGAGCTCTTTAGCGATTATGACTGCGAGATTCGCTACCACCCAGGTAAGACGAACTTAGTGGCTGATGCTTTAAGTAGGAAGGAAAGACTCAAGCCTAGGAAAGTGAAAGCCATAAGTATAACTATACAGACGGGTATCAAGGATAAGATACTAGCGGCTCAGAGAGAAGCATCTATGGACATGAATGCACCCATATAGAAGATGCGAGGCTTAGATAAGCAATTGGAGAAAAAGGACGACGGTGGACTGTATTTTGTAGACTAAATTTGGGTACCGTTAACCGGTGATGTGAGAACCCTAATCATGGACGAAGCACATACGATGAGGTACTCCGTTCATCCAGGAGCGGATAAGATGTACTACGACCTTAGAGACTTGTACTGGTGGCCTGAGATGAAGAAGGACATAGCTGTCTACGTTAGCAAGTGTCTGACTTGCTCTAAAGTGAAGGCTGAACATCAAAGACCATCTGGTTTGTTACAGCAACCGGAGATTCCCGAGTGGAAGTGGGAAAGGATAACCATGGACTTCATTACAAAGTTTCCTAGGACTAGTAGTGGACACGATACGATCTGGGTTATCGTAGATAGGTTGACTAAGTCTGCACATTTCTTACCAATCCGAGAAGATTATACGATGGACAAATTGGCTAGACTTTACATCAAGGAGATAGTGGCGAGACATGGTGTGCCTATATCGATCATATCTGATCGTGACAGCCGTTTCACGTCAAACTTTTGGCAATTATTTCAAAGGTCCCTAGGAACACACTTAGAGATGAGTACGGCTTATCACCCACAGACCGATGGTCAAAGCGAGCGTACCATACAGACCTTAGAGGACATGCTCAAGGCGTATGCTATAGACTTCGTTTGTAATTGGGATACCCATCTTTCGTTAGCTAAGTTCTCCTATAACAACAGCTACCATACCAGCATAGATATGGCACCATTCAAAGCACTTTATGGAAGAAAGTGTCGTTCACTTATTGGTTGGGTGAAAGCTGGAGAGAGTCAAATGATAGGACCTGAAATAGTGTTAGAGACCACTGAGAATATCATTCAAATCAAGGATAGACTCATGGTTGCTCAAGACCGTCAAAAGAGCTATGCCGACAACCGACGGAGACCCCTAGAATTTTACGTTGGTGATCATGTGTTACTCAAGGTGTCACCTTGGAAAGGTGTTGTATGATTTGGAAAGAAGGGCAAGTTAGCACCTAGATATGTAGGACCTTTTGAGATCACTGAGAGAATCGGTCCAGTAGCATACCGACTAAGACTACCACAAGAGCTGAGTGGCGTTCATGATACGTTTCACGTGTCGAACCTTAAGAAGTGTCTTGCTGATCAGACCTTACACACACCCTTGTAAGAGATTTAGGTAGATCCTAAGTTACACTTTGTAGAGAAACCCGTTGAGATTTTAGAGCGTGAGATCAAGAAGTTGAAGCGTAGCAAGATACCAATAGTTAAAGTCCGTTGTGACTCAAAGCGTGGACCCGAGTTTACTTGGGAGCGAGAGGATCAGATGAGACTCAAGTACCCACACCTGTTTAACCATAGTACTAGCTGGATTTTGAGGACAAAATTCTAATTAACGGGGGTAGACTATAACAACCGCGAATTTTCCAGGTCCTTACTCAACCTTTAGCTCGAAATGATCCTTTTATTTAGTTTATATGTTCACTTTTATGTGTGTTTGTGAGCTAGACCACACAACGCGAGTCGGCACAAATAAACCTAGTAATACAAAAAAGATTGGGTTTTACTAGATAACACGAACCTAGACATATTTATAGTCAAATTTAACGGAAAAACAATTTTAAAAATATTGGCGCAACTTAGAAAATTCTTCAGTCACTTTTAAGATGTTAAACAAGGTCAAGAACACTTTTGGTGAAAGTTTAGTTAAATTTCATTTATTGTCCTTGTGTTATAATTCGGCCGCCCCCTAGTTTCGAGAAATGGCAGGACAACCCCTCCATGGGGATATAACCCCATCACACCCCTCACTTCATCATTTCCATCAAACTTTAAAACATAAAAACCCTCTCCTCTCCTCTTAACCCTAGCCGTCGCCGGCCAAAGTCAACACCACGCCACCACCGCCGTATTCCATCATACACCGCCACCACTAACACACACCTTGTGACTCCCTTATCACGTTTAACCACTACACGCGCCCAAGAAACCTCACCTCCACCACGTACGCGCCACACCACCACCAAAAACATATATATCCATTTAGATCCGTGAAGAAAAAGGTAAGACCATCGTTTTTCACCTTGTGTGATAATGGTGGGGGTGTAAAACTCGTATATAACGAGTTGTAGTATTAGATTCGAGTGGGTTTGGGTTATAAAACATGTTTTACGGGATAAAAACAATAAATAACGAGTTGGTATCATCATTTTGTTGGGTTTTGTGGTCGAGTCGTGGTGATGCCGTGAGCATAAGCTTACGGCCGTAGCTTGTTGATTATGTTTTTGTGTTTAGTTCGAGTCTGAGCCGTGTGGTTGTGGTAAGTAGCTTATCTTTATTCTTTTTGTTATTGTTCTTGTTGTGGATCGAAGGGTTTGATAAAGCATTGGTGATTGTAGTCGAATTTGGTTATTAGGGTTTTGGATTAAAATTGGTTTTGAAAGGTTTGTAGTTGTGTGGGATTGAGCCGAGAGACCCTAGGGTCCGTTTGGATGAGGAGCCGAGACCTACGGGTCCATTTGGTTTGTTTGGGGTGAGACACGATTCGAAGCCGAGACCGTCGTGGTCTCGGCATGGTGATGATGGTACTATTGTTGTTGTTGAGACTTGAGACTTGGATATTGGATTTGGAATTAGTATACTAGTTAACGCGTCGTAGGTTTAGCGCCGTTAATTATTGGTTGATATTATTGGACATGGGATTTTTATTGTGAGCTTATGAATATACTTGTGATGTTATGAGCCAAGTCGAGTGCCACCGAGACTTTGTAGTCTCGGCATGGTCTCGACAAGCCGAAACAATGAGCATTAGACTTTATTTGGACTTGGATATATTATGGTTGACAAATTGACCCGAGAGTTAATAAAACTCAGACTCGTAACTCGAAACGGGTAATAACTCGAGAAATATTGTTTATAACTAGTAATGGAATGTTGATAATAATGACTAGATACGGGGAATATTAATTAACAAAACTTGTTTTGTTATTTAATATTTGACGGGAACTTTTTAATTAAAACAAGACGTTGTAGATGGAAAGTTTGAAATAAATAAGATTTATTAAATGTTTCGAGGACACGTTTATCGAGACACATTACCTTATTATTATAATATTGGGATTATATATATTGTTTGGATCATATTAGAAGTTACGGATCGGTTAACATTAATATAGCCGACCGATACGGTTATCGGACTTATTGAACTGACGAGCCCAATAAGAGCCCGACAAGTGTGTCGAAGGACTTTATTAGTGAAAGACTTATCCTTATGACTTACCTTTTTATCACTTGGTTCTTGTTTGGTTGTTGTGAGTTTTAGTAGTAGAGTTTGTTTGGGATATTGCAACAACTTGGCGTATTCGTTATTGGGATATTGTTTCATGAGTCATGTTCGTTTTGGTCATTTGTTTTGGCGTGTGTACACTTGAGTCAACGTTATGTCACCACTTCACCCACGATGATACCAAACACTAGTAAATGGATTTAACAAAGATATTTTGGAATTTAAAGTGGAATATACTTGGGAATAGTAACTTTTGGAAACCGTTATACTTTTGGATATACGTTAAGATAAGTTTATTATTAATAGGTTATGCCGAGTCCGTCGCGTTGTGATACGAGTTGTTGTTGTGCCGTACTACTCGTGTTTGTGCTGCATTG
Source organism: Artemisia tridentata subsp. tridentata (assembly GCA_021014915.2). Lineage (NCBI taxonomy): Eukaryota > Viridiplantae > Streptophyta > Magnoliopsida > Asterales > Asteraceae > Artemisia > Artemisia tridentata. Next base: position 225,168,433 of record CP139509.1, read on the forward strand.
TTCTTTGCTTTTGAGTTGAGTCCTCGTAGCCCCACTTTTTAACTTGTTTTACCTTGGGGTGGAATGGTACTTAATGCTTTTGAATGTTTTCATGCTGTGATCTACTGTTTTCATGATTTTGGACAGTATGTGTGTTTTGATTGCAGTATGTGCCTTACTGTGTGAATTCAAATTGTGTGACTTGGCTTGAACGTGCGCAACTATTTAGTGTTGCATTGTTAGTATAATTTTGGGAAGTGGCACCTAGTATATCATTTTGGGAAGTGGCACCTAGTACATCATTTGGGAAGTGGCACCCAGACTATGTGTGTACCAATTATGCGTGTTTGCAGTCTGAGATAGTTTGCGATCTTTACTATATGCTCACATTTGTATATCTTGCTCACTGTTGTCCTACACTTCATTATTCACATCTTCGTGGTTTAACTTGTAAATCTACGAGCTCACCAACTTTATGTTGACATTTTCGAGTATCCATTTTCAGGTGCTAAGACTGAAGTTGCACTAGAAGGTTAAGTATTTTCCTGGCTTAGCAAGACTTAAGACAAGACCCTCCCAGTTCGTATCTCGTGGAGCTGTATTTTGATATTTCCTAGTAATGTTGTTTAACTTTGAGACTTATGTTTATTTTGGATCTTTGTACTTATCCCGGTTATGGGAATTTGCGACTATTATCTGTCTTATGTTATGCATTTAGTATTTCTCTATTTTGACACCTTGTGTTCTTGACTATGAAGTCATACCCTGTAAATGCCATTCCGTTGCTCCATTTTTGGGGTGTGACATAATGTCCAGAAAAGTAAGCTTTTGGGTGTTGGGGTTTATCACGAGGAGTCTTCTGAGTTGGCATCCGTTTTGGGATGTGGGGTGTCCATGCGTCCTTTTACTTATCTGGGTGTTCTTGTTGGTTGTAACATGTCTCATATAGCTAACTGGAAGGGTGTTTTGGATAAGTTTAAGCATAAACTATCCACGTGGAATTCCCGCACTCTATATGTAGGTGGGAGATTGGCTCTTATTAAGGCGGTTCTCGGGAATTTACCGACCTACTATATGTCGCTTTATAAAGTTCCGGTTGCTGTTGAAAAAAATTAGAGTCCATGCACAATAATTTTTTCATTGGAGGTGATTTAGAAGATAGGAAAATGAAATGGGTTTCTTGAAAAAAATGCTTGGCAAGTAAAGAGCTTGGCGGGTTAGGTGTTGGTAGTATTTATTCTTTGAACAGAGCTCTTCTGTTCGAATGGATTTGGAGATTTAGGGTGAGTTCTGATGATCTTTGGATAGAGGTTATTAAGAATATCTATGGGATTACTGGTCGTATAGGAGAAGCGTCGTCCCTCAGTTCTGCCTCTAGTCCTTGGATTGCGATTTTGAAGGGCACCAACAACTTGTGGAGAAAGGCGTTGATCTTCTTTCCTTGTGTAAACGAAAGGTTGGGGATGGATCTTCGATTTCCTCTTGGGACGATGATTGGTGCGGTGATAGGCCTTTAAAATTGCAATTCCCTAGGGATTACGCTTTGGATGATGCCAAATCGTGTACCATTGCGGAGCGTGTGTGTCTCATGGACCGGTTCTCGGCTTTCAGAAGGCCTCTGAGAGGAGGTGATGAGCTTCTTCAGTACACGGCATTGAGAGCTTGTACAGCCCAGGTTACTCTCACATCTCAAAAGGATGGTTGGATTTGGTCCCATGGTGTCTCGGTTGGTTATTCGGTTGCTTCAGCTCGTTGTTTTATAGATGCTGTGATTTTGGATGTTGATTATGTGGCCACTAGATGGAATCGTTTAGTTCCTGCTAAAGTTCATGTTTTCTTTTGGAGATTGAAGCTGAACAAGATTCCTACTAGAGTCAACCTGTATAGGAGAGGTATTGATATAGGCTCGGTTTTGTGTCCAGTTTGTGGTCGTAATGTTGAGACTGTTAATCATCTTGTCTTCTCCTGTGAGATGGCTATGGATCTTTAGGGTTTAGTAGCTTGCTAGTGGGAGCTAGATCTTCCTGTTATGTCTTCTATTTTGGAGTGGGTCGCTTGGATTTATAGTGCTAGGCTGCCAAGCAAAGTTAGGAATTGCTTGGATGTTGTAGGGCTTACGCTGATGTGGTCGATTTGGTGTTTCTGGAATAGATTATTGTTTAGTTTCACCAACCCTGTCAAGGCGGTTCTCTGGGATTTCATACAGTCTCAGTCTTTTCTTTGGATTAGTGCTAGAAATCCTAAATTTCATGTTTTCTGGAGTAATCGGGTGCAAAATCCTAGATTAACTGTAAACGTTATGTAATTTTCTATATATATATATATATATATATATATATATATATATATATACATATATAGACACACACATTGTCGCCGTTCAAAAAAATAATACAATAATGGGCTTAATATACAAAAACAGGCTTAATATACAACAATGTTACTCAACTTTTCAAACAAATTCAATAATCATTATATCTTTGGTTCTTTGGACAATTAAAGTATGCCTAATTATACGAATTTAAATTTAGGTATATTTAAAGCACTTGAAGCTTTTTCAAACTGAAAGTCTTAAAATATTAAGCCAACACACTTACTCACCATAAATAAATGCAAATTTTAATAAATATAACTATATAATATCATTAGTTACAACACTTTAACGCACTTTTTGTAAAAAAAAATTAAAATAAAATGTAATTTAATATAGGAAAAAAATTGTTTATTACTATAACTACCACTTGACTTTTCAACTATTCTAATAAATGTTAAATTTAAAATACCACTAAAACAAAAAATACATGTTATTATACATATTGTACAAACTAATAACACACACAAAGCTCCATACAATCTATATGCAAACAAGTTAATGGTACATATGGTTTTAAAAACCGGATCGGATCAACGAGTTCAACCAGTTTAACCAAGAACAGTAGTTGCCACTGGTTCGGCTAGCCAATAAAACCCGTTCGAAATCGAACATGAGAAGACCGTTAGAACAGGTAAAAACGGGCGATTCTGGCCGGACCGGGATCATTTTCTTCTAGTTTTTCTCAGGTTAATCAGCTTGTCATTGTTATTTTGTTGATGTCTGGACATTAATCACAGGATACCTGACGCCACAACGCAGCTAATGCCGTTTTTTAGCATGAAAACTAAAAAAAAAATGGTACTTTAAAGCATATAGTGTAAGAGACTAGTCGTTTTAGAATTATTACAAACGCTTTATCAAATTTCTCTTTAACTAATACTAGATATTAGGACCGGTCATCCGATCACCTATTTAACCAAACCTCGCCCATGAGATGTCTCGTATAGTAGTCACGGCTATTAGCTAGCATGCCTTTTATTAAACAAAAATTAGGAAATATTGGATACTTTTTGTAGCTCATTTGGGGTCCTAGTTGGCCTTTGTCAGGCTTGCGCGCGACCAATTATAATTTGCTCCACCTTTAACTAAAATTATCATTATTAAGAAGTTATGGATTTCAAGTCAATATATGACTTCTAAGTATAGAAGTCATAAAAACAAGAAGCACATCGATATAATGCGTTGATGTCTAATTGGTGTTAATGAAAAGCATGACTTGTAAGTAAAATCATCATCACCCAGATAGTTAGTATAAAATAAAATAACATTTTTTTTTCGATATCAAGTAAGAGAAGCATGGCTTAGTGAATAAGGTGCGTGACTTCTAATATGATCATGAGTTTGGGTCACACTAATGTGTCTATAATTCGTTTTCCAAATCCAAATTTCATTAATGCTGGCAATGTCATAGATTTGTTCAGAAAAAAGGGCCCTGTCCTAATTGGCAACGTACATACATAGAGTGTTGATATATAGACCTAAAACTAAAACCTACTAATAGACCTAATCCATTCATTTCATGACAAGTGTCATACACTTATTCTCTCTCATCATTTTTCACCAATCAATTTGTCAAATGAACCAATCACATCTTTAGATCTACATTTAGGTTTTAGTTTTAGGCATACAATTCATTTTCCAATCTATAATATTATTTGTGAAAGTGTTTTTGTTTATAAGAGAAAAAAAAGGTCCTGTCCTAATTGGCAACGTACATATGTGTTTTTGTTTTCTTGGTCCCCTACATAAATTGTGGTAAGTTGACAATATTATTTGTGAAAGTTTCTGGTATGAATCAAGGCTGTCAAGATTGCGATCCCGCGTGGGATTGTTTTTTTCTTTGAAAGATCGAGATCGTAGGATCGGATCGCGATCCTACGATCCTACCAATTTGTCATTGTTTGTAAACAAATGATAAACGAGTCAAAGTGTTTTACATTTCTACTCAACCTCAAAGATAAATTAATATAATATCCTCTTGAAAATGACAAAGTTCAAATTTCAAACACCAAAGTAATAGTAAAACACAAAAAAATCAAGTTTCAATTGTTACATTAACGATTTAGCGGAATAATAATACATAACATACGTCCTAAATGTCTCAAAACATACGAGCCATCTACATGATTTCAAGGAAACAAACGTTTCATTAGTGGCATTCCAAAACATACCCTTTGATTAGTTTATAATCACAAAGAAGTAAAGTAAATTGAATTATTGAACACTTTTAGACTATAATCTATTTAGAAAAGTAGAAAACTAGGTATAAACTATAATTTATTTAGAAAATGAAAGAATAGTGGTTTACTTATTAGACATTAGTAAAACACACTTTTTGGCTTAAGCAAGTGAGAAGGACTTAAAAGACAGAAAAAGTAAAAAAAAAAAAAAAACAAAAAAAAAAAAAAAAAAAAAAAAGGAAAAAAAAACACAAAAAAGAAAAAGAAAAAAAAAGAACTCGGATCACGTGACGATCTTACGATCTTACGTGCGATCCTACAATCTTACTTACGATCCTACCACATATGCGATCCTACCACGATCCTACACGGTTTTAGCTAGTGAACACGTAAACTCGTACGATCCTACGAATTTACACGCGATCTTAACAGCCTTGGTATGAACGGTTTGAAAATCGTTTTTTGCTCGCCATTCATTTGCTTGACACGTGTAAATGGCAAGCAAAATATTTTGCTAGCCATCTATTTTGCTCGCAGTCACCTCTTGATGGGTTCTTTTTTGTGATGTAAATCACTTTTGCATGGGAGAGCAATAGCATTCATGCATTGGATTTGTACATCGCTTATTTTTTGTTAGTGTCTTTTCTTGAAAAAACAAAGCTTATTGTTGAAGTGCATTCTTTTATTCTTTCTTGAACACTTTTTGGGTGACTCTTTGATGGAGTTAAACCTTGTACGTTGGAAGTCTGTTTGGATTTCTTTAGTTGTTAAAAGTGGCGAGCAAATGAAGTAGCAAGCAAACAATTTTGCTCGGCATGTTTCATTTTTTTTGCTTCTTAAATAAACATTCGATCTTTATTATGATACGTATAAAGTAGCGAGCAAATGAGTTTGGCGGACACCATATAGAGATGTGAAAAATATGTAAAGATCAATAAATGGTTTTTGGAGGTCGCGGTTGATCAAAATACATGATTATTCTAGAGAGAAAAAGTAGAAAGAGAAAGGTGAAGAAACACTTAGGTGTTGTTTGTTTGTTAAGAGGCTCTGAATCTGATTCGCACATTTGAATCTGAATCTGATCCGTAAATGTCTGAATCTGAATCACATAAGACCGTTTGTTTTTACTACACAAACACAAATATAAAACCCAGTAACCACTCAAGTCATCTATCATCAAAAAAAACCTTACCACTACCAAATCCAAATCCATCTATCATCAAAAAAAAAAAAAAAAACTCTCAATCATCATCAGCAACCAAATCCATCTATCATAAATAAATAAATAAATAAATAAATAAATAAATAAAAAAAAAAAAAAAAAACTCTCAATCATCATCAGCAAACGAGAACAACACAAATCGATATATCTATCAAAAAAAGCTCTCAATCGATCTATCTATAAAAAAAAAAGCTCTCAATCATCATCAGCAACCAAATCGATCTATCTATCATCCAAATCGATCTATCATCAGCAACCCACATCCAAAAAAATCAGGGGTGTTTTGAAGATAAGGGGGATGCAACGATGCAAAGTTCTTTTGTTTTGTTTGTAGAAGAAGCAGATGATGCAGATGATGCAAAGTTCTTTTTCTTTTTGTGAGTTTGTGGAAGAAGCAGATGATGCAAAGTTCTTTTGTTTTTTTAAGGTTCAGAGGCATTAAGACTGCCATTTCATGTCTGGTCCAGTTAGATCTTATTGCCTTTGACCGCGTCTGAACGGAAAAGAAAAAACAAACGGTCTGAACGCCCAAAATATCTGACCGATTAAGAGGTTTGGCTCGTTAAGAGGCATTAAGAGGCTGTTAAGACATTTATAAAAAAAAACAAACACCACCTTAGTATGTTAGATTAAAATGAATAAAAGAATACAAAGCTTTCCCACACCCTTCATGGAGAGTCATGAGGGGTATTTATAGGCCTTTTTCCTTACATGTTTGCCATTTAAACATAAGTAGTCCCTGCGTGTACTACTTATTATAAATCTAGTCCAATTCACTTGAGTGACGATATCTTTATAAAAAAGCGAGTCTAACAATCTCCCTCCAAGATATCGTCACACGTGAATTGTTACAATGAGACCTATAAAAAAAGTAAATTACAACAATAATAAACTTTGACGTTGTTGAAGTGCAGAGTCTCTGTAGTCTAGATCTTGAGGCAGACTTGAAGTTCACTATTCCGAAGATCGCGGCATCGATCTTTGGTGCTGACGGCACTCATCCTTGTAGCTCTGAACTTCAACTGTAATGGTACTCTAGTTAGGTTGTTACTCCCTCCTAACTAGTGAGCCTTTTTTCATTTCTCTGCTTCCTCCTGAACCGACAACTCTCTTTAGTCTTCAAATACGCAGCGGAGACTGTAGATACTAAAGGAAGCACAATGGTTGTCGTTCGGGAGCATCATAACAACATATCTCACAAAGTATTTGCATCCAAGTTGGTAATAAGCCTCAATGTACCCATAAACCAAAAGACGAGACATTGCTTTTTCCTTCGTGCACTTCTCCCTCCTGATGGTTGCGAGTCATCGGAAACATCATAAACTTGTGCACATGCCATAGATTACCTTTTACTTGATGCAATATTAAAGCCATAACAGCCTGTCGAAGCATAATTTCGTGAGAATATGTTAAAACTATGACTCTCTTTTTCTACAATCTCATCTCTTTTCTTCAACCTATAAGCGACCTCACCAAAATCCAACCAGCTAGTAAATGACCATTGTATGGAGACAACCCAATATAACCAATATGAGAATGAAGTAAACACCCCATAGATATGTGACTTAATCTTGTACGAACGTGTGACTAAGAACCTATACTGAGCACTACAACGTAACTCCTTAAAGCATAGGTCGTTTCATATACCCATCCAACCTTCCTTAACTGTATATGAACCTCTCTCGAATTATTCACATCTTTGTGTGACACTGAGTACTACAATGTATCTCCTTTAAGTGATAGTTAACTAGGCCTTCGTCCATCCACCCCTTGACCTATGAAAACTAGATAAACCAAGACTTAATCACTACACCCATGAGTGCCCAAACAAGTATATCTGAAAGTCATGCATCCATCCAACCTCTAGACTATAAGATGAATAAGTAAACATGCCCATAAAATGAACTTTAAACCCAGATAAGCAATATCGTATAAAAACTCCGTAGTCACAAAAAATCCGATACTAGCCGTTGTCATTTGATTGTGATTCTTGATCAGGATCTTTTAAGCTATACGTGGTTGTTTTGAGGGTGTAGACCAATAATATTATCTGTGATTTTGGTGTGATGAGAGAGTTTGAAATACATCATAAAATGCAATTCTAAGGATACGAGAAAATTTTGAGTTTTAAAAAAATTTTACGCCAAAATTCACCGTAAAAATTCGAATTTTGACCTAAAAATTTGAATTTTAGGCCAAAATTTTCACCGTTACACCAAAATTTGAATTTAGCGTAAAAATTGACCGTTTAGTCACTCCTCAAAATTAAATTTTACTCAAATTTTCCCGCCAAAAAACTTTTTTTTTTTTTTTTTTTTTTTTTTTGAGAAACTCGGAAATTAGTGAGAAACTCAGTATCTTCCAACTTTCCAAACTCGGAAAATGTTGAGAAACTCGGTAAATCTCACAAAATTTCAAACTCGGAAACTTTTGAGAAACTCGGTAGAATCACAAGAAACTCGGTAACTTCAATAGAAACTCGGAAGTTTTTTCAGAAGCTCGAAAGTTTTGAGAAAGTCGATAGTTTTTGAGAAAGTCAACAGATTCTGAGAAACTCGAGAGTTTTGAGAAACTCGAAAGATTCTAGCCAGAGAACTTCAGACTCGAAATAATATGACAAAAACTCGAAAATTACCAAACTCGGTAACTAATGAAACTCGGTAACACACTGATGAACAGTAACGAAACATAAAAACACACCACAAATCACATTTTTTCACCTCAAAACCCCACGATTCGCCCCTGGTTAGCTCTGATGCCAATTGTAAAGATCAATAAATGGTTTCTAGAGGTCGCGGTTGATCAAAATACATGATTATTCTAGAGAGACAAATGTGAAGAAACACTTAGTATGTTAGATTAAAATGAATGAAAGAATACAAAGCTTTCCCACACCCCTCATGGAGAGTCATGAGAGGTATTTATAGGCCCTTTTCCTTATATGTATGTCATTTAAATATAAGTAGTCCCTGCGTGTACTACTTATTATAAATCTAGTCCAATTCACTTAAATGACAATATCTTTATAAAAAAGCGAGTCTAACAAAATAATATATATTTTGTTTGGTATATATACAGGAGTAGACTTTGGTAATAAATTTATATTATTTCCCTATTTTTTCATATTTAATTAATAGTACTGTTGGTTGATCTGTGTAGGAATTTTCTTAATCTGAATGTTCCATATATATCCCGTACCTTAATGAATCCTATGTACTTATTGAAAGTAATTACTAATTACTACTAGCTTCCAGGCCCGGCCGATGGCCGGATTGTTTTAAGAATTTTTTTAAAGAAAATAAATATAGTACAAATGGATATATAATACATATTTGTACTTATTAGAATAAGAAAAATAAGTGTGTTGTTAATCAGTTGTACTTTAAGATAGTTAAAAATATGATTGACCATATGATGAATAGGCATAAAAAAAATGCATATAAACACTATATTGATTAAAGAAAACCATTTGTCATTTGATATAAAAAATAAGATAAATGTTTGACATAGAGCATATACTGCTAAAACAATAAGTATGCACTTATAAGCGTTGAAGAACTTCTTTATATACAACGTTTGTTGTATAATTGCAGTACTTTCCATCATTGTCGCAGCATAGCACCTTCAATCCCTTCTTGTTTTTAACTCTTGATACGGCTATATAAAGCTGTCCATGTGAGAAAACAGGTCGTTCTAAATAGAGACCTACTTTAGATAACGTTTTCCCTTGACTTTTGTTAATGGTCATGGCAAAACAAACAGATAAGGGAAACTGTCTCCTATTTAGTTGAAACGGCATCTTCTTATCTGATGGACTAATCACCATCCGCGGTATTGCAACAACTGTCCCTATTTGGCCTCCAGATATAATCTTGGCCTCGATGTTATTGATTCCCATTCTGACAACTTGTAACCTGGTACCATTACAGAGTCCTCCTCTTTGATCAATGTTGCGCAAACACATTACCGGCGCACCAACCTTCAATACTAACTTATGATGAGGAATACCTGACAGTGTTATTGAATTAAGAAATGTAAATGCTTGGATATGCATAATTAAAACAATAACTAAAATTATAAACGTTGAACGACTTATTTATAATGAGGAATACCTGACATTTTAATTGAATTAAGAAATTCAGTTGTGTATAGCGACTCATTGTAGTTGAAATCTGTATCAACATCTGTAACCGTATCGGAACTATAACATACCTTTTCTGGACCAGGAAGCATTGACATCATCCTATCATTTATTTTGTCAACCTCTTGATGTGTTGGTGCTAGAATAGCTCTCTCCTGAAAGTATGTCGGATCCCATTTGTTTTTTTGCCAATTATCGTAACTTTCTTGTATGACTGCTCCAACGTGATCATCAGAATCAGAAATTAGCATATCTTCTGGAAATTTAACATCAGCATGACCATCATTTTTCCCACCTACTTTTCCTTCACCAATTTCGAGAATCCAGTCGGCAAATTCAGTTATTTCTTCCGCGTCAGCCGGATCGCAACCAACCCTTAGCCTCATGTTCTTTGTTAGTTTTAGAACGGTGCAATGTTTCCATAAATAAGACATGTTTAGTGATGCATGTACAACGTCCTGCCTAGTCCCATTAGGTATAACAGGTAGAATTTGCCTAAAGTCCCCACCAAAAACCACCACTTTACCGCCAAAAACAGAATCATTGTCGCCAGTAACATCCCTTAGTGTTCTATCAAAAGCTTCAAACGCAAGTCTATTAATCATTGGAGCTTCGTCCCATATTATTAACTTGGTTTTGCGTATCAAATCTGCAAGGTCGCTATCTCCTGTTATTGAACACATAGAATCCTCGACAATATTTATAGGTATGGCAAACCGAGAATGAGCTGTTCTCCCACCATCAAGCAAAAGGGATGCAATACCACTGGATGCAACGTTTAAAACAATTTGGCCTTTTGACCTTATAGCAGCTGTCAATGTCTTGTACAAAAAAGTCTTACCGGTACCTCCATAACCATAAACGAAAAACATACCTCCTTTATTTTTGTTGCAAGCAGCGATAATGGTTTCATACACGCCTTTCTGTTCATTAGTCAAACTTGCATGGAGTTTTTCATGTTGGATTATTAAATCTGGTATTTTATAATCCAATTCATCGTAAATCAAGCGGTTGTAGCCATCCAATGTAAACTCAGATGAAGGATAAGGCATGTTGACGATATACTTGAGACTTCTGGAACTGCTAAGTAACTTATCCTCGATATATGCTAAACATATATTATACCGCTGTTCATCTGTTAATTGAAGATCTCTAAAAAGATAATAAATTTTATTTTAGTTTAATTAGATTGTTATACAAAAATGAAATATATGTTACATGAAAAGTAATTTGATTTAATGCCTGGATGGTTTCTTTTTTTTCTTTCTTTTTGTTCCACATCTTCGGCTAAAAGCTTCCATGTTTTCTCCCAAACAACTTCAGGCCTCGACATACTATCGGAGATTATTAACCTTACAAAATAGTCCCGCAAGTAATCACCCATTCCCCACTGACTTGCTTCAATAATTCCTTCAATATACTCCTTGTCGTCATCAAGCAAACCACGTGCGAAGCAAGCTTCTTTGCATGTAGGATATACTATATCGTCAACCTTTCTCAAGTCTTCCCACTCTTGAGCACCTCTAACATGGTTTAATAACCTCCGTAGATAAAAAAGCTCACCCCAAGAAGGAGGAACTGATGTATTCTTCCAATGGTTTTGCCTGTGTAAGATATATAAATTTCTAATTACTCGTTGTTTCATAAAAATCATTAAATGTTAATAATAACGATACATAAAGAAAAAGAATAAGATTTTGAAAAATATATAGCTAACCTTGTTTTCTTTTAGTCCATTTTTTGGTGGATTTATTCCAAACATAATGTTTTGGGAATTCAACGTACAACAATTTGCGCGCTTCCGTATCTGTCTTATTAGTTTCCATCCATTCCAAAAACTTTGAAGTATTAGATGAAGCCTTTTTCAAGTTGATAATCGATGCTTTCAGTAGGATCGAATATGACAGACTGCTGATTCGGTAGATGAAATGGTAAACGTTCGACTGCGGGACTACGATGGTGTATATCAAATTTGAAGATCCTCCATGCAGCCTCACATGATGACAAATAACGGCAATCATAATAATCTTCAATCTCATCTTTTTCTTCATCATCCATAGCAACTGTTACTCTGTCCGGACCCTTGTTAATGTACTTGAAAAGGTATTTGATAGATCCGAATTGGTTGCACCATTCTACGTTGATATGAGCTTGGTACCTAATATATATATAAAAAAATTTGACAACAGTACAAATTTAAATAATCGGCATAATAAGAATGCTTAATTAACGACTAAAATTTGATACTACCTTTTTAATAACGTAGGGTTGTATGGAACGACGAAACCACCGTCAAGGTCAGCACCTTGCTTTCTAACGGTTCTTCCATTGTCGCTTCTTTTGTATATAGCATACCCACTTTCATCAATGAAAGTGTTTTCATTAAACTTTTTTGGAAAATTCTTAGAACACTTATTGTCGACCATGCAAGGGCAGTTTCTGTGTTCAGGTCCACATGGGCCGTGCATCATAAATTCTTTTACCAATTGGTGTAGCTCGGGGTCTGAATCTTTATCCGGTATTTCAGCTGAAATACACCTGTCTATGTCAGCGGGAAACCTCAACTTATCTTCCGTTTCCAACCATACACAAAATGACAGTGAGGCAGACCTCGCTTCTGGAACTCGATAGTGTATACTTCTGAGAATAGAGGAATAAAGTTGAAAAAAAATATATAATTAATATGATGTACTATAAAAAAAGAAGAGAATAGTTTGTTTGAGTATACAAAAGCAGTTTGTAATTTACCTGCTTTAACACGGCCAAAAATACATTTCTCCTTTATGTCTTTTATCAGTTGATCAAGCTTCATTTTAAAAACTCTTGAAGTAATGTCTGGCCGATCTTCTGATTTCAAACCCTTTCTTTTTAGGTACCTTGTAATTTCGGGCCACTTTGGATTACAGGTAAATGTGATAAACAAATCCGGATATCCGTAATTTTTGCACATAGCCATAGCATCCAAGTAATTTTGTAACATGTAACGCGGGCTACCTGTAAAGGATGAAGGTAATACTACTTTAGTTTCGCGTTTTTTTTGTTCCGGGTTGGCTGCTTGTGCAGCTTTGGCTAATCTGTCATAAGTATCACATCTTAATTCGGAATTCTCTCTACGCACATATGACAGCCTTTCAGCCTCAACCATGGTATAACCGTCAACCAAAAACTGCTGAAATAATCGTTTTCCATTTAGAATTGTTGAGAAAACGTTTGGGCGGTCTTGAATACGGTGAGCAAACCATTCACGCATGGTGACATATTTTTTTTTGTCGTCTGGTGTTTGATCAGTGATACCTTCGTGGTAAATGTCAGTCCTATACCCATCTTCTGCGTACGGGAACAATAACGGATACTGTAAAGGAAGATATGAGACATGCAGTTCGGTAATTTTTTTCAACTTCCCATTGATTTTGTTAACAGTGATGTCTCTTTCTGTGGGCATTGAATCAAAATCACCGATTATAAGTGCAGCAACTTCATTAGCAGTTGGCAGGTTATGTTTTCTACCATCTTTGTCACGCCTACCTATGAGTCTGATCTTAACGTTATCTTCACCATTAGCCATTAAATTTCCAGCCATTCTATACTTCTGAACCAAAGGATTATCTTTATCAAGCATGTTTTTTAATTCTTTAGTTAGTTGAGGGTCTATGTGTTTTTTTGAGGATGATGATGCGTCGTCTGTTGAAGAACTACAAATGTTAAAGAATTTAAATTAGTAATTGCAATATAAACAGCAATTTAAGGGAAAAAATAAGGAATACTAAATTTTACCTAACAGCGGTAATGCGGTTTTGTAACTCATTTGGTGGATCATAAATGTATAGCTGTCCAAACTTAGGTGACTCTCCAGCTTTGGGTAACATATCTCCAATTACATGGTTATTTTTTCCTTTAATTCTAAAACAATACGGAGCACGTCCACTATTAACAGTCTTATCTTGTTGGCCAGACATCCATGTAAAGGCAAACATAGAATTATAGCGACGAATGTCCTCCATAAATGATTTGCTTTTTGAGTTTTCTCCTTTCAAGAGTCCCATTAGCAAAGGTGGGGGATTCTTAAGTTTAACAGGTAGTTGTATTTTCCCTCTTTTACAACAAAGTGAATATCCATCATTGTTGTTTGGATTAGAAGATCCTACCTTACTTTCGGCAAGCCACAACAATGCACCACATTTTATGCATTGCTTTGTTTGATCTCCATGGTCAAAATACTCTAATTAAAGATAACCAATACTTTCGTTATAATTTTTGAAGGTAATAAATAATATGGAAAAAATGTTATTACTTTTTTAAATGATAAATACCTTTGGATATGCCTTCGATACGATCCATATAGCCATATTCATCTTCAGGATCTTCTTCTGACATCTCGAATGAAGGTATATCTGCAAGTGATTTGCCTGTTTGTACGGAATTACTTTCTGAAGTATTATCAACATTACAATCGGTTTGACAATTCGTCTGTATAGTTGCAGGACTGCCTGTAACAAATATATGTAAACTGATTCACATTTTGTTGTATACATTAGGAATTAGTTTATCAATAGTTATTTTGTTTTTTTCCTTAATATCTAAAATATATGGTTGATTATAGCTTACCAATGTGAAAGTGTACAGGAGAACTGTTTCTGAACCTTGATGGTGGCTTAATCTTAGTAGCGTTGCCTAAAATATGTAAGGTAATACAATTAAATAACCTTTAAAGACGAATAATCACAAGAATAATAAATTTGTAAACAAACTTACTGGTAGAAGTGCTACACATAGGCCGTAAGGCATGTGTTATATCAGGAGTACACAAATCGGGAGACGAAGAACCAATACCAATGTTGATAGGTGTGTTTAGAGTATTTGGTGAAGGTTGAAATGTCTCTTGATTTTGTACAGGCTCATTTTCTTAAAAGACATATTAAAAAATATATCTACTTATATATAAATATTACAATAATCATAATAATATAAAAATAAATTTACAACAATTGTCTTACAATTTGGTTGAGGTGTTTTGCGAGGTCTACCTCTTCCTCTAACTGTTGTTTGTTGAACTGGAGTTTTCGCGGGTCGTCCACGTTTAGGTATAGCTGGTGAGACATTTAGATATAATTCGCCAAGGTGCATGTTATCTGTTGTTTGATTTAACAATGGACCAAGAGAACTTTGATTGCCTATGTTTTGATTTGTGGAAGAAAATGTATCTTCAAAAGATAAACACATTTTATAGATATAAGATACTTTCTGGCATACAAATGTATTAAAAATTTCAAGAAAGAGTGTTATGTGTGAACATTACTTGATGTGATGTCGGAAAGAGGACTTCTTTGAGTATTTGCATCGCAAATGATATTTGAGGCAGTTGAAGATGTCCCTACTTGAGTATTAATGATTAGAGAACTTTTTTGTATGGTTGTTCTTTGTCTTGTTTTTTTGGGGACAATGGGTGAATTAAGAGGAATTTTACGGGGACGTCCAGGTGCCATTTTTGGTGTTGGTATGTTTCCGGATTCTGGGACAATATTGTCATTAGGTTGTTGATGTAATATATATTTTTATTTTTGAGTCCAAAGAAATTGTAACGAATACAATTCCCCCGAGTCGTTCTCCCAACGAAGGTTTGACGGCGAATAAGTCGAATCGGTGTGTGAAAATGTGAAGTGAATAAGTGAACGTGAAAGATTATTTTTTTAGTATTGATTACACTAAAATAAGGAAAATTAAAAGCAATCTACGCTATTAAAATAAATGCACACAAAAAGAAATCAAATAAATGCAAATCCCGGGCTAATCCCGAGATTTATAAAACTAATAGTGAAATTATAAAGCTAAAATGCAAAGATTAAAAGCTAAGGGACTAAAACTGCAATTAAATAAAACTAATTTTTAAAGAAATAAAAAAAAATAAAAAATAAAAGTTTAATAAAAATTAAGGGACTGAAAAAGTAATTTTTGAAACTTATATTTAAACTAAAACTTTTAAAACAAAGACAAGGACTTAAACTGTAATTTCTGAAACTTTAATAAAACTGAAAACGATTTGAAATAAAGACAAGGACTAAACTCGTTAAAACTAAAACTCAAGGACTGAATTGAAAAAACTTAAAAACTAAAAACGTTTTACACTAAAAAAAACACACCCAGGTTCGAATCCTGGTAACTACAAATTAGCTAAACTTATTTTTTTTATTTTTCTTCTTTCGACATTCAACTATCAATTAACAACACTAATTTTTAGAAAAGAGAAGAATTAAAATAAGCTTGAAATAAGCTGACAAACAGCTTATATACAAAACAGTTAAGCTATGCACATTTTTATGAAACAGACCAAACTAGCTGCAAAGAAGACTCAATTAAGCTATCAAAAAAAACTACTAAAAGCAATCCAAAAGCTGAAACCGTTAATCAGCTAGCTTGTCTAGCTTTTGCCCCAAAAATATCTCAAATAACTCAAATAGATTGCTGGGAAAAAGCTTATGAACCGTGGCTTGTGACTTATGGTGCAGGGGAGCACTTATGCAAACTAGCTATTTCGAGCTTATTTTTAGACAAGCTAATAAGTTCCAAAATGAAATTTTCTTTTTGATCTAACTCCACAAGCTAGCAAACTCCTCAGAAAACTCACCCAAACTTATTTTCAATTTCTAATGAATCCTCTAATTGATCCAAAAGTCTAAGCTATTTCTGCTCTAGCTGATTTTTTTGACTTTTTGATTTCTTTTAAAACTTTGACTAAAGCTAAATTTGATTGATCTAAACTAACTTATTATGCAATATTAAACTATGATGATCCTAGATTATTCTAACTAACATTGATACGCTCCTATGATCGAAATTATGCCTACTGATTCACTAATCTGCAGCAGTGAACTAATATTAAATCTAGTTTTGACTTCTGTTATTTAAACTACTAATATAAAGCTTACTTTAGACTAATATTAACCTAAGTGAGCTATATGAACTGATGTTACCACTAATTCGAGCCTACAACTCCTTAATGCTCACTGATCCAAACACCCTATAAATGTCCTCTATGAAACTGTTTTGGAGTAGCAGTTAGAATCAGGTCAAAGCTCCATCATATAAACTGAATTTATGATCAAATAACCTAAATTAAGCTCAATAACAAGTTCACAAACCACTAAAATTCACAGATGTTCAGTTGCAAATTCGAAGCAGTATCAAACTATTGATATCAAACTAAATTCAAACTAATGTAGATGGATTAAACTACTGAGATCAAGTAATAAGAGGAACATATAAGCAACAATTAACAGATAAACAGTAACAAAAACAAATCTACACTACTCTAAACTACTGATGCAGAATCGAATTAAAGCGAAAAGTTAGAACTTACAAGGAACTTTCCCTCAGCTAAACAGAGGGTTTACTTGAACCTAGCCTATCTTTAGATAGGCCAACTGCTTCCTTTTCTCAGTTTGGACTACCAAATTTAACCAGAATTCATGATCATCACCATACGTTGACTTTTGTTGACCGAATTGATGAAGTTTGAAAGTGACTGAGTTAAACCTTACACAAGCTCACTAAAGCTATGGACAGCTAAAATGAACCTTATCAAACTTAAATCAAACTTATTGAAACCTGTTTTTGAAATTTGAAAAACATTTTTATTATTTTTATGTATTTTCTGATTTTTTTTTAAGTTTTAGATGGATAACAATAACTATTAACTAAAATACTTACTGAAATTGATTGCTTGATTATGATAAAACAGTAACAAGCTATTCAAACTCAAATTAAGCTAAGAAGAGATTGAAAGTAAAATTCGAAGAACTTGGAATATAAAGAAATAAACTACACTTTCATTAATTGAGAACTGGATTACACTTAAAGAGAAATTACAATTTGAGAGATAAAATTGACAGAGTTTCCCTACACTAAAATCTACATACTAAAAATGAAGAATCTAAACCTCCTTATATAGCCGAGGGGAGAGATGAGGGGAGAGGAGTCCACGCTGGCAATCCGTGTGCTAGTGTGCTTTCTCTGACATCATCTGAGCCTTCCAATCATTGCCCCATCATCTAAACCGTTGGATTGAATCACTATGACGTGTTAGGACCAATCATGAGCTGCCACATCACCTGTCCGTGTGCTTCTTCGCTCTGACAAGGCCTGACAATACTGACGCACTTCTAGAAGCCCTTGAATTGACCAATTAGTCCTTAATTGTGGTAAATTTGGCCGAATGAATTTTTAGGGTTCATGGAACTGGGTTGGGGGTAAATTGGGGGGCGGGAGTGGGATAATAATTTTTTTATCTCGTTTGACTATTGGTTAAGTGGTATTGACCGAGTGGAAATGGGCCGGGTTTTATGAAATAAGATGTGGGCTTTGGTTATTTGTTTTAGAATTGGGTTTAGGATATTGGATTTGGACTATGATTATTATTTTAGGACTTAGGATTCATAAATGAGATTTTCAAGGACTAGATTGGTAAAAATCTAAAAATATAAGGACTAATCCTGCTATTCTCCGTAAATGTGATCCAAAGGGCTATTTTTGACTTTCTAATTCTTCAAGGTCTATTATGACACTCTGAGCTCAAATATGATCCACACTTGAAAAACACTCTCCCGGCATCGACTTTTAACACTCTTCCAAATCTCGTGCTCATTATCTCGGGTTTTCCGTGTCTTTTGTCAATTTTCACGATATCCATCCCTGCACATACAAAAACACAATATCTTTTGGCATTTTGGTCGGGTTTTTGGTTATTTTGGTCCGGTTTTGGTCAAGAAAAGGTATGTGTTTAAGCACATACCAAATTCCCCCAGACTAAGCTATTGCAATGTCCTCATGCAATGTTATAAAAACACGTTTTCGAAACCGAAAATTTCTAATCTCTTTTTACTAACTTTGAGAAGTAGCAAAATTTTCAAAAGAGATCAAGAAATCTTAAGCTTTAAAAACTCCCCGATTTTCCTTTTATTCTATTTTTGTATTTTTCTCATTATTCATGTGACGGTTTTTGTTGACAATCATTATCTATCGATAATTTTTAGGGTCATAGAGTAGAAACACAACTCATAGAGGAGTGACCATAAGGATAAAATTCATCGTCCTTGATTTTTCACATGCTCCCAAACTAAGCTTATAAACGAGATCACAACCTACTTATAAATTAGATGCAAACACTACTCATGGAAGTTACTTGTATAAGAACCTCTCGCTCCCATCTTCTTATTTTTGTTTCTACTTATTTTATTTTTGTGAGAGGAATGAATTTCTCCATAAGCTTCTCATTTTCATAATTATTAGTCCGATAAAGATACCAAGTTTAAAACGCTAAGTAGTTTTCCATCTTCTTGCAAGAAAGTTTGCCTTAAAAATGAGGTCCAAATCAAGGTTATTACATACGTCAAAGACTAAAGAACTCATACAAACATGTAGACATAAGTTGTGGAGAAACATCACGTGCACCTCATGTGCCCGATCTAGGGTCATTCACATGCACCTCACGTGCCATCAACTTGTCTAACACATTAAGCACAAAATCCATACATCTCAACATACATTTTTTTTACTCAAACTTTTCTTCACTCAATAACTTAATACCACGGGATTACCGGGTGTTTCCAAAACATCAAACATTCAATAGTAACCCTTAGAAAACGAACCTTCACGGTTTAAATCCAAGACCTTACCGCCTTTAGAAGTAAGGATCCAAGGTCCGATCTCAATCCGAAATCTAAGAGCACTTTACAACTTATTCACTCCAAACGGAACCTTGATGTGTACCCAATTTTTAGAGCAAAAATTCTTTTAAGAAGATGGAGAACTAAATTTCGTTCTAAACCTAAATATCTTTAATTATTTATACAATATATGGGGTGAAACAATTTTACGGGAGCAAAAGGCCACAAGTACCTACGACGAGCTCTAAAGAGAACCATTACTCCACGTTTGGCCTCTAACTTCTAAATAAATTCTATCATTTCTCATTCTTCGCACATTTAAAAATCTCAAATAATGAAATTGGCGAATACTTAGCCGATAATCAGCCACGCATATATAAAGTCAGTTACAGAAACTTGCAAATTCTTGAAAAGAATTTGCGTTTTCTAGCTCCTTTTGTAAAAGACTAGCGAAAGCTTTAAAGCCATGCATGTATAAAGTCAAGTACGGGAACTTGCAAAAGAGCAGCTCCTTGTGTACAAGACTAGCACAAGCTTTTTATGATCATCATTGGTTAAGGGAACAAGCTAGGGCTCAACACGCCCGGTCAAGTCAAAATTTTATTCCTACTCTACCCAGCGGAAAGTCAACAAAAATGTCAAAACTTATTATATTTTTGCAAAAAATTTTTAAATTTTCTCATTTTTTGGATTTTTTTTTTTCAATTTTGGAGGAAAAACGGGGTTGCATGAGAAAATGGCAAAAATGTGCAAGGCAAAAATCGAATCGAAAGATCACCCCCCCCCCCCCCAGACTAAAACGAGACATTGTCCTCAATGTCTTAAAGGTACGGGTATCCCTACAAAAATCTAAGGCCGTTTATTAATTATGCCAAAAGATAAATGTAAAATGATAAGATTTTGGATATTGGATAAGCAGCGGATGATGAAACTCGAGTAGCGTGAAGGAAACTACGAGCACGAGAGTCTTCATCATCGGGCATTCCTGGACATAGCACAGAAAAACAACGTGACACAAGATATGGAAGAGGATCCCCTCCTCTTTATTAAGAAAATAGAAAGAAGATAGATGGATAAGCATGGGGTGCCTCCCACGAAGCGCTTGTTTTTGTTAACCGAGTCACATGAGCTTGACTCGACCCCGAATTTATTTGTCCATGGGGAAAGTTTGGAGATCCGGGACAACCATGGATGGTACGTCCCCTCCAAAATAGTGCTTCAACCTATGACCATTCACCTTAAAGTTTGGACCGTCATTTTGAGCTAACTCGATGGTTCCATATGGAAAAACTTGAGTGATGGTGAATGGCCCAGACCAGCGGGTTTTGAGTTTGCCCGAGAAAATCTTTAGCCGAGAATTGAAGAGGAGGACTTGATCACCAACATTGAAAATGCGGTTTTTAATCTTAGAGTCATGAATCCTCTTTGTTTTCTCTTTGTAGATCAAAGAATTCTCGTAGGCTTGATCCCGAAGCTCATTTAATTCATTAATTTGGAGCTTACGGTGATCACCCGCGGTCTTAAGGTCAAAATTGGCATGTTTCAAGGCCCAATATGCCTTATGCTCGAGCTCGATGGGCAGATGGCAGGCCTTTCCGTAAACCAGCTTGTAAGGAGTACACCCGATGGGTGTCTTGAAAGCGGTTCGGAAAGCCCATAAAGCATCATCCAATTTGTCAGCCCACGAGGCTCGATTTTCACCAACGGTTCTTTCAAGGATACGTTTCAATCCACGATTCGAAACCTCGACTTGTCCGCTTGTTTGCGGGTGATACGCAGTAGAGAGTCGGTGAGTGACACCATACTTGAGCATAACTTTTGCAAATTGATCATTGCAGAAGTGAGTACCACGATCACTGATTATAGCACGAGGAGTTCCGAATCGGGAGAAGAGATTTTTCAAGAACTTAACAACCACTCGGGCGTCGTTAGTGGGGAGCGCTTTAGCTTCAACCCATTTAGACAAGTAGTCGACGGCCACGAGGATATACTTATTCCCTCGTGAAGACGGGAATGGCCCCATGAAATCGATGCCCCACACGTCAAAAATCTCACAGACCTGAATTGCATTTTGAGGCATTTCGTCTTTTTGCGAGATTTTTCCTTGACGTTGGCAAGAGTCACAAGACTTTACCAAGTCGTGGGCATCTCGGTAGATTGTCGGCCAATAGAATCCAGAATCAAAGATTTTTTTAGCGGTGTAGCTGGCACCATGGTGTCCCCCCGTGGGTCCATTATGGCAAGCGTTGAGGATGTCAACGGCTTCTTGGCCATGCACACACCGTCTTATCACTTGATCGGCACATATCCGGAATAAGTAGGGGTCGTCCCAGAAATAATGTTTAACATCTTTGAAAAACTTCTTTTTCTGCTGGGACGACATCCCTTTCACCACAAAATTCCTCGCATGGTAATTTGCGTAATCAGCAAACCATGGGGTACTCGGATCATTTTTTAAAGATAACTTCCCAAGTGTCTCGAGAGGAAATGTCTCGGTGATTTCCTTATTCTCGAGAACACTTTGATGAGGATTTTCCAGTCTGGACAAATGATCAGCGGCTAGATTCTCTGCTCCTTTTTTATCACGAATGATAATGTCAAATTCCTGGAGCAGAAGAATCCACCGAAGTAATCTCGGTTTAGCATCTTGTTTTGCTAAGAGATACTTTAGAGCAGAATGGTCCGTATACACTATGCTTTTTGATAAGACAAGATACGGTCTAAATTTCTCAAAAGCGTAGACAACGGCCAACAACTCTTTCTCAGTAGTAGTGTAATGAGATTGAGCATTGGTCATTGTCTTGCTAGCATAGTGTATCGGTTGGAAGTATTTGGACTTGCGTTACCCCAGGACTGCACCGATAGCATAATCGCTTGCATCACACATTAGCTCAAAGGGCAAGTCCCAGTCGGGGGCAACCAAGATCGGTGCTTCAGTCAGCTTCTTTTTGAGAACCTCGAATGCTTCGATGCATTCGGGAGAGAAGATGAACGGAGCATCTTTTTCAAGAAGATGGGTCAGAGGCCGGGCGATTTTTGAGAAGTCTTGAATAAATCGTCTGTAGAAACCGGCATGACCAAGGAAACTTCGGATTCCTTTAACGGTAGTGGGATGAGGTAGCTTAGCGATAACATCGACTTTAGCTCGATCGACCTCAATCCCAGATTTGGAAATCTTATGGCCGAGGACTATGCCCTCTTTAACCATGAAATGGCACTTTTCCCAATTTAGAACGAGATTGGTGCTTTCACACCGTTCAAGCATTTTCTCTAAATGGGAGAGGCACGAGGAGAAAGAATTTTCATAAACCGAGAAGTCATCCATAAAGACCTCCATCGTCGTCTCGATCATATCATGGAATATGGCCATCATGCACCTTTGAAACGTGCCCGGAGCATTGCACAAGCCGAAAGGCATGCGTCGGTAAGCAAATGTTCCATAAGGACACGTGAAGGTGGTCTTTTCCTGATCTTGGGGATCAATTGGTATTTGAAAATACCCGGAAAAGCCATCGAGAAAACAATAGAACTCATTTCCCGCCAAACGCTCAAGCATTTGGTCCATAAACGGTAATGGGAAATGGTCTTTACGGGTAGCATCATTGAGTTTTCGGTAATCGATACACACTCTCCATCCGGTGACGAGACGTGTGGGAATTAACTCATTTTCTTCGTTTGTTATCACGGTCATTCCACCCTTTTTAGGCACACAGTGAACCGGGCTAACCCATGAGCTATCTGAGATCGGATAAATCATCCCTGCGTCAAGGAGTTTAATAACTTCCTTTTTTATGACATCATGGATTTTTGGGTTAACCCGTCTCTGTTGCTGGACGGCGGGTTTGAAATTATCTTCCAATAAGATCTTATGGGTGCAGAATTTAGGGTCAATACCCTTTATATCAGAGATCTGCCAAGCAATGGCACTTTTATGCTTTTTAAGCACGTCTAAGAGTTTTGTCTTCTCCTCATCTTTGAGAGCTTTTGAAATGATGACGGGAAATGTATCGGAATCTCCCAAGAAAGCATATTCAAGATGAGGAGGTAAATCCTTGAGCTCAAGCTCCGGAGGACTTTCAATAGACGGCTTAATTTCCTTAACGTCGGCCATTTTAAGGTCCATCGGAGGGGAAAAAGGGGTAGGGTCTTCATTCAAAAGTTGTTCAAGCATAAGAATATCCCCCTCCGGATCATAATAAGAATCATCATCTTCCGGTGAAGAAGATGTGTCGGTAGCAAGAAACTCAGCGACCTCTTCCAAAAAGAAATCACCTCCCTCAAACGGAGTGAGGGACGGGGAAGAGTCGGAGATGATCGGTGAAGAAATAGTAGACGAAGAAGAATCATCAATAGAGGTAGAAGAAGAATCCAAAGTGGGATTGCCACTAGCAAATCCGAGAATCTCTTGAGCATACTCCTCCGTAGTAACGTCAATAATATCAATACGGTTCACGGACATGCAATTATCGTTGGAGGAGTATCTCGCGGTTTGATCCAAATCGAAAGTCACGGCTTCATTACCAACTCGCAAGGTAATCTCTTCATCATAAACATCAATCAACGCGCGCCCGGTTCTTAAGAATCCTCTCCCGAGAATGAGGGGAACTCGGGGATCGGCATCAAAATCGACAATCACAAAATCTGCCGGAAAATGGAACTTTCCCACATTAACATAGACATCTTCGGCGATTCCAATTGGTCGAGTAATTGATCGATCCGCAAGCTCGAGAGTCATCCGGGTCGGAGTGAGAGCGGGGAGAGATAATTTTTCCCAAACAGACTTAGGCATTAGGTTAATGCTAGCGCCAAGATCGGCCAAGGCGAAACATTGAACCATCCCCGGAAAATTGCACGGAATAAGGAACTTTCCGGGATCTCCAAGCTTTTCCGGAAGTTTTTTAAGGAGAACCGCGGAACATTGTTCATTTAACGGGGTTGTTTTTGCCATCTCAAACAATTTATCTTTGTTGCTCAGCAAATTCTTCACCATCGATGCAAATTTCGGCATTAAGAGAGCAGCATCCGCAAAGCTAATTTCGAAACTCATATCTTGAAAGATTTGGTAGAATTTCTCCATCTGATGCGTATTCTTATCATGGTGCTTTTGTTCATCAAGTCGCGACGGATACGGAAGTTTTATCTTAACGGGAACCTCTTGTTCAAAATCAACTTTCCCTTTTCCTTTTGACGATTGGACAACCGGAGGTTGGATGTCTTCGGTCCTTCCGTTATTAGTAGGAAGTGCCGTATCCGTTGTCACCTCGGTTTCACGGGCGACTACCTTGGGAGGAAGAGAAGAAGAGGTAGTCGGAGCCGTAGGTCCATCATAAAAAACACCACTACGTGTTGTGATCGCCTTAACGTCGCCCCTCGGGTTTGCGATCGTGTTGCTTGGAAGAGAAGTAGTACCCGAACCCGAGGGTCGATCATTTAAACGTTTCTTAATCTCACTCATTTCCTTAGTTAACAACTCTTGAGTTCTCATCATATTTTGATTTTGAAGCATTAATTGTCGAAGAATCTCATCCGAGGGTGGCGGATTTGGAACAACATTTTGATTTTGATTAAAATTTTGCCCTCGGTTGTTGTTATTGAAACCTTGATTATGAAAGTTTCCTTGATTTTGATTCATATTTCCTTGATTAGCATTGAAATTCCCATAAAAATTCCCTTGATTTTGATTTCCTTGAAAACCCTGGTTTTGATGTTGATTAAAACCATTGTTTTGAAAACCATTATTTGCACGATTTTGATTATTGTTAACTTGATTACGGTTTTGACCTTGATTTTGACCTGTATTATTGAATCCCGGTGGTGGTCCAAGTGAATTGTTTGAACGGTAGCTAAGGAGATTACGATCACCTTGGGGTTGGTAACCATTACCACCCGAATTAGTAGCATACACATTCTCGTGTCCATAAGCCCCGGTGGCCGGACACTCGAAATAAGAATGAGGACCACCACATATTTCACAACCATGGTTAATAACATTGACTTGATTGGGTGTTTTCTCAATAACAAATGAATCGAATCTCTTATTAAGTGCGGCGAGAGCATTCAAAACTTCTTCATTGTTCTTACTACTAGCACTAGACGTTTGAAGCTTGCTCCTTGAATTTCTCACACGGGCTTTGTTTTCAATTATTCCGAATGCCTCTTGAGTATTACGAGCCAATAAGTTTCCACCGGCCGCCGAATTGAGTGAATCTTGATCGGCAAGACTCAAACCATTATAAAAGGTATCGATTTGATGAAGCTCCGAAAAACCGTGGTTCGGACATTTCTCCAACAACTCCTTAAACCGATCCCAAGCCTCGCTGAACGATTCATCAAAGGCTTGTTGGAAACGTAAGATTTGAGCGCGAAGATTAGAAATCTTAGAAGGAGGATAGAAATGGTTCACGAACTTTGAAGCTAGGTCACCCCAAGTATAGATTGAGTTCGGAGGTTCCTTCTCAAGCCAAGTTCGAGCCGCTCCCTTAAGGGAGAAAGGAAATAACTTCATCTTGATCGCATCATATGATACTTGATTAAGCTTAATGGTCTCAACTATATCCGTGAAGTTCCTAATGTGAATATGAGGATCTTCACTCTCGAACCCGTGGTAAGAGATACTAGTGATGAGGTTCAATAACCCGTGATTGATTTCAAATTGATTAGCAAGTATGTCGGGAATCACAATGGCCCTTCGCACACCATTAAATGGTGTTTGAAGTTGTTCCTCCATCGGACGGAGGTCGGGGCCCGGTTGTGCTCCTTGATTAGGCTCCACCGGAGGAGCTTGATCGTCGTGATTCATTTCTTCAACGTTTGGGAAATGAGCACGGTGTGTGTGTCGAATTACCCTTTCGGGATTTGATAATGGAGAAATAAGATTTTGAGAAGTTGAGCGGGTGTTCATACACCAAAAAGGAAACAAAAATGAAAATAAAAAATCTTTTTGTATTTTTGGTTGGGAATTATTTTTGGCTTTTTTAATATATTGAAAAACAAAAGACTTTATTTTCTTTTTGGCAACCGTTACGTTAACCGTAACCGTTTCCTTTAAAACTACGCGCAGCGTGGCGGGAAGGCAAAGGTAGCTCCGAAGATGCTTAAAAACCCGCCTTCTTCAGCTCGACAATTTAATGTCAAGCTTCCTTAAACCCCGTAATTAGGTTGTAGTAATAAAGTAATCCGATAACGATCAATTTCACGATTTGTTTTGTTGTAATTCGGAATGGTTTACAACCGCCCTCCTTCAACGGAAGACCGAGGATGTTTATTAAGATGTATTTATGAAAACACTTTAGGAAAAGTGTTTTATTTATTATATTTTTGTATTTTTTTATTTTTTAAAAAACAATAACTTCCAAGGAAGGATCTTCAAATCACAAAAACAACGGACGAAATCGACGCACTCGTTTCAAGCCTTCCCCGGCAGCGGCGCCATTTAATTGATGTAATATATATTTTTATTTTTGAGTCCAAAGAAATTGTAACGAATACAATTCCCCCGAGTCGTTCTCCCAACGAAGGTTTGACGGCGAATAAGTCGAATCGGTGTGTGAAAATGTGAAGTGAATAAGTGAACGTGAAAGATTATTTTTTTAGTATTGATTACACTAAAATAAGGAAAATTAAAAGCAATCTACGCTATTAAAATAAATGCACACAAAAAGAAATCAAATAAATGCAAATCCCGGGCTAATCCCGAGATTTATAAAACTAATAGTGAAATTATAAAGCTAAAATGCAAAGATTAAAAGCTAAGGGACTAAAACTGCAATTAAATAAAACTAATTTTTAAAGAAATAAAAAAAAATAAAAAAATAAAAGTTTAATAAAAATTAAGGGACTGAAAAAGTAATTTTTGAAACTTATATTTAAACTAAAACTTTTAAAACAAAGACAAGGACTTAAACTGTAATTTCTGAAACTTTAATAAAACTGAAAACGATTTGAAATAAAGACAAGGACTAAACTCGTTAAAACTAAAACTCAAGGACTGAATTGAAAAAACTTAAAAACTAAAAACGTTTTACACTAAAAAAAACACACCCAGGTTCGAATCCTGGTAACTACAAATTAGCTAAACTTATTTTTTTTATTTTTCTTCTTTCGACATTCAACTATCAATTAACAACACTAATTTTTAGAAAAGAGAAGAATTAAAATAAGCTTGAAATAAGCTGACAAACAGCTTATATACAAAACAGTTAAGCTATGCACATTTTTATGAAACAGACCAAACTAGCTGCAAAGAAGACTCAATTAAGCTATCAAAAAAAACTACTAAAAGCAATCCAAAAGCTGAAACCGTTAATCAGCTAGCTTGTCTAGCTTTTGCTCCAAAAATATCTCAAATAACTCAAATAGATTGCTGGGAAAAAGCTTATGAACCGTGGCTTGTGACTTATGGTGCAGGGGAGCACTTATGCAAACTAGCTATTTCGAGCTTATTTTTAGACAAGCTAATAAGTTCCAAAATGAAATTTTCTTTTTGATCTAACTCCACAAGCTAGCAAACTCCTCAGAAAACTCACCCAAACTTATTTTCAATTTCTAATGAATCCTCTAATTGATCCAAAAGTCTAAGCTATTTCTGCTCTAGCTGATTTTTTTGACTTTTTGATTTCTTTTAAAACTTTGACTAAAGCTAAATTTGATTGATCTAAACTAACTTATTATGCAATATTAAACTATGATGATCCTAGATTATTCTAACTAACATTGATACGCTCCTATGATCGAAATTATGCCTACTGATTCACTAATCTGCAGCAGTGAACTAATATTAAATCTAGTTTTGACTTCTGTTATTTAAACTACTAATATAAAGCTTACTTTAGACTAATATTAACCTAAGTGAGCTATATGAACTGATGTTACCACTAATTCGAGCCTACAACTCCTTAATGCTCACTGATCCAAACACCCTATAAATGTCCTCTATGAAACTGTTTTGGAGTAGCAGTTAGAATCAGGTCAAAGCTCCATCATATAAACTGAATTTATGATCAAATAACCTAAATTAAGCTCAATAACAAGTTCACAAACCACTAAAATTCACAGATGTTCAGTTGCAAATTCGAAGCAGTATCAAACTATTGATATCAAACTAAATTCAAACTAATGTAGATGGATTAAACTACTGAGATCAAGTAATAAGAGGAACATATAAGCAACAATTAACAGATAAACAGTAACAAAAACAAATCTACACTACTCTAAACTACTGATGCAGAATCGAATTAAAGCGAAAAGTTAGAACTTACAAGGAACTTTCCCTCAGCTAAACAGAGGGTTTACTTGAACCTAGCCTATCTTTAGATAGGCCAACTGCTTCCTTTTCTCAGTTTGGACTACCAAATTTAACCAGAATTCATGATCATCACCATACGTTGACTTTTGTTGACCGAATTGATGAAGTTTGAAAGTGACTGAGTTAAACCTTACACAAGCTCACTAAAGCTATGGACAGCTAAAATGAACCTTATCAAACTTAAATCAAACTTATTGAAACCTGTTTTTGAAATTTGAAAAACATTTTTATTATTTTTATGTATTTTCTGATTTTTTTTTAAGTTTTAGATGGATAACAATAACTATTAACTAAAATACTTACTGAAATTGATTGCTTGATTATGATAAAACAGTAACAAGCTATTCAAACTCAAATTAAGCTAAGAAGAGATTGAAAGTAAAATTCGAAGAACTTGGAATATAAAGAAATAAACTACACTTTCATTAATTGAAACTGGATTACACTTAAAGAGAAATTACAATTTGAGAGATAAAATTGACAGAGTTTCCCTACACTAAAATCTACATACTAAAAATGAAGAATCTAAACCTCCTTATATAGCCGAGGGGAGAGATGAGGGGAGAGGAGTCCACGCTGGCAATCCGTGTGCTAGTGTGCTTTCTCTGACATCATCTGAGCCTTCCAATCATTGCCCCATCATCTAAACCGTTGGATTGAATCACTATGACGTGTTAGGACCAATCATGAGCTGCCACATCACCTGTCCGTGTGCTTCTTCGCTCTGACAAGGCCTGACAATACTGACGCACTTCTAGAAGCCCTTGAATTGACCAATTAGTCCTTAATTGTGGTAAATTTGGCCGAATGAATTTTTAGGGTTCATGGAACTGGGTTGGGGGTAAATTGGGGGGCGGGAGTGGGATAATAATTTTTTTATCTCGTTTGACTATTGGTTAAGTGGTATTGACCGAGTGGAAATGGGCCGGGTTTTATGAAATAAGATGTGGGCTTTGGTTATTTGTTTTAGAATTGGGTTTAGGATATTGGATTTGGACTATGATTATTATTTTAGGACTTAGGATTCATAAATGAGATTTTCAAGGACTAGATTGGTAAAAATCTAAAAATATAAGGACTAATCCTGCTATTCTCCGTAAATGTGATCCAAAGGGCTATTTTTGACTTTCTAATTCTTCAAGGTCTATTATGACACTCTGAGCTCAAATATGATCCACACTTGAAAAACACTCTCCCGGCATCGACTTTTAACACTCTTCCAAATCTCGTGCTCATTATCTCGGGTTTTCCGTGTCTTTTGTCAATTTTCACGATATCCATC
This sequence comes from Artemisia tridentata subsp. tridentata, assembly GCA_021014915.2. NCBI lineage: Eukaryota > Viridiplantae > Streptophyta > Magnoliopsida > Asterales > Asteraceae > Artemisia > Artemisia tridentata. Next base: position 225,198,574 of record CP139509.1, read on the forward strand.
CCTGCACATACAAAAACACAATATCTTTTGGCATTTTGGGCGGGTTTTTGGTTATTTTGGTCAAGAAAAGGTATGTGTTTAAGCACATACCATTAGGTTGTCGTGTTAAAGAAAATGGGTTTACAACGTTTGACGTTCTTGAAACTTGCATATTAGTAGATGGCATATATATCGGTTGATAGTTGAGAATATTAGCATCAACCATAGACATTGGTTCATTCCTCGTATCAGCTTTTAAAAAAGGTTAGAACAAAAAATTATACAAACACTGTTTGTTATGAAAATATATACAAATCAATGTGTTGCAAAAAAAATATAAATAATGGCTTAAACGGTTTACTTCCGAATAGTAATTACCTAATCTGATGTCTGATAGCGTACTACTACGTTGTCGTATGGTAGAAAGTGGGTTAACAACATTCAACGGTCTTCCAACTGGAATATTAGTAGTTGGCATATATATCGGTTGATAGTTGAGATTATGAGCATCAAACATAGAGACCGGTTCATTCCTCGTATTAGCTTTAAAAAAATTAACAACGAAAATTAGACAAATGCTATTTCTTAATCGACAAACATGACAAAAGTTTATGATGTACCTGTAACAGACTTTCTCCTTTTTCCATTGTGAGGATCATCTGCAAGGTAAGTATTGTGCAATAATAATAGTTAAAATGATGTTGATAATCATACTTTGTTTCTTAACAAACACAAATACAAAACATTCGTGAAACATTATACCATGGTTTGAATGATTGACTTGTTTTCCTGAAGATTGTGAAACATTATTCACAATGTTAGGATTACAATTCTCTTTTTGTTTATTTGAATGAATAGGTTGCCGGGTATTCTTTTTGTTATTCATCTAATCTTCCTTGTAATTGAGATGCGTATCAATGATCTTCACATAACGATTATTGTTATCATTTGTTGTTATCTCTGAGATTATGAAAAGTGATTACCAATTTGTAACCTAAAAAAATGTATAAGAATAGATGTTTCAAAATTTTAAAAGTTAAATAAATGAGGCCCAATCCAATCACACTTTACTTGTTCACAATTTATAAAGCCCACTTAAAAAATGACCTAAGATATGTATTAACTTAGCCCAATTGAGTTGTATACCCTTGCTGAAATATTTGACTGCATGCAAATTGCGTAAAAAGTCTATCCTACATCATTACCCTCATTAAAAGTTATCTCTTGGCTCAATACAAATATTTTCATTTGCCTCATATCACTTGTCATCTCAGTCATTACACCTAAAAATTGAAAGGTTAGTATTTCTATCATTTTTTGATCTAAAAAAATTTCCAATCTACTAATGATATGTAAATATTGTTGATCTATTGTTTATGAAATAGTATGTTTGATTAGATTAATTGCATGATTTATTTGATGAAGTTAGTGATTCGTGGTAGGTTTAGTATGAAACATAGTTGTTGCATTGTTCCTAAGTTTATAAGATGATGTTGAAATGTAAATTTCCTGATAATTTATGTGTCATTTTTTAGTAAAGATTAATTAAGGGTGTAGAAGTGGTTCATGTTATGGATGATGTCGTTGACATTTTGTTTTTTAATATTTTTGCAGCCAAAAAATAATACTTTCACCTTTAAAAAATCTTTGTTAGTTAAGATAGATATATATAATAGATTTGAAAATAAATAATGTTTGATAGATTAGGTGGTATGCTTATGAAAACTTGTTTTTCAAATATGTAATGACTTTGATTAGGACGAATCAAGTTGAAGTTATTTTGTGCGATTGCTATTAGGTGGTATTTGGATATTTTGACAAAGAAGTTTATTCACAATGTCTGATATAGCAACATATCATATGTTTAATAACGAAAAATATTTTCATTGAAGAGGCATTGTTTTATTAAAGGCAATACAAATGATATGAAATCAACAATATTCCCTTTGATAGACTTGAGAAAACAAAAACAATCTAAGAAAATGTAACAAAGAAAACACTTATTTGGGACACGTTCATAATGTCGAATTTAAGGTGTAAGCATTAAAAATCATCATCGGAATCTTCAGACTTTGAATCATAATCATCATCAACATCTGCATCATCAATGAAATCTTCCAAACTTGCAACATCATCTGTTTCTTCATCACTACGGCTTTCAGAATTTTCTAAATCAATACCATCTACATCATCGACCTTGTAGGTAACTTCATCACTAACAGTTGGAGAAACTTGTAAATCATCTTCAGCTTGATCACCAGTGAATTTGTTAGAATATTGGATTTCATCAGTAGCTTCGTCAGTGCTAAAATCATCAATGATATTCTTATTTCCACTTTCTTCATCCGTGTCCTCATCAATAAGTGTATACTTATTGTGTTTGGATAGTGAAGTCTTTCCTATTTGTTTTGAACGCGTGAACCTTAATGGAACATCATCATCAAACACCTATATTCAAAACGTATCATATAAGGATAATTTATTTTACAACAATTGTGGAAAAATAAGCAATTAGAAATAACAAAGTAATGAAATAATTGTTAATAACATACCTTTTTGTCAACATTAAGATTATTTTTATCAAGAATTTCTTTTTTCTTTAATGTATTTTCTTCATCCGAAGAAATAAGCTCAACGACATTCTTGCCAACAAAGTTACCATTTTTCATTAACCGTCGACGCTTAGATGTGACAGTCAACGGCTGCATAATTGTATAAATTGATTAACCCTATACTCAAATGTGAAAATAATTATTTTATTATACGTATTTTAAATAAGCTTTTGTAATTTATACCACTTCATCATCGGATATCTGAATGACTTCAGGTACATTTTTTGATTCAAGAGAATGTTGTTTTTCTTCTAATTTTTGTTGATTTTTTGTTTCCTACATATATACAAAGACAACATGAAATATAAATAGATAACTACTTAAAATCATAACAAATGAGTATGATATTAACAAAGCAAATGATATAAAAAAGAATGGAAAACGTATTATAAATAATATACACCTTGTGGGAATCTGGATTTGACATTTTTTTGGCCAACGTAAGATTGAAAAAATTTTATGGTTGGAAGACTAAAGAGTAACCCATATATATAGATAAGTAAGCTCTTAATTTTAGGAATAGATATGTGAGATAATATATATTTAAAGTAGTTTCCAAATCATTTTGAATGTTTGTTACATTATTTTAGGGTAATTTAGCAATAATCATGTATATTATTTTTAGATAATATTCGGTTAATGAAGGTCAAATATTTGCGATTATTTTTCTTCAAATTGATTTAATGTTGGAAAGGATTACATTTGATGAATTTGATTGTTTTTAAATTAAAGGTTATGGATTTTTTTTTAACCTAATATTAAGTTAATTGATGGGTTGCACGAATTTTTAATAAATATGACTGATCAAATAGTTATTTGTAATTTTATTTTGAAAAAAAAAAGTTTGAAGGATCACAAATTTGATTTTAATAATTATTAACAGATAAACAATGTTTCACTTTTCATGTTTGGACCGATATTTGATACTTAGGATGATTCAACCTTATTAACAGATAAATAATTATTTCATATTCGTATTAATGAAATATGAATTACTTAGGATGATACAAACTAAGTAATTACCTAATCATATTGTTGGATAGGGAACTTAGAATGAAAAGTTGCAATATGAAAACAACAGGTTAAAGTGTTCATATTCATATTCTAAAGTTTTCATTCTTTATATAAAATAGAAGACAATTGTACAAAGAGAAATTTGGAATAGAAAGTAAACATAACATATCATCTTCATAAAATGAAAAGAGCAGAGTCTGCTTTGGGACAACACCCCCAAAGACAACAACCAACCAATTATTCAAATGTGTAAACATCATAACGCAAAGAAACAAAATTACGAAAGACATAGTCCAACAGAAAAACATATGCAAAAAACAAACATTAATGTTTTAAAATGAGAAGATGATATAGCAAAGAGCAAATTGATCAATCTTTTGGCTCTATTTTGACCTCCACCAAGTGCTTTCCTCTCTTAGTCTCTTCAACAGGCTCGGTATAGGCATCCAGATCAATTATGGTACGTTTGAGAGATCCAGAGCTCCCTGCCTCAGAATGACCATCTTCATTTGTTTTGGAATTGGTTGGTGTCACAACTGGTTCTGAACCATCAGATTGCAGTGTTTTGGAAGTGGGTGGTGTGACTTCAATGTTGAAAGGTATGGCATCATCAGCTGATAATTTGGATGAGTGAGGTCCAGATGAAATTGGAGTTTGGAGATCCTCAACATTAACAACTTCCTAAAATAATGAATTGGAATAATTATCATCATCATAAATTTTTAAATAGTTGGTATACACTATAAATTTATAAAAGAGTGTTTGGTACAGGTATGTATTTACCTCTTTAATGAAATCCGATTTGAAGGAATTTATGATGCCATCTTCATCAGACATCATCTTGACCTGATTAACATGGTGATTCTTATCTTTACAGAAATTTGTGTACTCGAAACGAAAAAACAATTTTTTTCCCGATCATGGTATTAAGTTCATCTGGGAAATAGTCTTCATGATTTTCTCCATATTGGTTGATCAAATTTTGACAGTGAACACCAGACAGCTTGTACACCAAATCATCAAAAAGCAATAATGATGCTGAACCGGTATCGTCAATGACTCGGATGATAACCTTGTACCTACAATAACGATAAGTGAATGTCAGGTTAATAAATAGTAAAAATAATACAGCATAATTATTGTAAAACAAAGTACATAATAGGTAGTAGGATGTTTGGGCTGCATACCGGAATCCAACAGCAGTGATATCATCATGTTGTTTACAATGCCAAGTTTGTTGTTTCTTGAATTTGGAGGCGCTGGATGAAGAAGCAGTTCCTTCAATTTCTTTGGCAGAGCATCCACACCTCTTGCAGGCAAGATATGCCCATCCATTCTCTCTATGGATTTTGTGCACTTTCGCATAAACAATCATATGGCATGCCTAAAACAAAATGTAAAACAGTATAGCAACGTGTTTTATAGGATGTAAAAATCAATAGTATATGTCATTAAAATGTCATGAAGGACTAATAAATTTCATAACTTACAGTGTTAGAGTCGCGTATAGTTCCAACCATTGTTTTGACAGCACCATCCAAAAAATCAGAAGAATTGACAATTTTTTTGGCGGGTGAGAACACAGTTATTCTATACTTTGAAGGATCATACCCTGGTATATCACATACCTATAAAGGAGTATAAAATGTACAAATTTAAGGATACACTTTAAATGATATGCTTAAGTTGCGTAAACGTAAGATGAAGTATAATAAATAACCTTTTTCTGAATGCTTCAATCTCTGGTATTTTATCATTGATGTAAATTTTGGATGCAAATAGACCGGGGCGCACAGATGGTTTCTCTAAAAAAGAGAATAAAAAATGAGACGGGCAAAATTTTAAATGAAAAAATAAAATAGTTTTATATGGTTGTGAGCACTTACTATTAAAATACTTCACTCTCGCAAGTTGAAGTATCATGACAGCATGACCAACCGAGACAGGGTTTTCGGCATATTTCGTGAACTTTTTAGCCCATTCATCAAAGAAACACAACTCAAGTTGTTTGCCACTGTTAATATATACAAAACAATAAATACATTAAGAGTTAAAAGAAAATGGATGTAGGGATAAGAAGATTCATACTCGACATCCTCTAGCAGGACATTTCTCTTTATTTTTTCCACTCCATAGTTGTTGAAGGGTTGAGGCTCCGTAATGGAGATAATAGTTCCAATGACATCTGCGGATGAATCATCAAAAGCATTATAACAATATAAACACAATGTAAAAATTACCAATGATTTTATATTAACAATAACTCACCGACAACATCATTTTTTGTGAATTCTTTGGTGAAAAAGTTGGTAAAAGGTTCAAACTTGAACCCACGGGGGTTACTCTCCCAGCCGGGAACCCTTATAACACCAGTGTTCCTAAAGAACGATACTTTGTATCGATGATTTAAGAATGGATAGTTTCCCCCATTCTCACCAACCCCAAAATTGCTGATACGATAGTATGACCCTTCATCAATCAAAAGGCGGTACTTATTGATTACTTCCTTTGTCCTTGCTGTTGCTTGCACACGATTCCCCTGAAAATAGGAATATACTTTTTATTTAAAACATATAAAGCATATAAAACTTAATATATTATTGCAGTGGAATGTATTAATATAAAACTGTGAATTTTAAAGTTTGTGTATAAAGATACCTGTTCATCTTGCAACACCATGTCTAAGCTCCAAACTTCATGAGGCTTTCCGGCAGGGTGAGATTTCCAGATGCTAATGCAGCGAGCTAGTATTTTGACGTCATCTAACATAGGGTCGATGTCACACAAGAGAGTGGTATTTTGTTCCATTGTTGTATCTACAAAACAAATACAAAATTAATCATTTGATAACTGGTGTATATAGAAAAGGCATCAATAGAAATGTTAATAACAAAAGTAATTTTATTTTTTACCAAAACTATAAAAAGTAGGAGAAGGTAGAGATAAGTGATAGTCTGTGCATATGAAATGCCTTTATATAGATGGAGGATTAGGGTAAAAAGGTTTCAAAAATTCAAAAATCGATCTGGATAAGTAAGGAAAGTATTTGAAAATTTTAATTATCCGAAATATTCAGGGAATTCGGTTGTGGAATATTTATTTTGGGGCGAAATTTTGGGGATTTTTTTTAAAAAATTAACTGCATTAAAAGTTGACATTTTTTAATCTTATGAAGATATTTTAAACTTAGGAAGACATTTTTTTTTAACAGAACATATTCGATTGTGGTTATGATGATCAAATGAAAATAAATTTGTGATTGAACATTTAGAATTTTGATGTTATGATGATCAAATCGAAATTAAATTATGCTACAACATATAAGGACTGAAAAATCAAATAAGAATCCAACCTGAATAGTTTTTGGATGAACAAATAACTACCATTCGTCACGTTTCCCAGATGATTGTTTGAAGATTCGACCAACAATATAACGATACCTAAATCATACAAAACAAAATCAATCAAAATAATTATAATCAATAAAAAACAAACAATATGATGGATAACGTATCACTACCATTCGTCACGTTTCCCAGATGATTGTTTGAAGATTCGACCAACAATATTGATAGATCGGCTGGATGAACAAATAGACAAAAAACGACAAATCACTAACATTCGTCACGTTTCCCAGTGATTGTTTCAAGATTCGACCAACAATATAACGATACCTAAATAATACAAAACAAAATCAATCAAAATAATTATAATCAATAAAAAACAAACAATATGATGGATAACGTATCAATTTTCAAATCAGATCTAAGGTACCTATACACTCATCATGTTTTTGATTTGTAGTTGATAACGTACGAACGGGTTTGTGGTTATTAGTTGATAACCACAAACGAATATGTTGATTTATCATATAGAATCTTAATTGGTATGGATAGTGATTTTGTAGATGTGTGTTTTTGATAGATCGGCTGGGTATTTTTGTAGGGTTCATAGTTTTATGATGAATGAGTGAGAGAGAGTTGTGTGTGTATTTTGTTAGTATTCCTATCAAATGAGTCTCCCAATTGGTATTCCGCCCAAAATTGTTTGGTTAGACATTTTTAGAAGTCAAAGCATTCTGGACCATTGGATAGTGGAAAATGCCACGTGTCGAATTTACAGTATTTTTGGAGAGGAGATTAGCTTCAAAAACCTTGTTTTATATAGATAGTAGATTACTAATTACTACTATTTCTTAACATGTAAATAAAACAAATCTTAAAAACCATATAACATCAATTCAACCCAAAAAAAAAAAAAAAAAAGTGTGAACATATATATCATATATGTTACAATGTATCATGTAAGAATGCTTATGATTTAATTACAGTTTATCACAATTAGTAGGAACAAATGACAATGTTTCTTTATCAAGATCATGAACCACCATCATATTTTGTTGTTGAATATTACCGAATATCGATATCCCACTTGAACTCCCCATCGCCAAACAAGCTACACCATTTTTCGCATCTCCAATCATATAATTCTCACCTGGTAAATCCAAACTTGCGCCATCGAAATGTAGCACCAGTTTTGGTATCTCAATAGTTGTCTCACCTGAACCATCATCCTGTGGTAACTCAAAACACAAATCCAAACCAGTAGCACCCGAGTTATCAACATTCAACTTTGTTTGTGAAATAAATTCTTTTTTCAACATATCAAAAGCTGATTCTTCAAGGTACGTAATTGTGGTACCGGAATCAATGATCATTCCACCTGTCCCGTCGTCACTGATGGCAAATGTTTGTTTTTTTATAGGTAAATCAACGTTTCCAACTGATATTCCAGTGAGTGAAAGGTAGTAAAAAGATGGTTGGGATGGATTTTTTATTAAAGGTGTAGTGAAAGTAGTATCATTTGATATTTCAGTCACTAAAGATCCCATAATGAGAGTGCTAGTAGGGTTTTCAGACGAAGATGTATCGTCATTAATTGAAGTTAAACAATACGAAAATTTCGATTGTTTAAGCTGTGAAACTAAAGATAGAGGTCCTCTTCCTAGCCCTACTAAACCACCACCTTGATCAAACCCACTTCCTTCATTATCTTCCCCACAGCCAAACCCTACTTTTGGTACTGACACTTTATCGAACGTGAAGGTTTCAGTCGCTAAAACCCCTTGTGTAGACGAGTAATCTCCGTATGAATACAAATACTCACAGCCATCTGACCCACAATCCGAAGTGGGCAATGCTTTACATAAACTACTAGAACATGAAACTTTAGAAAAAGTGGATGATTTTGTTGGATCAAAAACAGGTGTTGGTGCATCAAAACATTTAGTGCATGGCTTGCATTGTGTCCAAATGAGGTCACTACCGGTATCCATAATAGCCGAGTAAGGCTCAGGTGGTGTTCCAATGGCTAAATTCATTAGAAACTCACCGTTTCCAGCGTGAACAGGTGTCGTTACTTTTGTACCTGATTCCACTGATGACAAAGTAGCCATCATGTTATTGATGATTCTTTCTAACCGTAGGTTTCCTCTCATTACACCACGTTGTAAACGTTCAAACTTTGTTAAGTTTTTGTTGGAATCGACGTGTTTTAGGGTGATTCTAAAGCCATTTTCGGGGTGGTTGGTGAAGTGATCATGGAGGACTCTTCTTGATGTGGAAAGTGTTAGTGGACTAAAGATGAGTTGCATATAGACGACGATGAACAAAAGGGAATGTAGTGAGGAAGCCATTAGAGTGTAAGGATTAATTGTGTATGAAATGTTGGAAGTTTATAGAAGAATATATAAGAGGAAGGAGAATATATGGAGAAAAAAGTTGGTGAATGTTGTTTTGAACATTGAAGAAAATAGTCTTACAAGTAGGTTACTTAACAAGTTATATGAGAAAATTGAATTTTAGACAAGTAGGTTACTTAACATATTGTTTTTAATTAATCATAGACATTCGATCCTCTCTTTCAAAGTTTTATTTACTCGATCTAAGCAATCAATTAACCCATAAAATTTCACGATCACCATTCCACATTTCCACCACCGTTTCAATCCGATTCACCATTATCATTTTTCTTCAACGCCGCCAACTTTATTCTTGAACGGTCAAAGTGTTTTATGAATTTCTTTACAGAATTTAATAACTTCTGTAAATAACTTTCAATTCAATTTATGTACTGGATTTTAAAAAACTTAAACCATTAAAGACAATTATACAATAACAATTTTGTTGGTATATATAAATTTCTGTAACCGTACTTCGAGAAATTGAGAAATTCCATTGAGCATGTAATTAACTTTGAGATATTTTTTTATAATCTAGTAACTTGATATAGCATAAATATTATGTAATATATATGATGGATTGTATTTTAAGCATTGCAAGTTTGAGTTGATATGATATCTCAAATTGGTGGTGGGTAATGATCGGTATGTGGCGTACAAGTTGGAAAACAATTACTTTCAATTATGAAAAGGGATGGAAAAGAACATTTTGAGTGAAAGAACTTATGATGATTTGTTAAAATAATATGTTTATTTGTAGAATGAATGATTTGGATTAAAAAGCGTTGGTTAGGAAAATGGATAGGGTGACAAGTTGATTAAATGGATAGTCGGATTGCAGTTGCACTACTAGAAAGTGGACTTTCAGTGACGGAATTTCCGACAGACATGTATCCGTCGCTACTTACCGACGAATTTCTGGCACATTACCGACGGATACTGTGGTCAAATTTTTGTGGAGATTTTTAGACAGATTTCTGACGGATTTCAGAGGAATAATATTTTCACCGGTAATCGGTCGGTATTTTATTTATTCTGTGTCGACTTTGGATTTCCGACGACTCTATTTATCCGTCGCTAAGCAGTTGGAAAAAATTAAAATATTATTCATTTTCCTACGATTTTCTGACGGAAATATCTTGAATTTCTCTTATATATATTTTTGTAAATGTTTACAATAGTTCTTACTTCATGATGGGTCTAAAAGGTATTGGTGGACTTACTGGTCATGATAAGTTTTAAAGAGATTTAAAGTTTTTTTGTAAGTTATATACACTTGGCCATATTTGGTTATATTATGTTGGATTTTTTTTTAAGAAGTACGTATTCTTAGAGCACTGGTTTGGTTAAGATGTACTCCGTATGTCATTTGTTAGAGAGACCATATTGGATTTTATTGCGTTTTGGTGTACATATAACATCATTTTAGTTAAACTTGTTCACTAAAAGCACAAGAAAAAGTGCATCATAAACAAGAACTTTTGTTCTTCATCTTTATTTTCTATCAACATTATAAACAAGAACTAACGTTTATATAAAATGTGCATATATGTTTATATTTATTGAACATATATATCAAGTCTTATAAATATTTTTTGATAATCTCAAGTAATAAAATCCTATATATACAGGTTCAAAAAAAATGCACCATTTCAACACCTAAAATAATGTGATAAGCCTTAAATAATGTATTTTAAAAATTCATAAGTTCAATAAAATAACGCCAGTCGTTTCATATTCCTCTCAAATAAAAATTCACCAATACTTATACCAATACTAGTTGATTTTCCCCAATGTGAGCTGAGTTTATTTTCCCCAATTTGCTTTCCCCCAATCGTGATTCATCAGCTTCAATTTGACCGTTCATCGGCTTCATTTTGACCGTTCATCAGCTTCGTTTTGACCGTTCATCAGCTTCGTTGTGGTATATTTGCTTTTCCCCAATTTTACCTAATTTATTTTGGTTAATATTCTCGATTTTGACCTAATTTGTTCATCAGCTTCGTTTGGTGAATTTTGACATAATTTTGTAGGCTAATTTGATTGATTTTAAAACTGTTATGATAATTTCGTTAGGATTTTATTATGATGTGTTCTTTATGAGTGTTTGGATGATGAATTTGTTAGGTTTGATTCTGATGTGCTGATTATGTTTGATTATAAGACTGTTGTGAAATTAGTGTTAAGTCGTAATGATTTGTTTCGTAAATATTACTAGTTTTAAGTGGTTGAGATATGATATCCTTTACGGACGGGATTTGCGTTTGTTTATGCGGCTTTAGAAGTTTCGTTTAGCGTTTGATCGATGATTAGGATTATCGCATATACAAACTTGTTTAGGATGAATGTGTATGGAATGAATTTATTAGGATTATCACTATTTTGAACAAACATGTAACAAAGCTATTTTGCATAGGCTGAATCAGATTATGATATGATGCTAGTTTTCCACATACTACAGAATGAACAACAAAATTTAGTAAATTCTGAATTTCCGCAACTTAAGGGGAAATTAGTTTGAGACACATTTGGATTGGTAAATATATGTTTCAGTAAGAGTTTTCTGGGTTTGCTGATTTAAACCATATAGAGGTTTTTTCTGGGACCACATTCGGTATCAAAGTTTAAAAATGGATTACCGTTTTCTTGGTCTGGGACCGGACATAACCAGTTTTCTAGCTCTTTTATTTTTAAACATAAACGATGTCATTTTACGTTTAGCAATATTCAAACACTAAAACCCTGTATCAACATTTGTTTTTCTATCCGATTTTGGGCAAAACTGATATAAAACAGGACATGACAAGTACCAAACCTGCTTAGAACAGTCCTATTGTCAATTACTTGGTCTTAATCTTTTGGTTCCAACTTAGTTCAGTTTTATTCCAGCAACACTTCTAATTAGGTTGGTTGGGAGTTCCTCATTCTTAACTGTCAAATCCGAAAGCATAAGCAGTTTCAATAAGTAGATAAGTTGTTTACTTATGCAATCCCAAACACCCCTTAAGAGTTCATATATATTTTCTTGTCTTAGACTAGCATAGTAATCACTTAATGTTGTGTTTGTTTTTTTCATTCAGATCTGAATACGTCTGAAGTCTGATTCGGTCAGACGTAATCAGATTCAGACTGTTTGTTTTTTTTCAGATCTGAAGTCTGAATACATCTGAATAAGGTCTGATTCGTTCAGACATTGAATAACGTCTGATTACATCTGAAAAGCCTAAACTTTAGTGATACTTCTTTTCAATCCTTATCTCCTCATCTTGGTCTTGATTTTTTATTAATAATCACGAATGGAGGGTCGTTTGGTTTGTTTTATAGCGAAACGATTATTTTTTGTTTATTCAGACATTCAGATTCAGACATAAAAACAGACAGTCTAAAATAATTCAGATTCAGACTTTTGGACCACTCATTTAGATTCAGAAGTGGTATTCAGATTCAGACATAAAACCTCTAAAAAAACAAACAGCACATATATATTTTCTTGTCTTAGACTAGCATAGTAATCACTTAATATTGCATAGTTTTAAGTTATAGCTCAAAAGTTTGGTTCTGAATATATGATTCTTAGATAGTGTTTACGGAACTGTTTAATTTGAATAGCTTGTCTGATTTACGTAAATATAGATTGACCAACTGTAAAGAGAACAAGCTGAGAAGTTGATTACGTGAACATCATGGTTCATCCAATAAACTTAGCGGCTACTTTACTGAGTTTAATGGTAGCAGTCGTTTAAAGGATCTGATTGTCGCTGACACAAATTTTCAAGGTGAGGTACCAGCTTCAATCGAGAACCTCATACAATTGAACCGGTTAAATTTGAGTACTTGTGGTTTCAAAAGGCCTCTTCCAATGTCAGTAAGCAATCTGACACAACTTGCAGTTCTGGATTTAGGTCGAAATTTCTTTTCAGGACCAGCCTAACAAAACTCATTCATTTGATTCTTCAGTTCAATAACTTCGATAGAAGCAACCTCTGCGACTGGCTTGGTACTTTTCCAAACCTCTTTTATTTGGATCTTAGGTCAACAGTCTAAATTGTGAGATACCATCATCTATAGGGAATCAAACACAACTTAGGAAGCCTCAATTTTGTCTTCATTTCAACTTCTAGTTTGGGACAAAACGGGTTATAAACTGGAACCAGACCAGTCCTATCAGCTTTATATCTTACTTTTATATGCGGGGACCTCAGATTCTTATCATTCGTGCTTATCCTTAGTACTTGCTAGTTCTTACTAAGGTCCTTCAGTTAACATATGTTGTAAAGTTGAAACTGTTAGTCTGAATCCATATCAATAGCCACTTATGTCATACCCCGCTATCAAACCATCTGTTGTTCTTTTGTTTTCCGTAATTAAACTAATGGATGAACAATTCAGGAAGTGTTTTCTTCTCCAAGGTACTCTCTCGTAACCATTTCCCATCTGATTTTTTTTCTTATTCTATATATAATTTTTTGGCAAATCTAGATAAATACCGTACTTTATGTATATTGGCATTGTTCTTCTCAATTCTCATACTTGGTCTATGTAAATGTAACACCCCCAAAATCAGGATTTGCGGAAGCATACATATTTGGGTGCTACTAAATCGATAATCACAACACAAAGATATAGAGAACGGATTAAAAATCCGTTTTAAAATAGTTTACATTTCCAAAGTTAATCGTCATACATCAAGTTCAATTCAATTAAAACAAGGCACATTTAACAAGTCTGTCCCAAATCAGAGTTTAACGCATAAGCAAAAACATTTCTAGAAAACTTATGACCAATGCCATGCCCTGCCTTCAATGAATACATTCTCAAACACCTGAGAAAACATGCTAAAAGTCAGCTAATGTTGTTGAGTTCATAGGTTTAAAGTAAATAAGCACATATGGACCATAGCAAATAATTCAGTAATCACACTCATTCTGTATGCTAACACTAAGCTCATCCAACCGAAACTAGACAAACAACATGCCAAGCTGGCATAGCAATCAAAGGGTGCCCGCGAGTGTTAATCCCCAGACACTCGGCAAAATCCGACATGGTATACGTTCGCGTTGACCTGCCGGGCCAACCAAATGGGGGAGTCACCCCCAATAGATCTATTTATATCATACGCGCTTCTCAGCAGGAATTGACGGTTGATGATAGTGGGCGCAATGGGATTCAAACATACTTAGGTTATCCGTATACCAATGTGTATAAAAACAAAGTTCAATTTGGTCCATGAAAACAGTTTTGCATGTTTCTCACTCCAAGGTTTATAAAAACAATACGAATAAAAATGGGGCTATAAACTCACCTTAATAACAATAGCAATCAGCTAGTCAACAATAACACAGTGCAACCGCTCCGACACACGACCTAGATCAGTATGGTAAGTCTTAGCGAAAAATTCGTGTTTTAAACGTTTTAACTCATTTGAAAGGTTTATGTGTCAAGTGCTCGTGTATTTCTTGCTTGCTGTGTGGTAAGGTACATTTCAAAACAGTTCATCGTATAAGATTCTTTGGTGATGGCTCATGATGAAAGTGTACGGTGAAAATACGTGCAACGGAACTTCCATGCTCAGTCTTTGTCGTCGCAAAATGCGTAAATAATATATATATTATCGTATATATATATATATATATATATATATATATATATATATATATATATATATATAATAGGGGGGCTTTATTTTCAGAATCCTGTTAAGTGCGGGAACTGCGAGAACCCTTCTAGACCAATGAGCTTTTTTTAAATATTAAAGATTATTATTTAATCTAAAGGGTATAATAGTAAATGACACTTTTTTATTTTATTTAATAAAATTTCGTTTTTTTCAAACACTTAATTTTCGGATTTTTTTTTTAGTTTGTGCAATAATTTTTACAACATGCATGTTTTTCAAATAGTAAAGTGCATACGTATTTTTTGATAATGTAAATTTATAACAAACCAAAAACATATATGTTAAACACAAAAGTCGATATCGATTGAAATACAATTAAAATACAAATTTCTAAAAAGAAAAAATACTTGAATCTAATCGATCTATACATGTATGCACTAATAATATTTAACGCAAATGGACATATGTGCAACTCATTGTTATCAACATTTTTAGAAGTCGAACATATATGTGCGCCTTCAATAATCGTATTTCTTCAAACGCCGCATATTATCATCATGTATCTATGTGTGCATCCACTTCTAGATCTTCATTGCTATCACCATCTTCATTAACCTGGTACAAACATACCAGAAAACAATTAAACCTCAACTAAATAGGAAATGAACTTTTTAATCATATTTTAGAATGTACATGTTTTAAGCATACATGTTTATAAGCAATCATTTTTTTAAACAAACATGTTTAAAACATACATGTTTTAAAAATCATGTTTTCAAACTCATGTTTTCAAACATATATGGAGAAAGCCTCACATATGTTTTGAACACGTATGTTTTGAAAACATGTATGTTTTTTTTTCCATACACCTTAATAAACATAATAGCTATAAATACATGTTCATACAAAACATGTATGTTTTTACCATACACCTTAATAAAGCTAATAGATAAACATGCATGTTCATAGAAAACATGTATGTTTTTTTACCATACACCTTCATAAACGTAAAGGCTAAAGATGCATGTTCACAGAAAACATGTATGTTTTTACCATACAAATAAGTTCCAATTAATATTTTTCACCTAACCAATTGTACATCCCAAAACACATCAATGTATTTTTCAGAACTATCATTTCGTAAATTCTTCCTAATTACTAAGAAAGAAACTATCATTTCCTAAGTTCCAATTAAGATTTTTCAACTAGCACATCAATAGTTCTTGCCCAGCACTCAAATGAAAATAAACTTTAACATACGTGTACAACCTTTCTCGACAGCAAAACCAACAATACCATCATCAATAAACAAAGTATTTTATTTTTCAACCATACATTGATAATCACAAATCTGTTTGAGTTTCTTCCTCTTTTATTTATTTCTTTTCATCCGATTAACACAAAACACAATAACCTTCTTTATTGTCTTGATCTCGAAAGATTTTGAATCTCAAACCCGAGATCTTGAGTTTTGAGTCTTTTGTGTATTTTCTTGACTTGAGTTCTCAGAAACTTGAATAAAAGAAAATTACACAAACAAGACCTCGGGTATTAAAGTTCTTGATATATCTTTAAATGATATCAAAGAAAAACGAAAACCATCATCGATCTATTAAAGACTCGAACCAAACAAGAACAAAACTTACCCGAAACCATATCAAGATCTTTGCATAAAGTTTGCAAGATAAACCAAACAATATTATTTTTGAAAGATGAGGTGCATAATTGACAATGCCATTAATGTTATTAATTAGTCAAACAATATAACAAACAAACGAATTGCATCAGCTGTTGTGGTCAGGAAAATTCTCAACAAACAAACGAATTTAGTCAAACCATATCACAATATTACACGACAAATCATTATCACAATATTAAACAGATCATCAAACTTATCAATACCCAAAAAATGAAGAAAAAAAAATATACCTCAGAGCACCCCTGGTTGCAAAAGAGTGAGATCTGGTGGCCTTGAGGAAAATATCCGATGATCATGGTGTTGGAGGAGGATGCAGGAGGCG
Source organism: Artemisia tridentata subsp. tridentata (assembly GCA_021014915.2). Taxonomy (NCBI): domain Eukaryota; kingdom Viridiplantae; phylum Streptophyta; class Magnoliopsida; order Asterales; family Asteraceae; genus Artemisia; species Artemisia tridentata. The sequence goes on from CP139509.1 coordinate 225,215,557, forward strand.
GTTAGATCTGGTGGAAAGGAGAGAAACTATGTGCTGGTGAATGTTATTTTTTTTACAAAATGAAATCGGTTACAAGTTGATGTGATCATATCAAAGAGAAATTTTAGATGCAATCCCGATTTTCTAGCCTGCAATTATTGATATCATGTATAAAGTTAAATACCTTTTGTACCCTTTTAATTAATGTTTCCTGAAAATGAACTTTCATTTAATTACAAAAATGCCATGGTATCATCTTAACCATTGATCATGTTAATCCAATGGTAGAAAGTGAGTTCTCGCAGTTCCCGCACTTAACAGGGTTCTGAAAACAAAGTTACACTATATATATATATATATATATATATATATATATATATATATATATATATATATATATATATATATATATATATATATATATATATATATAGTGTTGTATTCTATGCAGTACCAATATTAGATACAGTACTTTAAAGTACAATTCTAGACCAATCAGAACCATTAGATAATTTAATCAATGGATGAGATGACTTGTGTCATTAGTGTAATTATGTGTAACTAGAAGGAATGTCAAATAAACTTTTATAATTGAGTTAGGGGCATTAAAGGAAGTTCAAATAGTTATTTTTTTCATAAAAACTGTCCCTTTTTTATAGGTATACACTATACACAGACTTTTGTTTTCTCTCACTATGATTCTTCTCTCCAAACATGTCGCCCTAACCGCCGCCCCAAATCCCAGATCTACTTCAGCTTTTGCTAGTCTTTTTTTTCGGATCGATGGATCTACAGCGCAAGCAACATTTGGTTCCAATTAAAAGTGCAGGTTTGTTAACTTCTATAAGTATTTCGAAAATGTGTTTGATATTGGTGCGGTTTACATTAAAAGGAAAATGGATTTCAAAAATGGGTTTGATATTGTTGAGCAGTTTACATGCATTTCTTTAACCCATGTCATTTAGGTTTTGTTTTAGATTTGGTGATACAATTGTTCTTAATTCAAAAATAGATTTGTTAATTGTAAAAGTCCAATGTTGTATCTCTTGATATTGTATTCGTTTGCTGTCAAGGCTGAGATAGAAGTTTACAAAATAAAAAACCGTTTCGTGGACATGTGATATGAATAGATCTAAGAGCACCATCATTTGGTGGACTTGTGACATGAATAGTTTATAAAAGTAATAATAATTGCTTTTAATTCTTGGTCAATGATGGTTTAAGTGACCAACTTGTTCGTCACTTTTTATTTAGCATATATGCAATTAGATATAAACTTATCAAAGAATACTAGTTTTAATGTCTAATGTTGCCATTTAAATTTAAGATGTTATTAAATTGAAGTGTAAGCAATGGAAGGATGTAATTTGAGGCTTCATTCATACGTGAATTCTTGTGTTAGTTTACATCATCATTTTATAATAATCATCTATGTTTCCCTCAATATGCAGTTAAAGCAAGATGTGCAGCGGGCATATATGTTTTTGGAAAGCGTGCATATATGTTCTAATAAATTTGACGAGAAAGCGCAACGTGGACACCGCAAACATACATGTTTTTTGAAGGCGTGCGCATATGTTCTAATAAATTTGATGGGAAAGGCTCGCGCATATACATTCTTGGAAAGTGTGCACATATGTTCTAAAGAATTTGATGAGAAAGTGAAGAGTGCACACATGTTTCTAAATGGCGTCCACATTTTTATTTAACAAGATACTTGTGCATGCATTGTATTTTATTTGATATTGAATTTTGTGTATACTATCTATGTTCTTGGTTTGTTATTTAATTTTTAGATGTTACATGTATATGTTTTTGTTTTTTCGTCATAAATATCGAAGATCAAAGAATGTACACTAAAAACATATGTGCAATTACCATTTTAAGTAAAATAAGTTTGACGTCGAGTCGAAACAATTAAACGCAAGAAATATATGTAAATATACAATATTTTTAAAAAAAACACATATGTACTTGATTTTTCTAAAAACACGTTAGCCAAAAAAAGTATAAAAGAAAAAATAAAAATAAAAAATCCGAAAATTAAAGGGTTTAGAAAAGCGTTTTTTAATTAAAAAAATACAAAAAGAAAGAAAAAATGTGTTTTACTATTTTATCCTTTTGAATTAATTAAAAAGATTTAATAATACTAAATTATTATTAGTCTAAAAGGGTACTGTAAAGTACTGTATCTAATATTGGTACTGCATAGAACGCGCCCCTATATATATATATATATATATATATATATATATATATATATATATATATATATATATATATATATATATATATATATATATATATATATATATATACACACACACACACACACTAAATAATTAGTATTTAATTAATTAAGACTTATAATTAATTAAATAGGTATTGAATAATTAATATGATAATGGTAATAGTGGGTATTATTATATTATAAATATTATAATTATTTATAATATATTAATAATTATAAAGAACATGTAATTATTAAATTTTGAGACATTAAATAACTGTAAGTGTATAAATATCTAAAATATATTTATAAGTCTTATAAACTCTAAAAATATTAATTTAGAAGAATTAATATTTTTAATAATAAAAATAATCCGTTTCGTCTTTTAGTCGGTTTTCATCTGAAAAATTCTAAGTGTCGAAATTTTAGAAAAATCAGGCATGACCCATTCGTTTATTCAAACTTTTTCATTTTTCCCAAGTGTTGCAATTTCCTCAAATAATCCCTTACGTTAACTATATTTGCAAAACTTGTCCAAAATGTATATTTATCATTATAACTATATTTATCGTTACGTTTACTTCTTATTTATGGGTTTCGATACAAAAGTCAACGTTTAGTCAAAATACTTTCAAAAGTCAACAACTACAACTTTGGGCCGAAAAGCCCATTTATTTGTCTTATTGGGCTTAAGGTGTCAAAACCAGTTCAAAACGGTTTTAATCGATATATAACGTTTTAATAAGTCAAAATATTTATGAAAGGTTGAAAGATGTTCGAAAACTCATTTTTGTCATCCGAGATATATATTGGGCTGGAAAGTCCATAATGAGTCCAATAGTCCAAGTTTAGCCCAAAAACCATTTAACCCTTTTAAGTTACGATATATATATTGTTAAGTTTCTAAAAATCAATTTAACATGTCCATCACGTCATTTGGTCAAAAAGTCAAACCAATACCGAAACCACATGGGCTCGGCCCATTTTGTGTCGAGCACATCATAAGCCCAAAAATAGTTTTAAACCTTTAATCCCTTTTAGTCTGAATAGCTTTCGTAACAATTTTTAAATAAATCAAATAAGCAAAATGGTCAAATAATCAACTAAGGCCAAAACATTTTGGGCTCGGCCCAATATATGTCTAGACCAAAGTTAACACAAAACAAATAAGCCGAATCAAATAAGCTAGTGCTTATTTCAATCAGCTATCCAAAATAAAATATTAAGCATAAGTTTCACCATTTCACCACTAGAGCCAAAACTTTATGATTTTCAAAACCCCAATAATTATTTATTTTATAAGTGAGCCGATTAGTATATAAGCTCAAATTAACACTTATATTACTTAAACTCGCGTAATTAGTTCAAAGCTCATTTGTATCATCAAACTAGTACCACAAGCAACAAGATTTACCACACAAGCAAGAAATAACATAACTTGTATAAAAACTTCAAAAAAGGTTGAGCAACCATAAAATATATATCAAGCCCTAGCTTTTTCAATTTAACAAAACATACATAATAAGCACTTGGTAACATCTTTAGACATCAACATAACATGAAATGAACAAGATTGAACAAGTTTTGTGGATTCTTACAAAGTTCTTGAAAATGTCGAGTGGTATGAGAGACCAAAAAGACTCCAAATTGCGCCAAATTTACCCACAATACGTTCCGATTAACCCAAAACACTTGAAAGTACACCCCGATTAGTTCAAACTTCACTAGATTTTTGTAGATCTTAAATTTTATGTTGGGTCATGAGTTTGAGATGAGAGAAATGATCTAGGAAGTTAAGATGAGATGAAATGAGTGTGTGTGTGTGTGTGTGTGTGTGTGTGTGTTAGTTTGTGTTACTTATTAAGTAACAAACAAGTATATTATGTGTCATCATCCACTAATAAATCCATGCATATCAAAATCCTTGTCTTGGTGTGGCTTAGTGGCGGCAAACGAAAAAAACAAGGGGAGGGAAAATATTTTTGCTCCTCGTTGGTGTATCGTGTGTCGGTTTAAGCTTAAATGTTACCGTAAAGTCCCGGTTTGACCTTTTTGGACACGTATATGCAAAATAAAGTTTTTATTGACGTTTTCGTCAAAATAATAATAAAATATTATTATTTGCTCAAAAATGCATTTATTTGACTGCTACCATATATATTGTGATGTCGGTTCGCGTGTGGGGTTGCTTTTCATTAAATACGAGAAAGCTTCTCAGTTAAATACGAAACTTGTCAATAACTATCAGAAATAGAATAATTTACGCTTACTGACAAAAATAAACTTTTTCAGCAGTGACTGTATGCTACAATATGCGGGACAGCTCAAAAAAATGTTCAGAAATGCTAAAAAACGTGCAGTTACGCATAGAAACGCTCGGCTTAAAAATAATAAATAAATATTTATTATTAACTTAAATGTGAAAATTACCATTTGTCACAGTCTCCCCAGCTAATAGGGAAATCCGTCCCGGATTTCAATTAATGTTACTCGATGAATTCGAAAAGAGATGAGGATACTTTCGCTTGATTTCATCCTCTCGCTCCCAAGTGTACTCGAGACCTCTGCGGGAGTTCCAGCGGACCTTCACAATTGGGATACGACTCTGCTTTAGTCGTTTAACTTCCCGGTCCATGATTTCAATCGGTTCCTCGATGAAATTCAGTTTCTCATCAAGCTAAATCTCATCCAAGGGAATGGCAGCGTTATCATCAGATAAGCACTTTTTCAAGTTGCTGACATGAAAAACGTCATGCACAGCGCTGAGTTCGGATGGCAATTTGATTCGATAGGCTACCGGCCCGATTCTGGCAAGAATCTCAAAATGTCCAATATAACAAGTGTTCAACTTCCCACGTTTACCAAATCTTATCACGCATTTCCATGGTGAGACCTTTAACATCACTTTATCACCCACTTGGAACTCAAGGGGTTTTTGCCTCTTGTCGGCATAGCTCTTTTGACGGTCACGAGCCGCTTGCATTCGGCTCTTGATCTGCATAATTTTCTCGGTAGTCTCGTGGACTAGGTCTGGTCCGGTAAGTTGGCTTTCTCCGACTTCAGCCCAACATATTGGCGATCTGCACTTACGACCATAAAGTGCTTCATATGGTGCAGCCTTGATGCTGGTGTGGTAGCTGTTGTTGTAGGAAAACCCGGCTAAAGACAAATGCCTATCTGTAACACCCCGTTTTCGATATTTGCAGCGGAAATATAAGTTGGGGTGTTACTAAATAGTTCACAGTCATGATGATAGAAAACGACTCGAAAATGAGACGTTTTTAGATAAAAATTGTTATCATTCATTTATATCAGAGTTACAATATGCAGGTCCCAGCAGGAGGTTCCAAAATACATTTATAAAAGTATATTATTTGTTGAATGATAACATAGACAGTCCATAGCCAATCCCGTGCCGAGCCATGCTTTCCATAACCTGAGAATACATGCTAAAATGTCAACATAAAGGTTGAGTGAATTCATAAAGTTTCGTAAATGAAAATGTTTCATTTATTCAGAAATATGTTGGTTCCAGTTATTCAGAAATAAGCCAGTTTCTGTTGTCAAAAATACGTTGTTCAATGGTTCAGAAATACGTTTGTCCAGTTATTCAGAAATACGTTGTTCAGTTCAGTTGGAAATCATTTAAACACAAGATTAAATATAATAATTGCCACACACACAATTATTATCAGGGAAAGATGTATTTTATTGCACTAAGTCTCATGACACGCAAAACCTTAACAGAACATCAACATTCATGAACTAATGATGTAATAATTACCCCATAATTAAATGTAGGTAACCTTGCCCCCGGGTAGGAGATTGCCACATCTCTTTATTCATCTCAAATATAATGCTTTGGGTTACGTTACGGTAACGCAAAGGGGTTGTCAGCCCAATAGATCTATCCACGATATTCGCGCTCACCCTAAGTCGCGGGTGATTAAAGGTTCATGATGAGAGGACTTTTGGCTTAATTAAACTTAGCTTAAGGCAATAAAATAAGAGTAACGTTGGGAAATTACTTGTGTTTAATATGGGAAAAAGTCCATTAGTGATTCATAAATCATATAAAGCAAACAATGTTTGTAAATGTTATGAGCATGTATCTCCCCCAAAAATAATTCAAAACATGTAAAAGTAGGGGTTATGAACTCACCTGATCAGTCTGGTTGGAAAACAAATGAAAGAAAGTTGATAAACGTCTCCGGACAAGTAACCTGGGTGGTTATGCCAATATTTAGTAATCATTTCTGATGATTATATGTTTATTTTGTTTCGTTCTGTTTCGTAATACTTTGGTTGATGGTTAAATGCTTACTTGAGCCAATATGTAGTTTCAAAAGTAAGATTTTATCTTATCTTTTATCTGTAAGTTTCGGTTCGGTTTGTTCGTTAATAAACATATTATGTTAATATTGGTTCGGGAAATAAAGGAGAAATGATAAAAATAATGGTTACGAAAAGTTATGTTTTAATCCCTAGGGTTTGGTCAAATGACAGTTTATACCCTGAACTTTTGGAAAATGACAGTTTTTACCCTTAGGTTTCAAAAATGACAATTTCTACCCTGTTTATTTAATATTGCCAAAAATAACCCTTGATAATATTTATTTATAAAATTAGCATATAAAAACTTTAATTGAAGAAAATCACACCTATGTAATATGGGACTTGGCTAGAGCTTTGGACTCGAAGAACTTAATGAATACTGAATCATTTTACGAACTTTTAGTTCCTATGAAAAGTTGGTCAGGTCAACTCTGGACACACCAAATTTTACCATTTATAAAAATTGTTTGATATTCGAAAAATACTTCAAAAGTCGAGTGATCGAATAAGTTTTAATACAAAACTGGAAATTGGTTTTTAAACTAGCGATAGACACAACTTTGGACGCAATTATCTTCTAAACCACTCGATGGTTTTCCAAACTTTTTCTTTCTAAATTAAGTTTGCTGGCTCGACTTTAATATGCCAAAAATATAAAAAATTTAGAGATCTTATAGGGTTCGAAAACATGGTTCAAAGTTGGGCATATGGTCGACAGAACTGGAAATCAAAGGTTCTTATCTAGCGATATATAGCAACTTTTGGAACTCGATATCTTCATGGTTACTTGATCATTTTTATTGATTCTTGTTTCTATATTTAGATAGCTGGGTGATCTTTATAAATACCAAAAATTAAATTTTTCAAAGATCATTTGCTTGTTGGTTTTCAGGTCAGAATTTGGGTTGTGGGGCGTATGTGGTTCGACTGGAACACAGACAAAACCACTCGATTGGGTTTTAGGGTTTTTATGGTTTATGACTAGAGTTTTTAGACATGGTATGATTACTTTAGATATATCTTGACATGTTTAACACATAGTTGATTGGTTTAAACCAAAATTCGAATACTATGGGTGTGTTGTATGAAATGTTCGAACAGAAGCAATATAAGGAAAAGAAAACTTAGTGTTCTTGATTATGTGTGTTATTATGAATTACGTATTATTATTTTTGGGTAATATAAAGTAAGTGAAATCGTATATAAAAGAAGATAGAGTACTTACTTAGGGTTTGTGTCGACTAGGGTTTATGACTCGAATTGGTTTGTGCCTTGATTCCTTATTGATTCCTCTCTTCTAAGCTTCCTTTGGCTGGTGTTGGGAGTGTATCTGAGGTTATGTTCAGGTTTGAAATGGAATAGGTTTTGTTTTTGTGTTTTTCTAATTTTATGAACATAGGTGATAGTTGTGTTTGTTATTTATAAGGTAAGGAGTTAGGGTTTTGTGGGAAAAAGATAGGGAGACATGGTATGAAGAAAAGCTCACAGAAATAGGAGGAAAGTGCCACTTGGATAGGAGGAGAAGGAGGGTGAATAGGTGGTGATGTGGCCGGCTATTGTTCATGGATTCTAACCACCAATGAGAAAGGTTCTTGAAGGAGAAGGTATACATGTGGAAGGGTTATTAGAAGTGAATAGGGAAGCATGTCTTTGTCTAGGTTCATTGCACCTTCAAGATGTAAACTTAGTTTTGGTTTTTAGGTTATGATCGAACCAGGTTTTGGAGGGGAGGACGTATAGGCTTTGGATGGTAGTACAATGAGTTTAGTGAGTAGTAATTAGGGTTGAATAATGATAGTTAGCTTAGTTCAAGTATTTAGTTATTTAGGAAAATGTTTAAAGTTTATTATGTATAAAGATATATATCGAATTGTATAAATATAAAAGGGAAATGAGTTGTGTTTAGAGAGGTTGTAATATATGCTAAATAGTATTGTACTATACTTTAGATTATGAGAAAAATATAGTTTTAATAATTAGTTAAGTTAAAAAAAAATTATTGGTTAATTTTTATTATGTTTAAAGGTAAATAATAGGATTTTTAGTTCTTGTGCATTAGGCACTTGTACCTTGGGTTAAAAGACTTTTAAGAATATTTAAGGAGTTTAGGAAAAATAATTTATAAGAGTTATGCATAAATGGTTTATACTTTATGCTTTAAAATAACTATAAATGGGATTTTAATAAAGATTTTGTAAATAAATGATTTCATGCAGAAATGACTTGTAATCTAGCTTAAATAACTTGTAAACTTAATATTTTATAAAAATATTGTATAAATAAATTAGGGTTTGTGAAATGAATACATAAAATCACAGTTATGTGAATTTAGGGTTTTACCGGGAGTTAATATAGAATTAGGGTTTCTGGTGCTTTAGTAACTTGTACATTAACTCATATATGTTGTATTTTTTTGTTCTGAGGTTTAGTTGTTCATATTTTATGTTGTGATGAATTTTAGGGTTTCATAGAAACTCTATTCAGATAATGAATGTTTTTGTTTAGGATTTATCGTAAAATGGTAAATGGTATTCTGTAATGTTTTTATATCATTATGTTTATGAAATAAACATTAGGTTTGTTAGGCAGGTCTGTGGGAGCACATTTATCAATGATGTGATCTATGTTACATTAGATGGGAGATACATTCAAATGAATAAAAAAAAATTTACCCGTGGAAAAAGGATAATAATTCTGTAAAGTAAATGAGAAATTTTGCGAGTGGTTACAGTATCCCCCTGTTGAAGGGAATCTCGTCCCGAGATTCGGCCTATGTTGGTTGGAAAGTTGAGAATAATGATGTATAGGGATAGCTAGGTTCAAATTTCTAACCTATTCAGATAGGGAACGCGATAAAGGAAAATCGTACAACGATTTCGTTTAGGATGAGAGTTTGATATGCTTAAAATGCCTCAAGTTAAAAATAATATTACTTAAAATATTATTTCATTCTTAGGCCTGATTTCCGATAATGTCATTTCGCTGTTAATCCTTGGTTCTCCGTTTAATACCAAAGGATTGAGGTTTGGTCAGTCTCATCTCTACTGGATGAACTAAATTTGAATGTTTTGCCACCTGATGCGTCACTGCGCAACGGTCAGATTTTAAAGTGGATGAACAGTGATTTAAACGGTCGAATTCGGCTAGTTTCCTCCTATAAATACCACATTTCTAATCCTCATTCTTTCATCACAAAATTCCTTTCTAAAAAAAACCTCAAAATGCCACACCTTGTTACATTCTTAGCGATTGTCTATGTGGTCCTTGCGGTTTCTTATTTGGCTTACGTCCCCAGCGAAGATCATGCTTTCCTAGTTTGCGTTCTAGCAATCGTTATGCCTATCGTGGTCTTTGCTATTGGAATCGACAAGATATGGGGGTAAGGTTTGTTTTTCTAAGTAATCTTCCGAAAATTTCGTATTTATTCTTATGCCTAGTTTTTATTCTCGTAGGATAATCAAGGTCATTCATCCGGTCGTGGCTCTAGCTATTGTGTTGTTGGTGGCTATCCTCATATTCATGACGGGTCAACCTTTCGAAGAATCTATTCCTTATCTTGTAATCATTGTAACCTTAGTATTTCCGTTCTTAATCATTTCCCTATGTATGAACTTCCGAGGTTGCGAATAAAATCTTAGGGTTTTTCTATCCATAATGTTGTAGAATTCCTATCTTAGAGATGATGAGTAGTAGATGTAGACTTTTGTTGTATGAAATCAAGATAATAGTTTATAAACTATTTGTTTTGTTTCAATATTTTGTTTTTGAATGAAAATTAGTAGTAGAAAATCTGAAAATATAACTGTCCAATTCACTACATGATTCTTCCTGAATTATACATAGTTGATCAGGTTATGTATAATTGAGGACCAAATGATGTAATGTTTTGTTCAGTCACTGTGGTATTTAAACAATGCTTTGTTTTCGTAAAATAAATTTATAAACAATTTTCAAAAGCATAGAAAAATTTCAGTCCACACTACGGTGATAGGTTAAGGATTTTCCTAAGGTATCAATGGGATAACATCAAAATAAATCTTAGAGTTCGTCTAAGGTTTTACTATATAACGTTTATGAATAGGGTATGGAGAAATAGAATAGATATGAAGGCTAAACGCAGATTTGGTTTATAATGGAATGGTTACGAGATAGAGATTTCATAGAGTAGAAAGATAGATTTTATTTAGGTTACGTTCATCGTAACTAAGGAGTATCTGAAAGGAAAATATAACTTAGGGAGTTCTAACCTCAATTTATTCTTTACTTCAGAGATATCAAACTTAATGGTCATAGATGAGATTCCTTAATAAGTTCTAGTTTTCTTCCGAATCAGTCTTAGTCTTCTAGTTGGGATTGAAGTTCGGGCATTGATTCCTATAATGTCCTTTTCCGTTACATCCATAACAAGTCATGGTTAATGGTTGTGGGTTGGCTCCTATCATCTTACAGTTTCTGGTCTGGTGTCTTATTTCCTTGTATCCTCCACACTTGATAAAACAATCTCCATAATGATGTAACTTACATCATTGACATAGAGGTCGTTTTCCATGATAAACAGCTTCATGAGTAAGATGCTCGTGATGGTGGCAGGCGGGGTAGTGAGTTGGGATAGTGGTTTCTATCTCATGATGTTTTCGCTTTTGGTTATTTCGTTCAATTCCTAGGGTATGGGTAATGGTAGGTTTAGTCGTTCCTTCTGGGTTTTTGTTATGAACTTGTCTACAACCCGTAAAACTTTTAGGGGTACAAGACACATTCATCTTCTTCTTTCCCGTAGCTTTCTTATTGCTTCCTGAGCGAGCCGTTGTAGTTACTTCGAGTACTGCTGTAATGAGGTTGATTACCAACTTCTGGATAACTTCGGGAGTCATTGGCGTGGTTAACATCGGCATAGTATTTTTCATACTAACGTTCTTCCGGATATGTCTGGTTAAATATTGTAGATAAATGATTAACTCTTGGTATAGCTGCTAAGGAATTAACTAATTCTCTTAGATTTCAGCAACTTTCTCTTCATTCATTAAGGTTCTCTTCCGAAATTTTATCTTATAGGGTTCTATGGTTATGATATGTCTGGATGAGAATAGCATAATATTAATAACTTGATCAATTGTTTTTACAAAAACAATTAATACAAGGTCTTTTATTAATATTGTAGGTAGTAAGTTTAGGATTTTCTATCTTTATCATAAGGGTTTAGTCCTCAAAATATCTCTGTTGCTTAATGGGCTCTATGTTTAGTTAACTAGGTAAGTGACACTTATTGGGCTCTAGGTATAGTTTAGTTCGAAACCATTCGTCTATTAAACAAATGATAGGGTTTTATGGAAAGTCATTACATATACGCACAGCATTATTGTAAGACATGATGGAAAAGAATTTATTCTCAACAATAATATATACAACAAAAGATATTTGTTATACATTTATTGATTGATTACAAACTCTGAAGGTTTCAGGTTTATTGGAAAATACAGGAAATACTTAACCAAATACTATTTGGTACAGTAGACACAATGTTTTTACACATGAGTTTGATATCAGCCACGTCCTTGACGTAAAAGCTTAACTTCATTCTCAAGTTGTAGTTGTGAAATTTCCATTTCCAAGAAACGCTCCTGAAATTCCGTGTTCACCTTTATCTGACTGTCCAACATAGATTCCAAAGTGAAAATCTTCTGACCTGGCAGATTGCCGTCTCTCTGGCCATCCATAGGGTTCTCTCAATCTCCGCTACTCTATCACGTAGTTGACTGTTTTCCCTTCTCACCTGACGGATCCTATAATCTAGGCTTTTATATTTATGTTCGTGCGTATTCTTCATTCGTTCAACACTTGCTTCCAAGTCGAACACCGTTCTCCTTTCGTCATTGGTTCTTCTAAACAGAGTGTCGAAGTTACGATCGTACCATTCGAAACGTAAATGTGGTAACTCCTCCAAATGTTTAGCGTGATTGTCGAGAATACTGGCGTGTTCATAAAGAAGAGTCCACATGGGATCTTTAGGTTCAGGGGAATTAGGCGTAGATATAGCATCTGGGAAGTTTAGTATCGGGGTTTCGGGAGTATTAGCTTCTAGAGGATTTGATTCATCATCTTTCTGAATTGTTTCTTGGCGTGAGTTTTGTCCAACCTCAAATGTTGTTGGGCAACCAACAAACTTTTCATCAGATGGGGATTTCCTAAGTGGGTCGGTAGGTGGTGTACATATAGTACGGAAAGTCGTTTCGTTAGGTTCGGGAGTTTCGGGGAACATGATACTGTATTAACCCGTAATTAATGAAAATAAGCAATTCGAAATTCGGCAAATAAAGCAAATCAAATAGTTATCAGATATGGGGGATTATTAATGCCAAATAATCATAATAAAGGATGCTCTAAATACATGAAACATACCTGGCACGGATGACGTAGGACTTTATGGTGTAAGTTTTGTTTATTTTTGAAAACGCGGTTATAGTCCAATGTTTAAAAACATTTGGTCTACTGTACCAATTCTTCAAAACTAACTTCAAGGGCTGAATCTGTCAAACTTTGATACTTGGAGGACCTTGGTTGACTATTTGACCATATTTCCTTTCCCGGCTCCGGCTTTTAAATCCTCTTCCAAATCTCGTGCTCGTTTTCCCGGTATTTGCTAAATTTTATCCTTTTTTGAAATATCCTTCCCTGCACAATCAAAAACACAAAAACACGAAATATTTGGCATAATTGGTTAGTTTTTGGTCGTTTTGGGTCCGGTTTTGGTCGAGAAAAGGTATGTGAATAAGCACATACCACGTTGTCAATCGGTTTTTCCATTGAATAGTTAACCTTGATTTTAGTCTGATAAAGGATAGGTTGATTGATCATTGACGACTACCCTCTGATGTTTCACCTTCGGTGTTTGAAACCATTTTGAACTCCCTACCATGATTTCCGATTGTTAAACTTTTGCTATCTCTACCTGATTTTGTTCTTCACTTCCGACCTATTTGATAAGCAGTTTGATACTCCTCTGACCATTCCGAAGGTCATTTAACCTTAAGGTGCTTGACACATTCTGTGAATTAATTACCCATGCTGGATATAAATGTATCATCTGATATTACTCTGTCCTTGCAAAGTCCGTTACTACTCCTATGAGAACTCTGGTGATTATTAGCCATGGACTGCGACGATAATTTTGTCTTGATGTGAATTTGTTAACTGAGCATGATGATGCTGATTACTGATATTCTATACGCCTCACTTTTGACAGTTATACGATGTTCGTATTACCGATGACTCACAACCTACCTGCCACTTATGCTAAATAGCTAATCAAGACTCCAACACCTTGAACTGTTCACTCATCTGCCTCGACACTTTGATGAACCATGTACTTGACCTGGATATATGAACTATCCGTCTGGCTTGGCGACTGTAATTATCCTACGAATCCGTTTACTTTTGATATATTCGACCTTGAGGACCTTAGGTTATGTATTGGCTGGCCCTCATAACCTGCCAGGGACTACTGTATCTGATTTGTAACCTTTAGTAATATGTTTTACCCCACTTTCGTTATGATAACCGGTAACCGCTCGAATCTGTTAACACTGCTATGGAAACTTCTACCTCGATCTCATTTGATTGTCGATTGTCTCCTGACACCTATTATCCACTCTTAGAAAACTTTGGCATTGGAAGTTTTGTTGTGCAAAATTTTTTTGGTGTTCTCCGATGTAACTCTTGGGTTTCCCTCCTGGTTGAGAAGTTGAATGAAATTTGAACCGACCTCAGCTGACGAACCAAAATGCTATCGAAGTTGAGAGATTGAAGAAGCTGATGGAATATGATTTTGTTCACCTCAGTGTTCCCTTTGAATACTCTATTAGCTTGTGAAGAAGAAAGAGAAAACTTTGAGTATCGACTATCGTAAACCTAATCGTATCACTACCATGACCATCTTTCAATTCAGCGTATCAATGATTGATTCTATCTCTGTAAACTCTGCACCAGACGGCCTCTTTTAATGATTGAAGGACTGAAGAAGCAACCCCAAGGACTTCTAAGAAAAAGAGATGACTATTTGAGAGTAACCTCCGGGAAGTATTTCAGTTTTATGCACGAAGAGGAACATGTAGACCATCTTGTAGAATGACCCTTTATTCTAGAAGAAGTAGATTGGATTGGCGTCCCGAGATTGTAGCAGACAACACTACCATACAGCCGGCAATGACGGCAGTTGAGTTGGCGAATTTTGAACTGTGCTGAAGACCTGTCTAACACACGCAGTCTTGTTTCTCTATTCATTTTAGTTGTACTAAGATGAATTGAGAGCAGAAGCAGACTCGCGAATGGAAGAATGCACAGTGACCATACCGGAGATACACGTTACTACACCACCGTTCCAAGAAGAAGTGCCGAAGGCTTGAGGGACCAGACTCGAGTTTATAATTTCTTTCCACTCTATGGACAGACGTAGACAGACTACTTGGAATTGGGAGAGATTTAGGATCATGTATTTGAATAGACGATAATTCTGAAGCGAACGTTTGTGTTTGGAAGAGTTGATTTTGTGAAGAATGAAGCTATGGATGACGTAATTCATTTCCTCTTGACCTACTCAAATTTCCGTTACCTGATGATAGGATACCTTGAATGATTTATGTTCCCTGTTAGTAATTTCGCTCAGTGTTCATTCTGCGTATGCTGGGCAATGGTTTTGTTATGTGAAATTTGACGAATGATGGACGATCTGATGCTTTTTAATGATGTAACAAATTCTGATAGACATTCTGGGACTTCCGTTAACTCTTTCGAGTAGTTCGTTCTCCTCTTAGTTATGGTGTTTGATTTTGATGACCTCTGAGACTGTAGAAGTACTAGGTGGATTAAGATAGGTGGTTTTGATTACGACTTGAGATAAAGTATGATCATCATGAAGGCATATTTATGTGGTGCTAGTATTATGACGCCTGATCAACGTGATAATACTTACACCATATAACGTGCACTCATTGTGGCCATAGGACATCTTGGGGAGTACCTAGAAGTTTAGAATCTAAATCTCCGTAGGATTATCCGTGTTTGGTTCATTCTATACTCTATTTCCATTCACTAGATATCTGGAGGAGTTTGGACTCTCGTTCTGCATTCTGTTGACCTCAGTTATGAATCTTGAAAACTCTTTGAAGAGCTCTATACTGTTGACACAGTCAATTTGATTTGAAATCTTGTTCGTATTCCATGTGAGCTTTCTGAAGATTCACCTATCGTCCATTTTATGTTGCATGGACCTTTTGTTCTGAATCAACCTAATTTGTCTCCTTCTGAGGAATCTGAACCCATCTTGTTTTGATCGAGTCATGAGAAACCATTTGTTTTTCCTTCTGGAAGAACCTCCCCGGGCGTGAGAATTGTTCGCGACGACCTTTTACGATTTGCTACGACGTTGTCTAACCTTGCGACTTCAAATTTCGAGGACGAAATTTTTCTGTTAGAGGGGAAGAGTTGTAAAACCCTAAAAATCTGAAACATGTAAAAAGACCAAAATGCCCTTATAATCTTAAATTTGATGTAAAGTACCAAATAAATTCTAAATTTTGGTAATGAGCTACATATGAGATAAAATAATTATGAGGCAACATTTCAACATTTTTACATGTCCAAAAATTAATATTGCACATCAAATATCGTACATAAACCGAAAACCAATTGTATTTAAATAAATAACATTTAAAAACAATATAAGTTAAGATAATCACAAGTTAATTAAGGAAATGATCAAAGATTATCAAATTATGATTTGTCAACCTTTTTGGCCGAATTTTCTGCCTATCTCCCCCTCCCACACGTTTTATTAAATGCTTCCTCTTTTCCTTTTTATTTTCCTATCGCTAAAAACCCTAGAAACACACACAAATTCGCACACACTTAATCCGAATTTCTGGAGGTCCTAGCATATTTTTCCCACGTTCATCAAGGTCTAAGGAAGGGGATAAAAATAAGTTTTGGGTCGTTGGAAGCTTGGTTCGATCTGTGGTAATTCTTTTGTCGCGTTTTCCATCCGTGAGGTATTAATTCATACGCCCAAATTCTTACGTTCTAAATCTAATTTGATATTTTTTCTAATGATATATGGATGATATATAACTCATAAAAAATGATAAACACGAATCATGCATGCTTATTTTGATCATACGAATTATAAATAATAAAAACAAGAATAAATTACAAATCGGGCTATACGATTTTTCTGGGTCATGTACATAATTTTTTGGGTTCTATATTAATCATATCACTCTGGAAAAATGTTGGTTTAATTTGTTAAAGCCTAAAATATTATTTGTGGATTTTTGTTCTAATCGATTATAAAAGAAAAACTAGTAAAAATTGAGAAAACCCTAAACAAATGAACTAGGGTTAGTGTTTTATGATTGGATCTGGTCATTTAATGTGTTATAATGATTGTGGAATGATTTGGTAAATTAGGGTTAGGGTTTTGTAAATAAAATGTATTACCGATTGAAAATAAAAACTATTAGGGTGTGTTTTGTCATTTGTTAAACTTGTGGGATATTTTTGTAATGTTAATTAGGTCTGTGGGAATGTAGGAAAAATATAACATAAGGGTCCTAAGTATAAATATTGCAAGAAAAGAATTAATTCGTATTTATAGGGTACGATTGGTATTTATTTAAAATAGAGGGACTAAAAGTGAAAATTCTGGAAACTCATGGTTATTCTGTGTAAATAATGATATTAGAGGTGTAATGTGTAAATTTGAGGATTTGTGGGCTAAATATGTAATTGTTACTAAATTATGATTTGAATTATAAGTTTTGTAAAACTAAGGGACCAAATGTGTAATTTCTGAATTCTGAGGGTTATGATTCATACTACTTAAAATTCTGAGGGTAGGTTCTGTAATTTTGTAAAATAAAGTGCTTGGCATGTAAATATAAATATGGAAAGGATTAAATTGTGAATTATGTAAATGTGGGGTTTATTTTGAAATTAATATAACTAGAGGGGTGTAAACTGTAAATTGTGAAACTTAAGGGATTGAAGTGTCTTTCTGAATAACATGAGTATTTAAATCAGTAATTTAAAGTATTTTCATTTTAAACCTTTAACTTTGGTGTATTTACAATTAAAACCCTAAAATATGAAAACTTGTTATAAATAACCCTAAACTTTTATAACTTGCTAAAATGAACCTTATTTCCATAATATCATTTAATTAATGACTTAACCTAATTATGGAAACCTGCTAATTATGGAAACCTGCTAAAAATAGAAAGTTACTAAATATGGAAAGTTGCTATTTTTGGAAAGTTACCTAAGAAGGGAAGTTACTAAAAATGGAAAGCCGACTAAAATAAGTAATCTGAATTAAATAAGCTTTTAATAAGACAGTCATGATTCGTGTAGATTCGCTGAAGATGGAGTTTGCGTCCGACCTCTATATTTTCTGTTGTGTTTGTCACTTGCGGTATAAGGTACAGATATTCTGACCTTCCTTATAAGGTTTCTCATGATCTCTTTCATATTCTGATCCGTTAGTTTCTGATCTGATGCCATTGCTGTGATTCCCATTTCTTGAACCTCCTCTATTGATTCCATTTGATATGACCTCTGATATGAATCTATGTTATGAAAACCTTTTTAATTATACCATGGAAATGTTTTGAGAAAAACCAATTTAAAAAGATGTTTATAAATGATGCGAAACTACTTTTATATGAAAGGTTACTAACTTTTGTGAACACTATATTTTGAAGACTAGCTTTATGAAAAACCGTTTTGAAAGATTATTTTTATGAAAACCACTTTAAAGGATCGTTTTATGAAAATCATGAATTAAAGGATTGTTTAAAAGGGACTTTTGATAGAAACTTTGAAATGAACTTTTGATCTGAACCTTGACTTGATTACTAATATGAACCTTAATCTGATAAACTCTGATTTGGACTTTTTGGTACTACTTCTGATGATAATTGATATAAACCATCTGTTATGAACTATCTGTTATGAGCCATCTGTTATGACACTCTGATTTGATATGATATCTGACTCTTAGTTTGATACCCGAGCCAAAATCTGTTTCCTAGCCATGAAGGTAACATGGCCGTGTCATTGATGCACCAATGACATGACTCTAGGGCGGTAGAGTGATGTTCCGCCACGTCCCCTTATCTGTTATCTGATATGCGCATTATATTATTTTGGCCACTATTTATCTGCGGGGGAGTATGGATGCATCCTAGATCTGATCTGTTTAGTGGATTTAACATGATTGATTTATTATTGTCTGGTGATTGGTACTGTGTGCTATACATGCCCTTCACATATATCTGGGAGCTAGCTACTCCATTTGAAGAATGAGGACACCCCTCATATTATCTGATTATCTGAGAGGTCTCCCCTCTATATGATTTGAAGATTTATGGTTACGATATGATATGATCTGTTTTTGGGCTCGTGGTGGATTACTATCCCTTTCTCTCTTTCCTTTATACTTATTCATTTACTTATCCCTTAAACCATATTATATCTGCATGACTTTTATTTCTGTTACTCGGTACTATTCTCCATACTGTTTGTTATCGCTATATCTGTTCACTGAGCTCTCGTAGCTCAGCCGCATTTCTTTTCCTGCGGCAGGTTTTGTTGGAAGCTGGGTAATGAGTGGAGAGTACCTTTGGACTTAGAAGACTTGATAGCTGTTCTGGATTTAGAAATGACTAGAAGTTATTATTATTTCGAAATTAGTATTTATTGGAAGTTCATTTGTAACCCTGTAGTATCTGTATTTCAATTGTAACCTTTGAGAAATCTTGTATTACTATAGATGTATGTTTTGTTTTGATCTGATATGAAACCATTATTGTGATATCTTTACCCTTGTCGGGTTGGGGTGTTACATAATGAAAGTTAGTAACATTATGATCATTATGTAAAGGGTGATTAATTTATGAATCTACATGGTTTGCTACTGATCTAAGTGTGTGAAATGATGAAGGGAATGTGTGTTCTAGTTGGATGAAACTATGGGTAAACAATGGGCTACTATTTATAGGAAAACAATTTGTACATGCCACGGATTTGGCGGATCCCAAAAATTGGATCCGTCTTTGTATTGGTTTGGATCCGTGGGTACATGACAGCTAAGATTTCAACAAATCTTTCCATATCATGCTAAGTCATGTCAAGATCTTGCAAAGTCAACTATTTAACTTAAAGATCTTTCCAAAATATCACCTAAATAAAATCTTCATGAAATCTATCCAAGATCTTTCCATATCTAACCATATCTACCAAAGTCAACTTTGTTACTTAAGAATCTTTCCAAAATATATCTTTCCATATCTTCCTAAGATTTTCTAATGATGTATGCAATGATGTCATGAACATATTTCCATTTTAATTCTTAAAATGTAAATAATGTAAATGTATATATGTATGTCCTATGTATATACTAGCTTAACTAATATATGTTTGCCAATATGTATCATGTTAGTTTGACACCTAAAGTGTACTTATCCTATTTAGGAAACATGACAAATGAGGTTCTAAGTAGAATAGTTAGCCTTTTTAAAATACTTAATGACCTAGTCGTATTTTAAACATTCTAAATGGTTTGTTAAGGGTTTGATCATAATGCCACATAACAAACATGTACGAACCTGTGTTGTATCATACGAGGACTTGAGAGGTGTTGAATGTATGTTGAGACAAGATATGATTACAACTAACTTGTACATTTTACGTTATGTATCAAGTTACATGTTTGTCATCAATCAAAACAAACGAGACTGCTTGCACTAACAATCTCCCTAACGAGACTGTTTGCACTAACAACTACTAAGGAGGGATCTAAACAACCAAGTAAGATTGTTGAAGTGATTACCACGGCTAATGCTTTTGACGCCCTTGGTGATTTGGGTGAGGATCCTGTTGTAAGTAAACAGGAAAGTGTTACCATTGATGCATTTGACAGTCCAAGTAATCCACCTCTTGTTGAAAAGATTAATAAGCTTGAAAGTCAAATTGTTGAGGGGAAGCTTGTGCTTATGGGTGATGATGGGAAGCCGCTTCCTATGCAAAAGGAGGCTAATCATAAACCTGTTATGGTTAATGAGGGAAAAAAAAGGTAGGTAATCCGTTTTCTAAGGTTGGGAATGTGGTTCTTTCGAATAGTGATAGTGATGATGAAGTTGAAGATGCTTATGACGAGACTTCCCATTTTATGACGAGACTTCCCATTGGAGGTTCGTATAATGCTAATTTGCATGACGATGAAGATTTTGATCTATACGACACTATGACCTTTAAGGTTTAAATCCGGAACAGCTCGCGTTTTGTGACTCAATGTCTATAAATCTTCATGGTCAGAGTAAACGTTAGTTTTATTCTTATGTCTTTATAGTGTTTGATCATAAGATTGGTTTGTCTTTCTTATGCTAGTTTAGGTCTTAAGCACTGTAGGTGTGTTTGGTTTACCTTTTTGGGCTGAGATGTGAGATTCACCCACACTCGTTGTTCTGTAATTGTTTTTTTAAAGTAATAATATTTTACTGGGGATAACCCTTTTACCCAAAATAGTAGAGCCTACTGAGGGATCCAGTTTTCTTTTTGACTGTGAAGAACATTACCGGTCATGTTCATATCAACTTGAAAGGATCTCAATCTTGGCACTTTAATTTAATCACTAACTAGTTTAAGATCCGTGTAATATACGGGTAGTTAAATATATTTTATTTTAACCGTTTTTAACATTACCTTATTAGTTTAAGACCAATCTTAGCCTAAGAAAAGACAAATCACGTAACATTATAAGTTGTGTCAGATTTCAAGTTATTTTAATTGGAAATTAGTAATAACGTATATAGTCACTGAATAAAAGTATATAAATTTGAGTATTTTCGAAAGTTAGTTAAACACATGAATTTACAATAGAGTATTAGTTTCAGTCATTCCCAAATCTATGTAAAAACTAAAATATTACTTGAACAATTAACAGTATATACATATACTTTTTGTAGAAGACAGTGGCTGTGTTTGGTAACACGGATTATTGGGAGATTATGGGGGCTACAGCTTTTTTTCACAAAATAATCTATTGTCCAAAAAGTAGTATCGTTTGGCTGCCAAAATTAAGAAAGATTATAGAAAAAATAATCTCTAAAATTATAAGTTGTTCCAACCAACGTTTGAGAAAAGGCTGGAGATTATTTTTTGTATAATTACCTTATTAACCTTCCAAAAAACCCACGTTCCTTATAAATCATAATAAAACCCTACTACGGTTCACAGTTACATAACAGACGACCATCAATTAAGGTGTTGGAGGCAATTGGGTGGTGCTCCATAACTAGTCTCGTAACCTCTCTCCGGTAATCTTTAGAACTTTTTTATTTGATCGAAATCTTTAGAACTTTTTCAGTGGCATGTTTTTGTGGATATTTGTAGTTTTTTGTATTGCATGGTACTGTTCAATTGGAATCTGCAAGTCTGCATGGAACTATACATGTGCTGTCAATCATCTTGTATTATTATCTATTAAAGTTTGAGTTTGATCTATGGATCAAATGGTATTAGTCCCTTTCTTGCAGGCTTGTATGATCAAAAGCATGAGTCTTGTTCTTTCTGGCTATAAGAATGTTCATATGCCTGCCCATTCGTTATAAATGTATCAGATATGTGTTGTAATTTTTCCTCCTGTATTATTCAGACTATATAAGCTTTGACAATGAAATATTTTGCTGGTGTTGTGGATCAAACAACGTGGCTGTAAAGCCTACTGCTCTCTTTTTAATCTATGCTTACTGCACTTTTTTTTTACCTCGCTGCACTTTTTTTGCTTACTTCACTTGTTTCTCAAGTCAAGTAATGTGTTATGTACTTATGTTAATGATTTTTTTAAGCCTACTGCAGTCTTTTTACATGTTTACAATTTGCCAATTGCCAGTTTTTGTTAAGCCTACTGCAGTACTTATGTTAATGTTTCTCAAGTCATGTTTTTTAAGCCTACTGCAGTACTTATGTTAATGTTTCTCAAGTTAGTTTTTTTTAAGCCTACTGCAGTTTTATAATAGTTTCATGCTCACTTTATCAAATATAGGTGCCAACATTTTTTTGTTAGAATTTGTTGTACGCCTTTTTTTGTTAGAATTTGTTGTATGCCTTTTTCATGCTCACTTTATCCCTTTATCAGTTTTTTAATATTTATTGTTGCAATAATCACCAACTCAATAGGATTCCATAGATTATTCATTTGATTTTTATTTCTATATTACTTGTAGAATTAATTATTTTGTTTCTTAACTATTTTACCACGTAAATACTATTTGGTAGATAAAGGATATCCCGATAGAAACGGATATCTTGTTCCATATTCCAAGACAAGATACCATCAATCTCAGTTTGAATATGAGCCACCAAACAACTAGCAAGAAGCTTTCAGCTGCAAGCATTCATCTTTACAGAGTTATATTGAAATATCATTTGGAGTCTTAAAGAAACGATGAAAAGTACTTGGTGGAATGCCTAAATTTAGCGTGCAAGCTCAGATTGATGTTATTATCGCTACATTTGCTTTACATAACTACATCCGTAACAACTAACAAGAAGACATGATGTTTACGGTGATGGAGGAAAATCCGGATTATATACCACGAGACGAACTTCACGATGTTCATAGTCATGAAACGAACAATGAAAACAATTCTGAAGGAGCATCTAACGAGATGAAGCAGATATGTAACGATATTGCTACTTTAATATGGAATGCACATCGTGGATGATAATTTAACATCATTTTAACGTTGTTTGTATTTTTACATGGATTTTCATGCAATGCTACATATTTATGATTTATATCAATAATTTTATTTACTATTTTTATTCATATTGGCTTTGTTATTTGTATGTCCAATTACGTCATTTTACACTTTTAATCTACAATTACAGCTAGTTTGCCAAACACTACTACAAAAAAAAAACTACATTTTTAATCTTTTTCAGCACCAGCACCAGCACCAGCACCAGCACCAACAATTTTTGCCAAACACACCCAGTATCAAACAACCACATTTTCAATCAATTTACAGAATCCGTCACTTGAAGCAAGTACATATATATATATATATATATATATATATATATATATATATATATATATATATAATATATATATATATATATATATATATATATATATATATATGGGGACTTTCTTACGAGAACCATTTTATCTGCGAGAACTGAGAGAACCACAAAAAACATACATGCACGCCTTTTAAAATAAAATAAAAATACATGCAAATCATCAATAATCGTAAGTATCCACCTATGTTCTTCAATATCATCATGAACTCATCCTCTTTTTTCACAAAAACCTTACACAAGGCCACAATATTGTCGTTGCACGCCTTATAAGAACATACATGCACACCTTAAAAGAAAAATGTTGTATTTCCAATTTCTTATCAAATTCTTTAGAACAACTATGTTTTTTTAAAAACATATATGTTGTTTTTAGAACATATGTGCAAAAATACAATTATTGAAGGCGTGCATGTATGTTTTTGGTGGTTCTCTCAGTTCTCGCAGATAAAATGGTTCTCGCAAGAAAGTCTCACTATATATAATATATATATATAGGGAGACTTTCTTGCGAGAACCATCTTATCTGCGAGAACTGACAGAACCACCAAAAACATACATACACGCCTTTTAAAATAAAATAAAAATACATGCAAATCATCAATAATCGTAAGTATCCACCTATGTTCTTCAATATCATCATGAACTCATCATCTTTTTTCACAAAAACCTTACACACGGCCGCAATATTGTCATTGCACGCCTTATAAGAACATACATGCACACCTTCAAAGAAAAATTTTGTATTTCCAATTTCTTATCAAATTCTTTAGAACAACTATGTTTTTTTTAAAACATATATGTTGTTTTTAGAACATATGTGCAAAAATACAATTATTGAAGGCGTGCATGTATGTTTTTGGTGGTTCTGTCAGTTCTCGCAAATAAGATGGTTCTCGCAAGAAAGTCTCACTATATATATATATATATATATATATATATATATATATATATATATATATATATATATATATATATATATATATATATATATATATATATAAGTGTAGGGTTATTTTCAGAACCAAAAAAAGATCGAGAACTGCGAAAACCGATCTGAGCCATCTATTATTTGATCAATGGCTATAAATGATAGTGCCATAAAAGTAATAAATTAAAATTGTATGGTAAATTATGCAATTGAAGAAAGGGTATCTAAGGAATTTCATATTAACCCTAAAAAGCTGGCAACAATCTTCATTTTTCATTTTTAACCTAAAAACCGTCACCTATCTCTCCCTCTCCCTCATCTCTTTTTCCTAACCACCACCCTAAATGATCCATCCATCATTACCTCCTAACAAAAAAACGAGATGATCAAGGTTTTGAGACCGCCTCCTTCTTCCCAATGATCAATCTGTGTTGCGACCTTCTTTCAGATCTGACCACCATGTTCATCCACAAACAACAAACCTCGTACTGTGATAATTAATTGGGCAATCGTGGGTACTATTGACTGATTTGATGTGCAATAAATTGATCGGTGACTTCAATATGTGGTATTGCGTTGAAATCATATCTACTCAGTAAGATGGTCGCTTCCCCATACCTGCACAAAACAAATACGGTAAGATTTTTCAGATTTTTTATTTTTATGTTTTATTATTTGTTATATCAGAAAACAACACAACTCAAATCTAAATGAAATTGAAGAAATATGCGCGTGTGATAAGTTGTTACAGCTCTTAGCATTACAGACCATCATACTTGTTACTTTGTAGCACCCATATGATTGTTCTCTTGAATATGAAGAAAAAATGGGAGGCGGAACTTATTTCATAAGAATTTGTTACTTTACCCCAACCACGACAATGTAAATACAAAAGATCCACTGTACTTGCAACTATTTGTTGTCTTTTGTAATAAACCATAGTGGTTTATTTTCAAATTTAAGTCGAAGAACAAATTTCAAGGAGTAAGCATCATGTGTAAAATACTGTGAGACAAGAATCATAGGTATGATAAGTGTGCTGGAGTCATTATGGTTGGGGTCAATTATCAATACAATTATATTCATGACTCGTTTCGTAAGTTCATAGATTTAAGCGCATCCTATATGTTGGGGTTGATTATTATATTTTCAATCGACGGAAACTCGTTATATGGTGTACCTACAAATTTAAAGATGTCGCAAATAGTTTAAAATGGAGTAACAGTATAAAAAGATGATGAATTCTGCTCCATAATACCTTGCTGGGAAGCGTTTAAAGTGCATATGTATTTTTTACAATTATTGGAGTTTGAATGTTAAGAGTGCATATGTGTTTTTACAGATTATGAAGTTTAAACTCAATGGAGTGCATATGTGTTTTTACATAGTTCGGAGTTTGAATGTTAAGAGTGCATATGTGTTTTTTACATAGTTCGGAGTTTGAATGTTAAGTGTATTGAAATTGCATATATGTTTTTACATAGTTCGGTTTGAATGTTAAGAGTGCACATGGTTTTGTGTGCACAAGTCCGAAATACATAGTGCATATGTGTTTTGTTAATTTTTATGATTAAATAATTCATTTATTACATGTGCAGATTTCATGGGTTCTTGAACCAGGCGAGGAATACATGTGCACGCCAAAAAGATGAACCAATTGTTAAAGACATTGGATTATGCACATGTGCACGCTTCATATATTTGTAATAAAATTGGATACAAGTGTAAACAAATGGATGTTTGTGATAAAACTAAATATCATATCACTAGAGTAATACAATTTGTAAATTTTGAAATTGCATAAATCTATTGTTAAAGTTTTGTTGTTTGTATTTATATTTATGTTATATTACTTAAAGATACATGTGCATATACAAAACACCTATGCATAAACGAAAAATACAATTGTCATAATATAGTTAGTGGTTAACATTTTTTTTTTTTACAAAACACATGTGCGCATAATGTATTTCAAAAAAAAAAAAAAAAAAAAAAAAAAAAAAATTCCTAAAATTTAGGAACTAAAAAAACGTTTTATATTAAAAAAATTCAAAAAGAAAATAAAAAATGTAATTTTACCATGATACCCTTTTGAATTAAATAATAAAAATTAATATCCAAAAAATTCTGATTGGTTGATGACGGTTCTCGCAGTTCTGTACCTTTTTTTTGTTCTGAAAAGAACCCTTCCCTATATATATATATATATATATATATATTATATATATATATATATATACTAGCCTATAAACCCGTGATAAATCACGGGCAGCTTATAACAAATTCGATTTTCATATATGAGTATTTATCATGTACATAGAGGGAAGATTTAAACTTTAGAAAGGAAAAAAGGTAACATTTTATAAAATTAAAAGCTTGAAAGACTATTGTTGTATGGTCGCATGATCCGCTCAAAATGTCTCATCCATAAAAATCAAAATGTACATAATAATCATTCCATTTACATAAAGCTCTGTCAGCATATACATTCTTATGCCCATACATGCTTGTTACAAATAATATCTCACGAATGTACCTAACGATAGCTCCGTGCAATACTATAATTCTTCAAGTTTCCTCGGCCAACTCCAGTTTAGTACAATTGGCTATGCAAAACAGATAATTGGAAATACATTAAATGGTACATCCTGATGATGGGTCTTGCGACCAGTTAAAAGAAATACATTAAATGGTACATCCTGATGATGGGTCTTTCCAAGCTTATTTGCAACAGGTCTTTAATTGCCATAATATTAGCAACTATTAACGATTAAACTATGAGTTGAGAAAGGTTTTTATAACTCCACTTTAAACTAAATAAGGTAACAACAAACCTGTGGTGTGCTTTAAACAATTTCAATCAATTGTCATTCCCCTTATATCATCTAACTTGATCCAGACAATTTATTTTGCTCCATCTAAACACTCGCCGAATCTGGCCCCTGAACCTGGTATTTTCAGGTGAAATCAGTGAACCTGAAGCTTCTTGTTTCTAAGATATGAAAAACTTAGGAATACTTGTTTTTCATAATTAAGTTCACCCTTAACTTAGGTTACTTGAGACAAAGCATAAACCTGAGAAGCACCGGGAAACAACGAAGTACTCTGATATCCAAACTTAACCTGTATCAAAATCAAATACAGATGGAAATCAGTGACTTGTTGTATGCATGTGAATAACACTCTTGACTAACACACACTGAGATATGTTAACCTTAACAAATTAACCTTATCAGGTGCAACAAAACACTATAAAAGCACTATAAAGAACATATATATAAAAACACTACAAAACACCAAAACCATATACGCCACCTTACCACACCGAGCACATAGATCAGAATCATATATATAAAAAAAATACATTATGTAAAATACAGAAAGACTATAAAAATGCATACACATGGTAGATGAAATTCTTTTCTTACCAGGATGCCATCTTCTTAATCACTCCAACTCTTCTGCATTCTAATTGCAACGCCAGCAATCCATTAAAAGTTATAAAATGGGTCCTTACCTCCTGTTACGCATCCAAAATTTCAGTATTTCCACTCTAACTCGCGTAACATTTGCTTGAGCCATTCGTCTAACTCGTCCAAAATTTCACCATTTCCACTCTTAATCACCAAAACCACTGTTTTCCCACTTCTTCACCAGTTCATGCATTAGACTTTGGTCCATTTCCACCAATGGCTTTTTTCAGCTAATTCCACAACCTGCGTAGAAAGACACACACCATTTTTTAGTCAAACCACAATTTTAATGCAACCAACGCTGGTAATCAATGAATACTACAAAAACAACAAATCAAGAGTTTTTTTTTCCTAAAGCAAACCACTTTCCAAAGGCACATCAGCCTCAAGGTAAAAATAAAATAAAAATAGGGCCATTCCTAAACACTAAAAACAATTAGCACCATTCCACTTTTTTTCAAATATAAAAGGGTAAGCAGAAATAATTCCCAAACGCCCGCTAATATCAACCGACCTTTTTACCATTTCTAAAATCAATTTATCGTAACAGGTGAGTGAGATATCAAAGGCAATCTTTCTCGTGTACACGCTTAAACATGCTCTGTATATTGAGGCCGTAAGATGTCCAACCATTACGCTTTTAACTTACGGTGTTAATATACCTGAATGCATTCTTACGTACTAAAAATCATATAAATCCAAACAGACCCATTTCAGGCGTATGGGTAAAAACTATACACTCCTTTCCTATTGGCGACTTCTGAACCATTTGTAAAATAGTAGCTTTTCTATCATTTTATACCATTTTACACCATTAAATTAACAACTAAACAAAACCCACATTATAAAAGCCAAAATAAACAACTTCACCTTTCTTCTTTGATGAGAGCACAAAATATATTTTACGTCAATCGACCCAAAAGTTGCTTTGTCTCATTACCCAACCCGTGATAATGCTACCGCTAATAGATCCTTTAGTTTTGTAGGTTTCACCGTAGCAATCATTGAGAATGGGCTGAAAATTTAGGCTAGAACATGATTTGTACCTTTGGACTCTGGCGTTTGAAAAGTTCATCGTTCAAGGCTGGGTTTGTTCTGCACACCCATGTACAAAATAATGTTATCATGGAACTACCGAATTCGGTGCTGCAACTTGAGCTGTGATGTCGTCAATTCTGGCAGCAGCTACTGGTTGTAGCTCGCCTTGGTCACTGTTTCACATCATGGTCAAATTAGTAACTTTGGTGCATAAAAGGTTATTAATGACAATGTCAACAACATGTGCTTAATAATAATCAAATGTAGAACCTGGAAGTTTTCACTTGGTTCAGCTTGCAAACCTGGTTCCTGTGCTTTTCTTGTTTCGCCATCCGATTTCCACTCTCAAAACAATACTCACAATTTCAACGCAAGAAACCCGTAAGGTTTTATCATTCACGATGTAGTATTTTTCTTGGTAGAAAGTATCAACCTGATTGTACATGAAGCTTTGTTCCCATCTGTACGTAACTTTTTTCTCTTTTGAAGTTTGTACATTCTCAGTCATTATCTGTCAAACCGTAGAAAACACCATTTCATCATATACTAGAATCAACAACTTTTGTGGAGACTAAAAAGTACACCAAAGCACACCAAATAAATAAATAAATAAATAAAATAATAATAATAAAAAATAAAATAAAAAAAAAAATTGCACAAACATACCAACTATGTTTCGGCTTTTGTGGAACCTTCGCTAAGTGACTAACGATCTCCATTGTTAGGAATAATTTTTACCAGGAAAAGATTATGCACACATCTAAACTATCTCTATGTCCATAGAGCGACTTGAAAACTCAACCTACTGTTTCTATTAGATAAAGAACTTTTTTTCTCCAAACTCCTATCCGATGCCCCGAGGATAAGCATATTCCAAACTCTATACTCCTTTGGTTAAGCAAAGCTTAGCAATCAGATAAAAGTTTCCGTTTTTACGTTGAATTGGTTTTCTCCATGGTTGGATTTCTACTTCTGCAAATATTACTCGAGTACCAATTGTTGTAATTGGTCACCTCAACACAATAATGAACATACATTATAACTTTAAAAATGAACATAGCAAAGAATATATAGATATGTCAAAAAAAATTTTTACCTAAACATACACATCCAAACACACCATTATAAACCCCGTACTCACTTCTGTGATCTTCACCCCAAACCTATAATCAAAAAACATAATCGAAAAAAAAAAAAAAAAAAAAACTTGAAAATATAAGAACACTCAAAAAAGAAAATTTAATTAGAACATACCTTTTGATTTAGGATTACCAGATGATTAAAAACCCAATTAACATCAACATCTTCAAATCCTAACTCCGAAAACCAAGCCACCTAATTACTAATCATCAAAAATTATAATAATAATAATGATAAACAACAAAAATTATATATACCTCATTCTGTTTACAGTGTATGGCACCAAGTTTTTTTTTTCTTCATCAGTAGGCAATCATTATTTCTCCTATAATCTTTTTGTGTGCGCTTCTCTCTGGAAAGTGTCAATCTCTTAATCTTCGGTTGCCTTGATTTTCGGTTGCCATTGATTTGTTAATCGAGTTATTCATAGCAGGGGGTTTTGGGATTTGGTTTTGGGAAAGTGGCATTGAAGAGGTTATAAAAGTTGAAGTGAAAGGCGGGTTAAGGGTTGAAGATAATAGATGAGGTGATGAGCTGGCATTACTGAGCTGGCTTTAATTGCCATGCTGGCATTAGTGAGGTGTCAATTTTCAAAAAAACTTTGGTTTATTATATATATATATATATATATATATATATATATATATAGATATATATATATATATATATATATATATTTATTTATTTATTTATTTATTTTTTGCAAGGCTAACACAACTACGCAAGAAAATATCATCACTTATACACTAATCATAAAATTCACTTTGAATGATCATTGTTCATTTGGGAACACGCATTAAAGTTCAATTAATCATAGATATGTCAGTGACTATAATCAAAATACTTGTAATTTGTTCTTGTTCATATGCTTGTTCAAGGCTGAGTTTCAGTTTGGAGTTGGTCAAAGCTCAATTTTAGGTAGCAATCTTTTCTTCATTTTAGGCATTTGAGTTGTTTCTTTCTTCATACTTTTACGCTCTGTTCTCAAGTCAAATTTTTAAAGAATGGAAGGGGATGGGATGGGAAGGGTAAAGTAAGGAATGGGACTGTGAAGAAAGTGGTTATTTTTATTTGTGTTCTTGAGTTTTTATTTTATGTTGGAAGGAAAGGAAAGAAAACTACTCAAATTATCAATATACCCTCCAACGATCTTTTTGTCTTGTGTCAACAAAATCTTGTTCTTCGATTATTGCCGCTTTATCAAGAAATCTGTAAAAATAAAATTCTTTTTTAGGAATCCATTACTTTGTGAGTCAAGGTGGTATGCACTCATACACCCTGAAAAAGATTCGTATTATGTCAGAGTCAACTGTGTGTGTGACAGACATTGCGTGAGGCAGGAAGCTTTACAGGGTCAAACTTGTAATTTTACAAAAATATCAACAATTGTTAAATGCTTTCCTCCCCTTTCCGCCTGATTTTGGACGGATCAATTTTGGAACAAAATACACACAGCTTCCCTTCCTTTCCCTTTCCCCACTTCTTCCTTCCCCTTCAAAAAAAACTCAAAAACACCATTTTTTTTTGTTTCCCTTCCTGTTCCATTCCTTTCTTTAAAATAAAAAACTTAAGAACACAGCGTAAGGAGTTTTGGTTGTAATCAAAATACTTGTTCGTTGTTTTTAGCAAGTTAGGCGTTCTCTTTTGTTTCGTTTAAGATGGCCTGTTATTCAATCCAAAATCCTTAGATTGAAAATTTTCCATCTGATTTTGTTGACCGCCTTGTAATTTGTTCTTTCAGTTGTTGAATATATATAGTTTTTCGCTTAAAAGAATAAAATAAAATCAAAATACATCAAATAGATGAACTTGAAGATGGCTTGCCACTTTTTCTCCGGTAAGACCTTTAATGTTCATCATTTTTTATTGAAAAAAAAACAATTGTTTTAAACACCACCAAAACATGATACAACAAATAAGCTCAATATCCAAAAATCCACACACCCTCTGTACAAACCAAAGATGACCAAAACCGCACATCTAATGTATGAGTAACCTGCACCACCTGCACCAGTGTTTCAAGAACTTGAAAAATTACACGCATTTGGCCTTCGCACCTACTGTTGAAGACCAATCTTTGACGATCTTCTAGATATCCTCTTGATTTATTTTAATAGTTTATAAGCCGTTTTTAACAGCCCTTGAACACTTGTGCATTTATGTTTTTCCAGAATAAATAATCTGTAACCCACACAATGCAAGCCCACAACAGTTTACTCACCTTTGGCATTGATGAATTACCATAATGGATTAGCATACTTTTAGCAGTAAATGTGTCAACCATATCAATGTTAATCATCTGGTCTAACACAAATTCTACACTAAACCAGTTCCAAAAAAAATATTTTTTGCAGTGAACACATGTTTATAGATATGTGCAAATACTTTGTGATTTTAACTTGGCCGTCATGATGTTTTTACATTTAGTCTTGAAGTAAAAAATAAAAAATAAATAAAAAAGAAAAAAAGAAAAAAAAAAGGGGGGGGGGGGGGGGGGTCTTTCACATAAGTTTACTCACGAATGTTCATTGATGGGTGCCAAATAATATGCAGTAAAACCTCCTTTAACTTGTCAGTGTGGCTTGTGGAGAAAAGTTGCAACTTATGTAAGGATGATTCTCACTTATCACATTTTTTCGACTATAAGCCAATCCAAATAATGTATGCATTATCGTGTTTTAATACAACTATAAGCTAATAAGCCTTTTTTTTTTCTTCTGGAAAAAGCATAAGATATTTCAAAAAACCTGTCCAAACACCCTTTAAATCATATCTCACACATGCCTTCAACAATATATGTAACAACATATGGGTTAACACCAAAATTAGAGTTACATGCTTGCTAATCCAGTTTTGTGAATGAAAATCAGAAGCAACAACCTGGATCCTGCATGTGTCTGCACGAACAACCACCTGAAAAAAGACAACAGAGTTACAGCCAAAAAATGAACACCTACTTTTGAATCAAAGCAATTCAAAATTAGTACATAGAACCTTTAAACATGGAATTGAGATACTAGCTCATATACCAGTTTATTATGTCAAAAGGACAGGAATATATTTCACTCTTAATGAATACCTTTCACAACTTATGTCAAACGATTAACGTAATCAGTTTCTACTTGCTATTTCAAAGATCAGTTGCATAAAACATTTGATAATACTGGCCATCCGATGAATATACATCAATCAAATACCCCAAAAAATCTACATCAATCAAATACCCCAAAAAATCTACCTCATAGCATACATAGTTTTTCAAAAGCAGCCATAATAACTATCCCCGTCTTTCATGTATATCAAAACATACCTTCAAAATCATACAAAGATAGAAAATGATACAAAAGAAACACAAACCTTCAAAATCATACAAAGACAGAAAATGATTGATCCAATGACTTTGCTTCAATCTGTAAAAGGATTTTGCAAGTTGGTTAGTACATAATTGCATTTTTAATAAAGCTCCTTAAATTAAAAAGATGGCCTCTTACCTCCACCATTTATTCCCCTTCTTAGACATACAGAACTTCTAAGATCGCCCCATTCTCAATAATCGTTACCATATTTATAGATATTTTTTATGATTAACACGTGCATTAACAATCACATAGAATTAATAAAAGCACTCATGCTCCAAATGACCTTATAATTACAAATTAGTGAGAGTAAAATAGTCAAAGCCAACAAAATAGTCAAAAAGGACCCATAAAATGTACTTTAAAGTATATTGCAGTTTTACGTGGCATTTCATCAAATAGGTTATTATGTGCATACACCAAATTCTTCAATGGAACATGTAGTGAATTGAATTGATATAAATAAACAAAACTTGAAACTGTCATCAGAATAAAAACCAATATAAAGAGCTTATTTGTGATGTAATATAATAACAAACCTTTCGGGAGTTAAGAGATACCGGTGCAGATCATAATAGGAAGCATTGGGCAAGCTTCCACACACATAGTAGATGTCAACAAAATTTAACTCACTTTTTAATCATAAAAGTTACAGAACTAACCACATGAAGTTTGCTTCAATGTCTGTTCCCTTTGATCTTGATAACACGTAAATACAAAAATCTTCAAATAAATCAACTTGAGAATTCATAATAACAAATAAAATATAAAACTCACCTGAATTAAAGATGATAATGTAAACGAAGTGAAGATAATAGTACCATTTAATATCTATTTTTTCAGCTTCCCATGAGCTAAATAAACCTAAAAGAAAGATAATAACTTTGTGACCACAATTAGGGGTGGCAATCGAGTCGTGTTCGTGTTGACCTATTCGGGTTCGTGTGTTGGCGGTTTAGTATAACCTCTACCCAAACACGACCCATTTATTAATCGTGTCAAGAAACCCAAGCCTAACCCGCACATGTATAACACGTATAACACATTTTTGACCCGTTTAACCTATTTAAATAAATATGTCAAGTAGTTAATAAGGTTGGTGGTTTGTTGATTTAACTAGTTTAATTGTTAAAATGATATAAGGATTTAAAATATGATAAAAATAACAGAGAAATAACTATACGACAATTTTCTCAGTTATAAGCGTAAATTTATATGATATATGACGTATAATCGTAATTCAATCATATTAAGTACATAACATAATACATTTAATCCACATCCAACATAAAAAGGCATGTTATATATTTTATTTTTAGAGTCTTATATAATTAAACGGGTTCACGGGTTGACCTGTTTAATATTTACTCAACCCAAACACGACCCATTTATTAAACGGGTTAGACGGGTTAACCTGTTTTTTACCCAAACCTGTTTATCCTCAACCCAAACCTGTTTAACTTTGTGTCGGGTTCATGTCGTTTATCGTGTCGTGTCGACAATTGTCACCTCTAACCACAATAGATAAAGCAATAGAGTGCTTCATAGTGGTGTGCCCACGGTTTGGTTTTGGGTGGGTCTTTTGCTAAAATCGAAAGTGAACTGAAATATTCGATTTTTATAAAACCTAAAATCGAAACCGTTCGATTTTTGGCGGTTTAATTTTTTCGGTTTATTATTGGTTTCAGTTTGGTTTTTCGGTTATTTTGGTTTTTAACCGTTTATATTTGGGGGTGTCCAATTTTTACCAACAAATTTGTTTTTTTTTTGTAGAAAATTGGTTTTTCTGTCAATCTAAGCATAATAATGTTCATCCCATATTTCTACAATTGCAAACATACAGATAGAGAAACGCATGCAAGTGAACATACACATAGTATGATCATTATGACATATGTCTT